>JAMPIV010014327.1:0-380000 GCA_024509875.1 Oreohelix idahoensis
AAGAAGAGGGTGACTAAGTAAGTTAGTAAACTTATGGATGAGGTATGACTAAGAAAGTAAGTAGTAACTTAATGGATGAGGTGAGTACTGACTAAGTAAGTAAGTAAGTAAATTATGGATAGTAAAGAGGAGTTAGATTTTTCATGAAGGAGTTAGAAATCCACATGTAATTTTCGGTACCTTTGTTGACAAGAAAGTATTCTTGAAAAGAAACGGACATCTGTGTGAGAGGATCAGTTACTGCTTACAGGCACGTGAAAATCTGGCACTTTGGATGCAGTGCAAGAGAAACCCTCTTGTATTTATTGAGGTACCTCCAGGGGTTCTTGTACACCCCTTTGAGAACCATGGGTGTACAGTAAAGTACATTAGCAGCATGACTGAATCATGCATGTATTATATGACTTATCTTATCGTTTTGTCATATTTCATTCTGCTCACAAAGCAGAGACATATTAGGTGCACACAAGGAAGTAACCTGTCAAACCAAGATGGGTTTCTGCTGCATGTCCTGATGACAGCACTCTTTCTCTTGTGGTCATTTCACTAGTTTCCACTTCATTTCACCTTTATTGGATCTTTGTAGTCAAACTTTAAAAAGAAAAAAAAACACACACACACACACACACACAAAACCAAAATTCAGACTACATCTTTTATTACTCCGTTGCCAAGTCATTATTTTAGTGTTTATCCACACTTGGATCAGCTAAATTATCAACAATTATTTGAGTATTATGGGACATCCAGGTAGCCCTCGATTTGCAGCAGTCCATTTGTGCCGATTCAAAATAGCGCTGAATCTGAAACCAGAAGTTAAAAAAAAAAATGCCCAAAACATTTTTTTAAATGTGTATTTTAAAATATCTTATTAAATTAATATGAAATATTCATAAAATTATTTATTAAATTATCGTAATATGTTATTAATTTTTTTTTTAAAGAATACATTTCTAAAAAGAGGCTATGGGTATCATGTCAACAAATACCACGCGCAATCTTAGTCAGTCACAGATGCTGGCGCATTCTTTCAGACATGGTGAAACTCCCCGATGAGCCCCTCGAGATTGACCAGGAAGGAACAAAGATGAGCCTGATGGCATCCATGAGCCCTAATTAATGAGATTTTGAAGAAAGGAAGAGGAAATCACGCCAGTCAACACTGCATAATTTCTTCAGAAAAGGAGACGATCCTCGATCAAGGACTTCATCAGAGAACTAAAGCAGCTGCATTAAAACACTGGTGGACCTGCAACAAACTTATGCCAAGTCTTCTTGTCCTGTGCCACAGGGCCGGATTAAGGCAAGAAGGGCCTCTATGTTTTTTGGTGTTTGGGCCCCCTAATACTTCACCTAATAGGCAATAATTTTAATATTTTTTTTACAAACCACATAGCATGGTGATGGTATATACTAGTATTATTAATAGACTTGTATGTTAGTTTGTTAGCATTGCTTACCTCTTTTATTAGTAATTATTTTTTATATTTTCTAAATTTAATTGACTTTTTTTCAACTACTTTACTTTATTTCAGAGCTTCACTTGTAATAGCATTATATTATTCGTCAATTTTGGATGCCTAGAACTTGTCATTGACTTACATTATAAAATGGTTTCAGTTTACGCTGATTCCAATTGCGCCAGTTAGTCCAGGAATGTTTCCGCGGGGTAAATCAAGGGCTACCTGTAATTCCGGGGTCGACCCAGCCTCATGAATGAGGTGCCAGAGCAACTCTGGGAAGGTTAAGGCGGCCAGCGTGATGCCGACCACATCACTCCTAGTGTGCTGATGGTCAAGAAAAAAGGGCCTAATACCATATTCCCAATATGCCTCAATGGGCGTGTAATGGGATCCTTTACTCCTTTTTTACCTACCTGTAAGTCCCCCATAAACTCCTTTAATCCTCCTAAAACTGATAATTGTGATGATTTCTTACCTATGGCAGTGTATATTGTATTGTGCACATTTGTTTGGCTACAAATTTTTATGAATTTTATTCATTCTCTACTTTATGTATAAATCTAAGATAGATATACATATTAATATGTACCGTCAATGATTTTGCGAGGAAACCTGTGTAATATTTGAGGGAAAAACATCCAGAAATTCTCCCACAAAGCTGATGTATGCTTGTTCTTTCAATGGGAGTGCATTTAAGTTTTCATGGTACACTTTATCGGGCATTGGCGTAGCTGGCGAGTCCTTTTTAGGGCTTTATGCTAGCAGATAGATAATGTTGGTCCTTTTCAGGACTTAGTATCTATCAACGCTCATCGGGTTAGCAGTCAACAGAGTTGACTTTTTTTTTTGGATGGTAAATGCGCTCTGATATAACCAAATAGGTGAAAGAAACATGCCTCGCCAGAAGAATGCAAAAACCGAACCACTTTGTTCCTTTTCCCGAAAAGTAGGTGGGAATTTGTTCATTTTACTTGTTACATGTCAGTCAGAAAATTATGAGGTTTATTGTATGGTAACTTCATTTTGCAGCCATCTTAAATTTGGCCATAAATAGTTATCAGGCTTCAAATTTGCTTAGTCATATATAAGTACCAAGTAACATTACAACATTCCAGTGAAGTAGAGTACTGTGTAAGCTGAGAATGCTTATTTTATTTGTTTCATTGTCTGTCACCTTGTTTGTTATCTGCAGGCAAGGTTTCAAGAAAAGCTGAACAAGCTACTGGAAAAGAAGAAAAACCTCATGCAAGCTTTGTCACCCGACAGGCACAAAAGTCCTTTCATCAGACGCTGTTGTAACAAAACTTCCCACAAAGAAAAATGTGTTCCGTCTAAACAAGAAAGAGACCATGTTTTCTCCAGACAGGTAATAGCAAACTTACACAACAGGAGCAAGAACAATGAAGGGGGAAGCTAGGCTACTGTCATTAGTAATATTTATTTAATTTGGAAGGTATATACAAAAGTTATCTTCCCTAATGCATGTGAATATCAGGTTAATCCATGGAGTGCACAAATTAGGTGGTACTAGGTGCTATCTAAAAGTCGCAGGACTGTCTTCTTCTTCAAGTACTATGTCTGGTGAAGTAGGCTATCATGTCTCTCCACAAATTCCTATCTCAGCACTACTAGCACTGTAGCCATTTTTAAAAAAAATGTATGCTTACTGGAGATTGTATTTGCCGCCATCACCTTCAAAGCAGTCCTGTTGGGAGTTGATATAAAGATTCCAGCACCTTTTCCACTGCTGAAAGTACATCTGCAACTCCATTTTTGGGATGTTGTTCAGCACTTCCTGTGATTCCACTAGAATCTCCTTAGTGTCCTCTAATCTATGCATCTTTCAACTGGATCATCAGTTTGTGGAACAAAGGGAGGTCGCAGGGTTCTAGTTGGGGGGGGGGGGGGGGGGGGGGGGGGGGGTGAGTATTGATGAACCACTGCCATGCTGTTTTTGGCCAAACACTGCTGCAGCGCTGATTGAGCTGGCTTGTTGTCATAATGCAGGAGCCACTTGTCTGGACATCTCCAGCTCCCTTAGACACACATAGAAGTGTAGCATCATCACTAAATGCTAGTTTAAGCATTTCATAATTCTTTGTCACGGTTTTACCAAGCTTGGAGCAAACCTTGGTGCAGACATTCAGTTCTTTCAAGTCATCCATTTCATTTGACTAGAGAGTTGCAGAATGCAGCTGAGCACAGTAAAAATGCAGGTGAAAAAGGAATACATACACACACCAATTGAAACTTGGCACATTTCTTCAGACAGGATATCTTGTCACATGGTTAATGCGAGGATTAACCAGGGAGAGTTTGTCCTGGTTGTTCAAGAGTAACTGATGGCTCCGAAGTTCTTTGCAACCAGGTAGAGATAGACTGCAGAGACAGAGAAAGGCGAAATTGGGATAAGTTCCCAGAATGTAGACCCAGTGATTCAGCTTTTGTGGAGTAAATACATACTTTTTTTTCAGAACCAGTGGTCCTAATGATGTCATACTCCCCCCTGCTCTCTTGGATAGTGAGATCGGATGCCTAGCCTTCTCGGATAAGGGTGAAAAAAATAGGAGGTTCCTTGTGTAAGTTGCACACATTAAAAATCCCTCCTCGGCAGTTGGAAATCTTAAAGAGTAGGCCTATCAGGCTGCTGCCCTGCCAAAATTTAAAAATTAGAAATCTACCCACCACAAAAATATTTATAGAATGTGTGATTCCTATATACACACATTGGGATTCTCGGTGGTGTTATGGAGTTTGTGCACTGTGCTGAGTTCCTCCTTGTGTGACCTAAGGGAGGAGATTGGAGCACTGATGGAGGTGCGTGTAATGAAGATAGTCCTTAAAACCAAACCAAATACATACTGCTAGTGCTCCACGTGGCCACTCCAGGGACTTTTGGATAGCACCACATATAACACACGGAGATTCAATGTAGCAGTAAACATTAGGAAAATAGGAAATGCTGAGAAATTGACAAGATGCAGCAGTGTATTAAGACAAGCCTTGTCAGAAAGTATGGATCACTGAAAGTCATCATCATCTTGTGTCATCTAGCTTCCTTTTCTAAAAAGCATCTTTTGATTTGTTAATATTTTTTCCTTGGATGCCTGCTTCAGTTTGTGTTGTTTAATATTATTTTTTTATTTATGTCATATATATTCCACTTGTTATAAGTTTCTCTCTTCCTTTCTTCCCATAAAAACATAGGTGGTCGTTGAGGCACCATTTTCTGTTGAACGCTTTTTTATTTGCTTCTACATTTGTCTGGCTTGTACCATATTTCATTATTTGTGTTTCTGCAGCACATCTCCAATCCAACCTGCAAGTCTGAAAGGAAGAGCTGGAGAAGAGAGGGATGGTCATAAGCAGCTCTAAAACAAAATCCATGGTGATATCACGAGAAGAAAGAAAACATCAGATTAAGTTGGGAGAACAGGTCCTGGAGCAGGTCGACCACTTTAAATATCTCGGAGCTATTATAGACCGAAAGGGAGGCATCAAAGAAGAGTTGGCCACTCGAAAAGCAGCGGCTGGGAGACTTTTTCAGGCCATAAATCGTGGATTCCTCAGCAAGAAAGAGGTTGGTAAGAAAACGAAGATGGCTGTATACCGCTCCACCTATGTCCCAGTCTTGACATATGGATGCGAGTCGTGGGCAGTGACTACAACCCACCAAAGCCAGATCCAAACCTCAGAAATGAGGTATCTGAGGAAAGTGGTTGAAGTAACAAGAAGAGACATGGTCCGCAACCAGACGATCCGTCAAGGCCTAAAATCCCATCCGCTGCAGACCCAAATAGAACAGTCCCAACTAAGATGGTTTGGCCATGTGTGCAGAATGGGAGAAGATCGGCTACCACGACAAGCATGGGAAACAAAGAGCCAGGGATCCAGACCTCCAGGACGACCCAGAGTCCGCTGGGAGGACAACATTAGACAATCTTTGAAGGACTGAGGACTAGAATGGAACCAGGCCAGGAAGAAGACAGCTGATAGAATGGTCTGGCGCTCTCTCTTCCAAACCTCTACACCTCATGGTAGAAGGGGAACGACTAAGTAAGTAAGTAAGTAAGTGTTTCTGCAAACATTTCTCCTGTCCATTTCTGAATATTGACCACCCAAGGTCTACTTCTTATGGGGCATTTTCATTTGGATAGAGAATATTAATTTGTTAGCTTTTTAAAAAACAAAAATAAAAGGCAAGAAAATTCTTTCTCTGCTTTCAATCAAGATGAATTGCCAGGGTCAGTTTTGCTTTTTTCAATATTTTAAAAATGTATTTGGAAGTGGTGACTATTTCTGAAACATAACTGAAATCTGCATCTTCTCAGAATTTGATCTTCATAGCATCTTTATTAGAACGTCTAAATTTTGTTGCCAAATTGTCCTATTTTAATCAAATTTTAAGTGATAAGAAGTCTTGGAATATCTTGTGATGTCATCATCATTATCAGTCAGTATCTCAGAATGTGGATGAATTGCAGCAATTTCATATCCCTTGTGACAGTGGTAGGTTTAAGACAAGTTTAAATTTAATACTATGAGTTTTCCAAATACACAAGCTTTTGATGGTTTCAGCAATGAAAAAAACTTCCACACCAATTTTGAAAACCTTCGCACAGCATGAATTTGAACCGTAATGGAAATATGTCTTTTGGAGAACTTAAGTGGAAAATAAGAAAGATTTACATTTTTGAAAGTACCGTATCTAGTCTTGCAGTGCAGCAGAATATGACACATTCCCACATGGCTCAAACAAGACTGTTCTGTAAGAGCTTGAGATTAATATTACATTTTAATGGGAATAGAAGAAAGTTCCAGATGTTGAACCATGAGTTGGCAATACAGTCGGACATTCAGGGCCCAGGAAAGAAATAGTAAATATTATACACTTTAATAATACTGGTGGCCGCACCTTGTGCTGATCAATGTAATAAAGAACTAAAATCAAGCCAGACTTAAAGAAATATAGCTCATTATGCTTTCATGATGCCTCACCTCTGTCTTAATGCCCAGTGAGGAAATAAAATTTACAATCCAAGAATCCAAAACACTTAACATTGCTAGGATAATGCCTGTGTTCGGTCAGACATTTGAAATGGCACTATCTCTCCCATGCTTGACTTTGGGAATTCAAGAAGTGTAATTTCAGTCATTATTGAACTTATTCGAGCACACAGTTTTTGCCAGATCATCACCAGTGTTAATGAAACTGCTTGTCGCTTCAGCGTAATTCTGCCAGTGGTGATCAAACATACAGATCAGATCAACACCATTCTGCCAGTGGTTATCAAACATACTGATCAGATCAACACCATTCTGCCAGTGGTGATCAACATTCAAATCAGATCAACACCGTGCTAGCAGTGATGATTAGTCCAACAATCAGATCAACACCATTCTACCAGTGGTGATAACATACTGAGTAGATCAGTATCATTCTGCCAGTGGTGATCAGACTACCAGTCAAATCATCACCATTCTAGCCAGTGGTGACCAAACTACAAGTGTTATTGGCATCATTCAGCCAGCTTACCAGTGATGTCAAGCCTACTAACCAGATTAATGCATTCCTGCTGGTGGCAACAGGTGTACTAGTATCAGCAACATGCTACAAATAGTAACCAGACTGCTAGTGAGATCAACAATATCCTGCCAATGGTGACCAGCCAAATAATCAAATCATTGCCATTCTGCCCGTGACGTCCAAATAATCAAATATTTATGCAGCATGTTATCATTGGTGATCAGTCAGCATCAGGTTGCCATTTTTGGACCATTCTACAGTTTAAAAAATGTTGTGCTGCCATTGGTGATCAACCTACCAATCAGATCACCAACATTCTGCCATTGGTTACCAGCGTACTAATAAAATGATATGCTGCCATTGGTGACCAGCCTACTAAACACAATGCCATGCGACCGTTAGTGACCAGCCTACTGATCAGATCAACAGCTATCTGCCATTAGTGACCAGCCTAACTAATCAGTCAGCATCATGTTGCTGTTGGTGACCAGCCGACTAATAAAGCACCATGTTTCCATTGGTGACAAGTCAACTAATACAGTTCCCCTACTGTCATGGGTTACCAGCCTACTAATCAGTCAATATCATGTTGCCATTGGCAGCCAGCCTACTAATAAAATACCATGCTGCCATTGGTGACCAGCTTACTAACCAGTCAGCATCATGTTACCATTGGTGATCAGCCTAATAATAAAATGTCATGTTGCCATTGGTGACCAGCCTACTAATTGAATACCGTGCTGTCATTGGTGATGGTGCTACTGATCAAATCAATATCATTCTGCTAGTTGTGACCAGCCTACTAATCAGTCAGCATTGTGATGCCATTGGTGCGCAGTCTACTAATAAAATACCCAGCTTCCATTGGTGAGAAGACTACTAATCAGTCAACATCATATTGCCATTGGTGATCAGGCTACTAATAAAATGCTATGTGTCTATTTGTGACCAGCCTACTAATAAATTGCAGTACTAATCAGTCAACATCATGTAACCTTTGGTGACTAGCCAACTGATCAAATCAACGTCATGTAACCATTGATGACCGGCCCACTGATCAAATCAAGACCATGCTGCCATTGGTGACCAGCTTAATAATGAAATGCCATGTTGACCTGCCTACTAATCAAATGCCATGCTGCCATTGGTAACCAGTTTAATAATGAAATACCATGTTGCCATTGTTGACCATCCTACAAAATAAATGCCATGTTGCCATTGTTGACCATCCTACAAAATAAATGCCATGTTGCCATTGGTGACCAGCCCACTAATAAAATACCACGTTGCCATTGGTGACCAGCCTACTGATAAAATCAACACCAATCTGCCTGTGGTGTTGAGCCTACTAATAAAGTTAGCACTATGCTGCCATTGGTAACAAGCATCAGATCAAGCATCTTGCTGCCAATAGTGACTAGCCTGCTCATCAATTCAAATCCAGAGCCAGCCTGACAATAGCTACCACCAGCCTATCATATTTACTTGTGTATTGTCCCCCACGTATAGTTTATACCACCTTGTTTCTTGTAATAACTCTTTTGTCACAAGTACAGTTTATAATACACTAACTCTTCAGAGTTTGTAAACCTGCAAATTGGTAAAAAAACAACCAAAAAAACCAACAGAACTGCATATTTTATTTCGTCATTATCATCATATGTAAATCAGATAACTGTGAAATAATACAATGACATTGGTATGTGACATTTAGCTTTGATTTTAAAAAGTGATATTTAATTAAAAGTAGTGATACTATATTATTGGGTTGTAAAAAAAATGTATGTTATTTATAATAGTAGTAATATATTATACATTTTTTAAAAGTGGTATTTTATTAATAGTGGTAATATATTAATGATTTTTTTTAAAGTGAAATTTTATATAGTAGTGGTAATATATTATTGATTTTTTAAAAGTAGTATTCTATTAATAATAGTAGGAATATTTTATTGATTTAAAAAAGGGGGCATTTTATTTATAGTTCTGGTAGTGTATTATTGATTTTTTTTAAAGTGGTATTTTATTAATAGAAGTGATAATTATTTCTTTTGTTGTTGGTTGTAACTGTTGCTGACAGTTTCTGTTTTTGATTGAATTCTTCAATTCCACACATGATGCCGTGGCTGCTGTGGTCTTCTCTTCCTCTACTCCACCAGATTTTCTTTGAACTGTCCACATTTCACTTCTGTGGGTTGCCAAATAAGGGCATGTCTGTTGCACTATGATAATCCTGAATGTTACTATTTGATCAGTGCATGAAAACCTGCTTGTTGCTCGTGAGTTTTTCTTATAATGTTTCCTTTCTGTAACAGTGTTATCTTAAATTTTTTTCCCGGCCTTTTCCAAAAGTTTTATGCCTTACCAGTTGCTGCATGCAGTCAAGTTGCCTTTATTTGGTAATTATATTGTGTCCCCCTTCTATTTCTTAGGTATGATCTCTAGTTCCTAGGTTCTCTTGAAGTTCTCCTCAGTGGACAGTGTCAGCCATCATGACTTTTGAGGGGGAATTCTGTCTTAATTCTGCAATTTTCAAGTTGTCAGTCATTTTAGTGCCTACCCAATCTGTTCCTACGTTAATGGGCTTATTTTTATGTTCAGGGATTCCTTTGTAGGTGTTTTGTTGGTTTGATAGATTGATTGGATCCTGGTTTGAGTTTCTTTAAAGCATTCCACTCGTTTAGCCAGTTGTTCCTCATCACTGCTGAAGGCTGGTCTATGAGGATACTGTGCATTTCAAATCCTGTTTCTCAGCTTCAGGTGTTAACTTATCCCGTATGTCAGTAAGTTTGTTTTGGATGATGCCATTGTGGCTTGTTCTTCCTGCTATTTGTTTGCGTTCACAGGTGTTTTGTCAGTTTGATGTATTGATTGAATCCTAGTTAGAGTTTCACTTAAGTAATCCACCCATCTGGCTGGTTGTTCTTCATCACTGCTGATGGCCAATCTATGAGGATCTTATGGATACCAAAACTCGTTCCCAAATTCAAATATTAACTTCTCCCTTTTGTTTCTGTATGTAAGTTTTTCCAGCTGTATGTTTGTGTTCACTGGTATTTTTGTTGGTTTCATCTATCCTGGTTAGAGTTTCTTTAAAGTATACCACCTATTTGCTTGATTGTTCTTCTTCAGTATTGATCGCCAGTCCATGAGGATCTTATGCATTTCAAATTTGTTTCCCAAGTGTTAACTTACCTCTTGTGTTTCTGTATGCTATTTGTGTGATGCACTTGGGACTTGTTCTACCTGCTGTATGTTTGTTTTCAGGGATTCCCTTGCAGGCGTTTTATTGATTTGGTATAATGACTTGAGCCTGATTAGAGTCCCATTGTTCCTCTTCAGTACTGATGGCCTGTGCATGAGTATCTTATACATTTCAAATTGCCTTCACTAATTCAAGTGTTAACATATTCCTTTTGCTTCTGTATGTAAGTTTTTTTGTATGATGCAGTTGTCACTTGATCTTACTGCTATGTCTCTGGAAGCCAGCATTCTCATTTTTAGAGTCCCTCAGAGAAAGTTATGATCAGATCCTTCGCAACACTGTATATCAAAATTATAACCCACATTGAGTTGAACACTGCACAAACGTTTTCGTTGGCGGTTTTTTCTAATGTTCCCCCCCCCCCCCCCAAGAGTTTATGACAGGACTCTTGTTCCATAATTCAAAGACTAAACAAGCTTCTGACCTCATTCCTATTGCCAAAGGGTTCTTGTAGCAGTAAAAATCAAAAACAAAAATTTGCAGTGACAATTTTCAAAAAATTGTGTAATACATTAATTGTACCGAATGTTTTTCTTTTCCTTTCATCATTTGGACATTGTCTTTTTGGTATAAATACTAAAAATATTGTACTGTCGAAAATATTTTCATTATCTGTTAATTTCTTGACTGGATTCAAGTGAAATATTTTGAAAGGAAACAGTGGGAGCAGTACATGAGTGAATATGACTGATATATAAGAGGTTGGACAAGTTAACCCAATTCATCCTTCAAGCACCAGACCAGCATCTGATGCTAAAACTGGAGTGGCATCCGCGTACACTGGTAGTTACATATGGGTTAAAATATATTTGTTTGTGTACTTACTGATGGGTGTCTGGCTTATTTATTTGATGAGTGGTCTAATAACTGATTTTACAGCTGTTCTCAAGTGTGAAGTGCTAGTGTGTGATCCTTAGCGAGCTTGTTTTCTCTGGTCCATTATCATTTTTCTGGCTGCCTGTTTTCTCTCCGTTATCATTTTTCTATCTGTCTGTTTTGTCTCCATTATCATTTTTGTGTGTGTTTTCTCTCCATTACCATTTTCTGTCTGTTTTCTCTCAGTTATCATTTTTCTGTGTTTTCTCTCCATTATCACTTTTCTGTCTGTTTTCTCTCATCATTTTTCTGTCTGTCTGTTTTCTCTTCTTTATCATTTTTCTATCTGTTTTCTCACTTATCATTTTTATGTCTGTTCTCTCACCATTATCGGTTATCTATCTGTTTTCTCTCTCCATTATCATTTTTCTGCCTGTTCTCTCTCCATTATCATTTTTCTGCCTGTTCTCTCTCCATTATCATTTTTCTGCCTGTTCTCTCTCCATTATCATTTTTCTGCCTGTTCTCTCTCCATTATCATTTTTCTGTCTGTTCTCTTCCCATTATAATTTTTGTATCTGTTTTCTCTCCGTTATCATTTTTCTATCAGTTCTCCATTATCATTCTTATGTCTCTTCTCTCTCCATTATCATTTTTCTATCTGTTTTCTCTCCATTATCATTTTTCTATCAGTTCTCCGTTATCATTTTTCTGTGTCTTTTCTCTCATCTTTTTTTGTCTGCCTGTTTTCTCTCTGTTATCATTTTTCTATCTGTCTGTTTTCTCTCCATTACCATTTTTCTGTCTGTATTTTCTCTCTGTAATCATTTTTCTGTCTGTATGTGTTCTGTTATCATTTTTCTGTCTGTTTTCACTCCGTTATCATTTTTCTGTCTGTCTGTTTTCTCTCAGTTACACTTTCCTGTTTGTATCATCATTATATTTTTCCATCTGTCTGTCTGAGCCCATCTGTATATCTGTTTGTCTGTCCATGCATCCATCTGTTGTAAGTACCTATCAGTCTGCTTGTCTGTTTTCTCTCCATTATCATTTTTCTGTGTCTGCTCATCTGTCTCTATGCTTTACCATCTGTCTGTCTGAGACTATTTATATATCGGCTCACCTGTCTGTGCATCCATCTGTTCTGTCTACCTATTTATCTGTTTTCTCTCAGTGTTTTGTATGTCTGTCCATCTGTCTTTATGTTTTTTCCATCTGTTTATCTGAACCTGTCTATCTACCTCTCATCTATATATTCATTGTTCTATCTGTCTATCCATCTAACCATCCATCCATTCATCTCTCTGCCATCTATAATTATATCTACCTGTCCATCTTTGCCTATCGTCCACCCACCCATCCACCTGTCTATCTTTTTGTCTGTCCATGTGTCCTGTTTATCTGTCTATCTATCTCTGGTTGTCTGTCTATCCACCTATCATGTATGTATCCATCTATTCATCCATCACCCACATTTATATCTCTTTGTCTACCTTTGCATATCTGTCTGTCTGTGTTTGTATGGATGTTAGATACACATTTAGCCTTAGTTTATTGTTTAACAAGGTTTGTCCATCTTAACCAACATTAGTTACTTGAGGGCATGATTAAAAAAAAAATTGAAAAAAAATATTATTCTGTTTGCTCAAGTCCAGAAGTCTATGATGATTGTAACCTTATGCTGTCCAGACTTTGTGATGTTGCTGTCATTATCCACACATCATCTATTCCAGATTTTTCCATGTTGTCTACTTCCTCTATTTCTTTTCATCTTCTTTCGCATTGTCAGTGTCACAACTATCAGAGCATGAAGCCAGCACTGTAGTTGTTCTTAAGAGAACAAGCACTGTAGTTGTTCTTAGAGAGCCAGCACTGTAGTTGTTCTTAAGAGAACAAGCACTGTAGTTGTTCTTAGAGAGCTAGCACTGTAGTTGTTCTTAGAGAGCCAACACTGTAGTTCTTAGAGAGCCAGCACTGTAGTTCTTAGAGAGCCAGCACTGTAGTTATTAGAGAGCCAGCACTGTAGTTGTTCTTAGAGAGCCAGCACTGTAGTAGTTCTTAGAGAGCCAGCACTGTAGTTGTTCTTAGAGAGCCAGCACTGTAGTTGTTTTTAGCCAGCACTGTAGTTGTTCTTAGAGAGCCAGCACTGTAGTTGTTCTTAGAGAGCCAGCACTGTAGTTGTTCTTAGAGAGCCAGCACCGTAGTTGTTCTTAGAGAGCCAGCACTGTAGTTGTTCTTAGAGAGCAAACACTGTAGTAGTTCTTCGAGAACCAGCACTGTAGTTGTTCTTAGAGAGCTAGCACCATAGCTGTTCTTAGAGAGCCAGCACCATAGTTCTTAGAGAGCCAGCACTGTAGTTCTTAGAGAGTGTGATGGGTTGTTTGGTGTGTTTGCTGCTGTTCCTTCGTTCTTCTATTATTGATTGAAGAGTAACGTCACTCTCTAGACGTAGTTAATGTTTGGTATTGATGGTTAGCTCTGACCATCAGAACATCCCTTCGACGTTCTGATTTGCATATTCTATATTAGTTGATTTCCCTTGTGGGAGAGCTATCGTGCTGGAAAACGTAAACATTTACAGCTGTGAACCAAACCCGAAACGTAAGTAAAAGATCAAGCCTTCTGTTCTGAGTCCACATGTATTGAGGTTCATACAAAAGACGATATCCGACATTCACAAAACTTCATGTACAGTTCAGCATAACAATGAATTCCAAATAATATCAGCAATTATCCGTCCGTGTCAAAACAATGTGTCAGATGAACATCGTGGCTATATACGTGCGCTGTTGTAGTCAACAGCCAGAAATGAGCGCATGAGTTCTTGACAGCTACAATTTGAATCATAATGCGATTCTCCTTCCATTATTTTATTTAATTTAATTAATCTCATACTTAGATTAATATCCGAACTGACCCTGAGTTCTACATCGATTCATATATATAATATAGGCTATATACTAAGCCTTTTTCCTTGGAAGAAATACAAGACACGACTTTCTTGCTTGACGGATAGCGTAACAGGGCAATGTAACCAAGTCACCCAGCGTGACCTTCCCAACGCGAATGCGTCATAATCTCCGCATATATTTTGCGTTCAGTATACCGTAAAATATCGACCTATTCTATAAATGTTAATGACTCCTAAACGTTGCGCACGGCTAAACCCCAGCAGACGCCGTCATTTAAAATAACACCGTAACAGATTTCCTGTCAGACGGGGGGAAAAAAAATCTATTAGATAGATTTTTTTTGAATAATATTAATCAAATTATCCAAAATTTAACAAAACCCGACGTATGACCTACGATGTTCTATCTAGAACAGTGTCGTGGTCATGTCAGTAATATCTTATAATAAAATCAACGTCATATCATACATATAACTTATATTAAACAAGGAAATGTCACTGTCACTAACTAATTAATTTGTTGTATGTATCGACTAACTAATAATGTGAGGTGTTATTAAAATTATTCTAACTAATTAAAATTAAAATAATTAATTATAATATGTACGTATGGTACTAACTAATTAATATCTAATTGAAGAAAATGAGAAATAGTGTAAGAGAGTAAAAGAAATAAAAATTGAGAAGTACGGACAATTAAAACAAATGAAGTGTAAGGATAGATACCTAATTTAAATTAACGCAATCAGAAGAAAAGAACAGAAAAAATTCATACATTTTAAACTATAAATATGAAATGTCATAATCTAATATCTATTACCTTAATAATTACACTAATTAAAAGGTTTAATTGGTGTGATATTATTTTGTTTCATCTTTTCTTAGTATATTTTATTTTTTTATTTCATCACACTTTAACTTTATTTTATTATATATTAATTTAATAACTAGAAAATTTAACAATATCGGACATGAAGATCCAATCATTGTTACCTCCTATTGACTTGTATGAAAGTTCATTAAAACCCAAGGTTCATATTATCGAATTATGATATGATTATCCAATCATCTATAGTTCCTTTATTAAACTTTGAATGTAAATTGAATAAGTCATCACAGTATCTGTCCCTTCTACATCAGAGATTGTTCCTTTTTAACAGTTTTCAATCGAAATGAGTGATACGCAAAGTGGAAGTGAAGTCCAAATCTTCAAACGATCCGTAAAACTTGATATTTTGATCACAATAGTTTATTTCGAAATGTCCTTATTTAAGTAGGAAGTCCAACTGAAGTGTTGTATATTCTGACGTGGCATTAATACCGTTCATAGCAAATGTAATGCTTGATTAGTCAGAAAATTTTCTTGAAATAGTAATATTCATTCAGAATCCGTAGGATGTCTGGACAACGTATCGGCTATGACGTTCTCAGTTCCTGGTATCGACTGTATTTCGAACTCATATGGTTGCAACGCAATAGCAAATCGTGCAAGCTTTGGACTTTTATGGTTTGAACGACGTAATGCTGCCACAGATTTCTGATCAGTCTGGATCAGAAATGGAGATCCCAGCAAAAATTTTTCTAGTTTGGTAATTGCCCAGATTACGGCGAGCAATTCTCTGTCTACAGTCGAATATTTAGTCTCCGGAGGTTTCAGCTTGCGTGAGATATAAAGTACAGGGTGGAGGACATCATCATGATATTGGAGTAGACAAGCCCTGAGTCCGTAATTACTCACATCTGTACGTAGAACAAACTTTTTAGAGGCATCTGATAATCTTAAAACAGGTGGGCATGAAAATATGTTCAAGATAGTGCGAAAAGTTTTGTCACATTCGTCTGTCCAATTTATCCTTAATGGCATGTTCTTCTTTAATAACGATGACAGGACAGCCGTGATGGATGATAAGTGAGGTACAAATCTGCTATAGTATTGGATTAACCCTAACAGACTCCTAACCTGTTTCTTCGTTTGAGGAACAGATATATTTAATATTTTAGAAACCGTACTGGGAATTGTTTGGATACGTCCTGATCCAATAATGTGTCCCAGGAATGTTATCTCATTACACGCTATTTGAATTTTAGTTGGTTTAGCGGTTAAATGGTTATCCCGCAATATTTCCAAAACTGATTTAAGACCCAAAAAATGTTCCTCAAATGATGAACTAAACAAACATATGTCGTCAATGTAGGTAATTATATCTGATCTACCTGCTAAAATTTTTCGCATCATGCGAATAAAGGTAGCTGGAGCATTCATTAGCCCAAAAGGCATCACGTTCCACTGGTAAAGACCTTGTGGAGTTGAGAATGCTGTGTAGTATTTGGCTCTTTCGGTTAGTGGAATCTGCCAATAACCTTTGGTTAAGTCAATTTTAGTGAAAAGTGTAGCATTGGATAGACGAGGAAGTAAATCGTCAAGGATAGGATGTGGTTCGCTATCAGGTACTGTCTGCGCATTAAGTTTCCTATAGTCAACACATAAACGTATGTTGTTGTCCTTTTTCCGGACAGTGACTAAAGGAGAAGAAAATGGAGATGTACTAGTCTTAATAATACCTAATGATATCATCTGTTCGAGTTCCTGAGATGTCTTACTCAGAAAATGTAGAGGTACAGAATAAGGATGAACACGAATTGGTGTATCATCGTTAAGAATAATATCGTGACTAATTACAGATGTGCAACCCGGTACATCCGTTAACACATCTGGGAAAGATTGTAGAAGATCAGCAATGCGTTGATGCTGTTGCGGTGTAACCGTAGAAGAAATGGTCACATCACGCCAAGATTCAGTAGATTGGACAATAAGTACAGGTAAAGGCATCTGCACTTCAGGAAAAGAAGATTCTTCCTCCTGTATAACAGATAGATTAGAATAATGACAAGTAGATACAGTATTGTCATCTAGTTCATGAAAAATTGACTGTAAGTGTATAGGACGTGTATGAAATTGCTTGAGCATATTAATATGGAATATCTTTCTGTGTCCCTTGATATCTAAGACGTAATCAACATCTGAAATTTTATCAGTAACTTTATAAGGACCAGTCCATGAGATCAATAACTTATTGTTATTGTGAGGGAGTAATACATAAGCCTCATCGCCTGGGAATAATTGGCGTAATCGTCTAGATCGATTTTGTATAGATCGAGCCTTAGCTTTTGCAGCCTCAGAAGAAGCTGTTGCCAATTGGCAAGACTCAATAATATTATTCCGAAGATTAATCACATACTCATAAGATGACTGAGTGTCCTGAGTCATCTCTGCATCAATTAATAAATCTTTTATCAGTCCCATAGGACCTCTCGGAGGGGCACCAAAAAACTAACTCAAAGGGAGAGAAGCCAGTTTGTTCATGTGGCACCTCTCGGTAAGCAAACAGGACAGCTGGGAGTGCTCTGTCCCAGTCCTGAGGGTGTTTAACAGTAACCTTATGTAAAAGTTGCTTAAGCGTACGGTTAAGTCTTTCAACTGCACCGTTACTCATGGGATGATAAATGCTACTCAAATTTCTATCAATGTCCCAGGTTTTCATTACTTCCTTCATGGTATCGGATATAAACTGCGACCCATGGTCAGATAATAATTTTCTAGGAAACCCTTTTCTAGAAAAAATTAGATGTAATGCATCAGCTACATCTGTGGTAGTGGTGGTCTTCAATGGAATGGCTTCTGGCCATCGTGTGCATAAATCAATGCACGTGAGAACAAATCTATGTCCTCTCGCAGATGGTAGAAGTGGACCAATTATATCTATGGCCATCTTGTCAAAAGGTCGTACTGAGATATCGCAAGCCTGAATAGGCACCGTGTGAAAAGCTCCACGTGCTTTCACTTCCTGGCACGTAGTACAAGAACGTACATACTGCGAAATATCCCGTGATACTCCTGGCCAAAAGAATGAAGACAATACTCGAGATCGTGTTCGAGTATATCCCATATGTCCTGCACACTGCGAATCATGCGCGTGTTGAAGAATGTACCGTCTAAAAGCAGCCGGTACGATCACTTGTTGTTTTACCTGTGATTTATCACTAAAACATCTAATCAGTATATTATTTTTAATAATAAACCAATGTTTGTTATTATTACCTGATGTTAAATTATCAACCTTATTAACTAGGTTAAAAAATTTATTTAAAGATTTGTCATTTTTTTGTTTGTTTGCAAATGATTCCCTGTCAATAGGTGAATTGACCTCAATATCCTCCTGTTTCTCTGCATCCATCTTATTATTATTGACACTCTCCATGAGCATAGTCTGAGCTCTAGTCGTCACGGCATTTCCAGTGCATAGATTGTGTCTCTCCCATTCAATAATATCTTCTGGTGAACAATCCTTGCTGCCGTGTATGCGACCCACCATAAGGTCTGCAATTGGCTTTTTCAGCATGCATACCTTCACGTTCCCTGTGAAAAAAGGTGTTTTAACATGGATAATAGCTGTGGGGTAAAACTCAATAGTTCCCCCAAAAGTCATGCAACGGACATATTCCCCCGTTGCACAGCTAGGATGTACCAGCGACTGTCGCACTCCAATGGTTGTGGACCCCGAATCTCTCAATACAGAAACTATAGAACCGTTAACTATCCCTCTGTTAAAAATCAGAGAGCCTGTTCCATCATTGGCTGCAAGACCTACTTCTGGTGGAATGTGTCTGCAGTTTAGCACTGTCTCCTTTGCCTTCTGAAAAATAAGATTGCATTGTGGGCAACTATTCGCAACGTAATAATTTATAGCAAAGCATGCAGCAGAAGAATGCATTGTATTATCGTTAGGTGGAACCTGAACCTTAGGAGTGATATCATTTGTAACTGCTGCCCCGGTATTATGGTTATAATGTGAAGATCCACGAGAATGAGAACGATTACGAGAATAATTAGTTGAATTATCTCGTTGTCGTCTATTGTAATTGTTATCTCGATGTCTCGAGTTATAATTATCGCTATTCTTCCAATTGTTACCATTATTATATTGATATGACCGATTATAACTTGAGTTACGTGGATTACTGTTGTATCTTGACTGAGGTGAATAATTTCTGTTTTGTTGTCTTCCTCTATTAAAGTTATTGTTAAAGTTATTCTGTCCCTTATGAAAATTAATGTCATAGTTTCCTTTGAACCTACCTCTGTCTACACTGTGTGTTCTTGGTTTGTTATTACTATGATATGCCATATTGGAGGCTACAGGAAGAGGTTCTCTTATCAACGAACCAGAAATATTAGCATTCGGATGAGCTGTGCAGTAATTTAACGAAATTTTTTCTAACTCATCAATAGTTTCTGGTTTTCTTTCTTGCAGATAAGCAAAGAATGGTGGGCTGACAGAAGATAATACTTTATCCCTCAATAACAAATAGACTAACTTGTCGTAAGATTTGTTGACACCTGCCAGTTCAACCCATCTGTTAAAAGTATTGCGTATGTTAGCAATAAATCCTGTAAAATCTTTATTATTATCTGGCAATAAACTTTTGAAACGTAATCTACATGCCTCTTCATTCAAGTGGAAACGACGTAATAACAAAGTCTTAATGGCCTCATAGTCTGTGGCTAATGTAGGATCAATATTTTGTGCTGCACTTGCAGGTTCGCCATCCAGAAATTCCTTAAGTTTAAGTGCCCATGCAGTTTTGTCAAGGTTATTGACCTTACATATATCCTCAAAGCGCGCCAGCCATGATGATAGGTCGTCCACGTGTAATTTGAAAGGTGGTAGCTTAAAGTAATAATTGCCCTTAAGTCGGTTGGATGAAGATCCCGATTGAGCATTATCATTTTGGCTTGCTGCAGCACCCTGTGAATTAAGTTTTGCTGTTTCTAATTTAAGCCGTTGCAATTCCATTTCTTGCTGCAGTATGATTTCCTGTCGTTTCAATTTATTTTCTTCTTCAATCCGTAGGATTTCATCTCTTGCCATCTTTCTTTCTTCTTCTTGTCTTAATTCTGCTTTCTTTACAGCCTCTTTTCTTTCAAGTTCTTCCATTTCTGCCTTATATTTTGTAAATTCAGCCAATGCATAAGCCTCGAGAAGTTCTCCTTTTTTTCCAAAATCCTTACCATTTTTAATAAAATAGTCTAAGTTAAGCATCTTGAAGTTAATTTATTTAAGTATTCAATTACTTATGTCTTGTAATCACCACTAGAATCTATGTCGATAATTATAATTACTCAACGAATGAATAATTAATATAAGAAATTGCAGTATTACCGTACTGTTATTTATAAGTTCCACAAATCTATAATATTTTGTAAAAATATTATATATATATACCCGCTAATATCTATCATAAATAGTTATGATAGTTAGTTATATAAGGTGCTGAAATTATATCATGCACTTAATATTAATATTCAATAATTATGGGTATTATTCCTAAATAATTAGGTTATTTAATCTTAATTGTCACCAAGTTCCCACTGTAGTAGTGAGAAAGTGTACTAATTAATATTTAATATGTCTTAATATGTTATAAAGTTATAATAATTAATCATAGTATATTATGTCATAATCATGAGCAATAAAGTGCATTGCCCATTTCTTGGACCATCACTGCAAATTGGTGCAAAGTCCATAATTTCTCCTTAAAACTCATAAAAATTTAATCATATTAATCTATACTCTTATTAAAGAATAAATTATAGCATTAATATTAAATTATAAAGGGATGAAATGAAGACAAACAATACAATGGGTTAACCAAGGATTACAGAACATTATTAACATACAACAAAGACATTTTCACAATAAAAATGCATTTACAACTAAGTTTACTAGACCGGAAGTGAGAATTAAAGAATGAACTGAATAGATAATTAACCTGCGTACACAACAATTAGTGACGTATACATGGACTCATTAACGGTTGTACAACCAAAATATAAACTGAAAGATAGTAAGGTCAGAAAAACACGATAGATTACAAACATTGTTAAAGAACTGAATAAAAATTAGAACCAAATACACTAGAATACCACAGTTATAACACGACTATACACCTAACATGCAAGGTGAATTAATGCAAGTCCGAACGACACGATCACCGATAATGTATTCGACGCGTTCTTCGCGAAATGCTATTAATTCATGGCCTTAAGAACAATTACAATCAATTCGTAGCATCCAAGGAGCCATAGAACTGATTATAATTCGCCGCCCATCCATACCCGCTACATGTAAAAGGACAGAAACAATGTTTAACATGGCTACAAAGAAAAAAAAGAACATGGCGTTATCGGACAAACAGGACGAAATATGGTAACGTTTAAAATCAGTTACTTATCTTTTTTTGGCAGTAATACAGTACATTATCTGCTTCGCCAACAGACTCGCGAGCTTGTTTGAAACATTGAAGACATTAGTAATACGTTTCATTTGCTGTTTGAGAGCTCCAAATAAAAAATTTTTGAAGGACATTGAATGTTGCTGACTTTTGCAACCGTTTGTACTGTTGTCAAGGGCATGACGTCACCGGTGTTTTTGCATAATAATGTCCATTTCGGCTCGAAAGGAAAAATGTCTTATTTTTTTGAGGTTCGCAATTTTGAAAATTTCAAGACCACTATTGGCCACCAGTTGTGACGGGTTGTTTGATGTGTTTGCTGCTGTTCCTTCGTTCTTCTATTATTGATTGAAGAGTAAAGTCACTCTCTAGATGTAGTTAATGTTTGGTATTGGTGGTTAGCTCTGACCATCAGAACATCCCTTCGACGTTCTGATTTGCATATTATATATTAGTTGATTTCCCTTGTGGGAGAGCTATCGTGCTGGAAAACGTAAACATTTACAGCTGTGAACCAAACCCGAAACGTAAGTAAAAGATCAAGCCTTCTGTTCTGAGTCCACATGTATTGAGGTTCATACAAAAGACGATATCCGACATTCACAAAACTTCATGTACAGTTCAGCATAACAATGAATTCCAAATAATATCAGTAAGTATCCGTCCGTGTCAAAACAATATGTCAGATGAACATCGTGGCTATATACGTGCGCTGTTGTAGTCAACAGCCAGAAATGAGCGCATGAGTTCTTGACAGCTACAATTTGAATCATAATGCGATTCTCCTTCCATAATTTAATTTAATTTATTTAATCTCATACTTAGATTAATATCCGAACTGACCCTGAGTTCTACATCGATTCATATATATAATATAGGCTATATACTAAGCCTTTTTCCTTGGAAGAAATACAAGACACGACTTTCTTGCTTGACGGATAGCGTAACAAGGGCAATGTAACCAAGTCACCCAGCGTGACCTTCCCAACGCGAATGCGTCATAATCTCCGCATATATTTCGCGTTCAGTATACCGTAAAATATCGACCTATTCTATAAATGTTAATGACCCCTAAACGTTGCGCACGGCTAAACCCCAGCAGACGCCGTCATTTAAAATAACACCGTAACAGAGAGCTTCCACTGTAGTTCTTAGAGAACCAGCACTGTAATTGTTCTTAGAGAGCCAGCGCTGTAGTTCTTAGAAAGCCAGCACTGTAGTTCTTAGAGAGCCAGCACTGTAGTTGTTCTTAGAAAGCCAGCACTGTAGTAGTCCTTAGAGAGCCAGCACTGTAGTTGTTCTTAGATGGCCAGCACTGTAGTTCTTAGAGAACCAGCACTGTAGTTTTTCTTAGAGAGCCAGCACTGTAGTTGTTCTTAGAGAGCCATCACTGTAGTTGTTCTTAGAGAGCAAACACTGTAGTAGTTCTTAGAGAGCCAGCACTGTAGTTGTTCTTAGAGAGCCAGCACTGTAGTTGTTCTTAGAGAGCCAGCACTGTAGTAGTTCTTAGAGAGCCAGCACCATAGTTGTTCTTAGAGAGCCAGCACTGTAGTTGTTCTTAGAGAGCAAACACTGTAGTAGTTCTTCGAGAACCAGCACTGTAGTTGTTCTTAGAGAGCCAGCACCGTAGTTGTTCTTAGAGAGCTAGCACCATAGCTGTTCTTAGAGAGCCAGCACCATAGTTCTTAGAGAGCCAACACTGTAGTTCTTAGAGAGCATCCACTGTAGTTCTTAGAGAACCAGCACTGTAATTGTTCTTAGAGAGCCAGCACTGTAGTTCTTAGAAAGCCAGCACTGTAGTTCTTAGAAAGCCAGCACTGTAGTTCTTAGAGAGCCAGCACTGTAGTTGTTCTTAGAGAGCCAGCACTGTAGTAGTCCTCAGAGAGCCAGCACTGTAGTTGTTCTTAGAGAGCCAGCACCGTAGTTTTTCTTAGAGAGCCAGCACTGTAGTTGTTCTTAGAGAGCCAGCACTGTAGTTGTTCTTAGAGAGCAAACACTGTAGTAGTTCTTAGAGAGCCAGCACTGTAGTTGTTCTTAGAGAGCCAGCACTGTAGTTGTTCTTAGAGAGCCAGCACTGTAGTTGTTCTTAGAGAGCCAGCACTGTAGTAGTTCTTAGAGAGCCAGCACCGTAGTTGTTCTTAGAGAGCCAGCACTGTAGTTGTTCTTAGAGAGCAAACACTGTAGTAGTTCTTCGAGAACCAGCACTGTAATTGTTCTTAGAGAGCCAGCACCGTAGTTGTTCTTAGAGAGCTAGCACCATAGCCGTTCTTAGAGAGCCAGCACCATAGTTCTTAGAGAGCTTCCACTGTAGTTCTTAGAGAACCAGCACTGTAATTGTTCTTAGAGAGCCAGCACTGTAGTTCTTAGAAAGCCAGCACTGTAGTTGTTCTTAGAGAGCCAGCACTGTAGTTGTTTTTAGAGAGCCAGCACTGTAGTTGTTGTTAGAGAGCCAGCACTGTAGTTCTTAGAGAGCTTCCACTGTAGTTGTTCTTAGAGAACCAGCACTGTAGTTCTTAGAGAGCTTCCACTGTAGTTGTTCTTAGAGAGCCAGCACTGTAGTTCTTAGAGAGCTTCCACTGTAGTTGTTCTTAGAGAGCTAGCACTGTAGTTGTTCTTAGAGAGCTAGCACTGTAGTAGTTCTTAGAGAGCTTCCACTGTAGTTGTTCTTAAGAGAGCTAGCACTGTAGTTGTTCTTAGAGAGCTAGCATAGCACTGTAGATGTTCTTAGAGAGCTAGTACCGTAGCTGTTCTTAGAGAGCCAGCACCGTAGCTGTTCTTAGAGAGCTAGCACTGTAGTTGTTAATTTCTTTATCACACATCTATTGGTCTCTTTTGCTAGCTCTATCTTCACTTTTATGTCATGTGCAAGAGTCACTGTTTTTGCTTCTACTTTTAGGACCTCTAACATCTCTTTTATTCTGTCACTCTGATTTGTGGTTATAATTATGCCAAAATGGGTTTTTGAAATTTTGGCTGTCGCCTTTTTGCCTAACACATGTTCAAGGATGGTTATAATTGTGTCTTCATCTAGTGCCTTGATCTTGACAACCTCACCAGCTACTTGCGTTAACTTTAAACGACATATGTTTACTACATGCTCATTATTTTTGGAAACTGCATGGGTTGTTTTATGTCTTGAGTTTTCTTGGTACTTTCTGTGCTTTCATTGCTATTGTTTTGGTTAGTATTTTCTTCTATGAGGTCTTGATTACTCTCTTCTAGTTTATCGTGCCTGGTGTCCTTAGCTTTGGTTTTAACTGCTTCTGCCCACGTTTTGCCTTCACCTGACTGTGCTCTAGTTATAGATGGCATGTTTGATTATGAGCTATGTCCTAATTTCCTATTTGAATTTATTTATTTATTATTCTTTCCTATTTCTTTTAGCTCCCTTTCTTTTATTTTGTTATTATTATTTTACTTATTTTATTGGGCTATCTTGTTCTTAGTTTTTATTCTTAGAAGTTTTGTCTATTTTGGTTCATTCTTTTTTGATCTGGCAACTCTGAATTTTTTCCTTATCCACTAATATTTATTAATAGTTGATTAACACTACTAGAATCTATGATTACAGTTTAGGAAGATTCAACTTATTGCAATTTCCTGGTCAGGGCCGGCTCTAGGAATTTTGCCGCCCCGTGCAATACCATACCTTCCTGCCCAAGCCCAACCTCAAATTAACGTTTGAAATTTTAAAAACCATTATGTTAAACAAGCTTCAACATTAATTTCAAGACCATTAGCCTAATTTTAAATAGTACCATTAATAATAATGTATTGATAAATTGATGAAAATACTGTATAGTAGTAAAATAAACCATTGACTTTATTAGAGACAATTATATGAAATGTAGTTACATTACTTACATATAGGGGATGCTCTTCTCATGTGGAACGATGAACTGTTGAGTGACAAACACTTAACTATAGTATGTACATGTTATAGTTTTTAAGCACTATTTTAACATTATTTGAATTTATATTGTTTGAAGTATGTACTGCTTAAAAAAACACTTTTCTTGCTTTCATATTTGCAAAAGCAGAAATAAGGTCTGTGTAGTCTAATTTTTGACCAATTTCATGTTCAATTGAAATCATGGCAAGTCCTTCCAATCTAGTTTCGGCCATTGTTGAGTGTAAATAAGTTTTAATAAGCTTCAGTTTTGAAAAAACTATGCTCATCATTTGCTACCGTTACAGGCAAAGTTAGTAATATTCTTAAGGCTATAGCGACATTAGGAGCAATGTTATTTTCAATGATATAACGAAGAACTTCAATTGGCGGTGTATTTTCTGGTACTAATTTGGATACTACTTTCAGTTCATCACATAGCTCAATGGCATCAATGTCTCTATTTTCTTGATGTGTTAAAATGCCTTCTAGGTTTTTACATTTGTTTAAGAGCTCATTTGTCGTCTCAGATTTCAATTTAGGGATGTTATATAAAACGGAAAAATATGAACTGTGATGTTCCAATTGCTCGAACCTTTCTTCAATAGAATTAGTTGCAACATCAATAATAAAAAAGAAAAATTCAATTTTGAATTTAGTTTTGGGATCCAAAATAGGTTCATCTGTTGCTTCATAGTTGTGTTGCTTTTTCTGCTGACGCACTCTAGTACATTCAAACGTTTGTATCAAATCAGGATCAGCTTCAATTTTCTCAGCTAATGTTGTAAATGATTCATCATTTCTGAGATTCTTAAGGCTTTGGAGAACATTTCTCAAAGTTGTTATGGCACTAGTCAATTCCATTTGAATGCTTTGCAACAGTTTACTAGCAACATTAATTTCGTTTAAAACATAGTGCCATATAACCAAACAACATAAAAATTTAAAATCTCTGAGTTTTAGGGCAAGGGTTTCAGCTTCATGTCTCGCCATTTTGTCTACTGACACGTCATCAGCAATTTCTATCAATGCATCATAAAATTCCTCAATATAATATCTTAAAGGACGAATAGCCTCGATTCTAGATTCCCAGCGAGTTGTACTTAGTGGCTTGGGCGTTAGAGTTGTAATATGTTTCTTAAGGATTCCCCAATGCAGTGTTGACGCTGAGAAAAACACCTACAATTTCTGAACCGTTTCAAAAAATAAAACCCCTTCTCTAGATGACATCGCAGCATCATTGACCACTAAGTTGAGAGAATGAGAACAGCAAGGGATATAAAAAGCTCTCGGGGTTGAAGTCCCTAATACGTTGTTGAACTCCTGAATGTTTTCCTTTCATATTTGATCCATTGTCATACCCCTGGCCACGCATGTTTGGGATTGGAATATCCATGTCTGACAATTTTCTTAGAATGCGTTTGGTTAACGCTGAGCCAGTAGTGGCTTCTACAGCAATGAAACCAAGAAAATGCTCATGAATGTTGATATCATCTTAATTCGTATTAACAAATCTTACATTTAGTGCTAATTGTTCAATGTGACTTACATCGGGAGTACAGTCTGCAACTATGCTATAATATTTAGCTTTCTCCACCATATAAATTATTTCTTTCTTTATGGTTCCAGAGAGAAGAGCATTCAATTCATTTTGAATGTTTTTCCCAAGGTAATGTTGGGTCGATCCACGAGCTACTCTCATTAAATGTACACACATAGCACTATCAAATCTGGCAATCAGTTCAACTAGCTTTAAAAAATTTCAGTTGTTATGGTCATATAATTTATCAGATGTTCCACGAAATGGCAAGCATTGTTGGCTCAAGAACTGGACAATAGCAATTAGGCGTTCTATTATGCTTCTCCAGTGTCAAACTTCTGAATTTAATAACTTTTGTTGCATTGAATCAATTGTCTGTAATGATTTAAGCCTGGACGATAATTCAATCCACTTTGTATGGGACTCCAAGTGGTTTTTAGATTTTTCGTGTTCATTAAGATACACATACAAATGACCCCAATCATTATAGCCATCAGTAGTGAGTGACATTTTATTACAGGAAAACAACTTACAGCAGAAACAAAATACAGAATCTTTTTCTTTTAAATATACTAACCATGATCGATTAATATGTTCTCCATTGCTTAGCTCCCTAGTGTAAAAATTTAGTGAAAATTTCCGACCATTAGAGCTGCGCGGAAAAACGAACTCATTTTTTGGTCTCTCTGGCAGGCCTTTTTTTAAACGATTTCCAGTCTTTCAGTATCGCTTAAAGAAGGCTTCCATCTTGCCGGATCAGTGTACCTCTCAAGTTCATCACTTAAATTTCGGAATTGGAAATGGTCAAATCAGTCTCATTTTCGACATTGTTAGTAATATCTACATTACTGGGGTCCGAGTTAAAGTACTTGCCATGAGCTCAGAATCATTTGTTTCGGTACATTTGCTTATTTTCTTCTGTTCTACATCAGCTGTTTCAGTTTTTAGATATTTATGTAAAGCCCCGCTATGTTTTTGAATATCGCGTTCTGTTTCCGTTTCCGATATTCGGCACCCGATAGTTTTTTTTTCTTTTATCGGACATTATATCTATTTGAATATTAAAACTGTTTTAATAAACCCTACAACAAAATGTATTATTTAGTAATGAATGGAGGCTGAAGCACTTTACTAATTTCCATAAAACGTTTAAAAAACTTATTTATCACTGTAACACATAGCACACTAACACTGAGCAAAATCAACTTCCTTGAATGCACACTCAAAGAGGAAAGGCAAACCCGGTCCCAAAAAATGCCGTGCTGAAGTCGGATGTGTCGGCTGAAAGGTGCAAATATCGCAGCTCCGGTGTAAACAGACACAACGCAACCACCGTCCTTTTCAGGACGAACGAGGAAGAAGAAGAATGCACACTCGAAAACAACTGAAACATTCGAGCCGCCAACATAGAACGGTCGATAAAAAAATTAATTCCTGATTCCCACGCCAAGTTAATTAATTCCCGTCTCTCGTTCAGCCATGCCGGAAGATTGATCGTGGCGGTCTTCAGTTGACCACTGAACACGGAAATATAATCCTCTGGGAACCACTGTGGTTTCGACCAAGCGAATAAATTGTACTGACGTCTCTAAAGAAATACCTTTTAGTGCCTCTGTAGGAGAAGATAGCATTAGGACCGTATGGCAGAACTATTAGTGAAGGCTTGAAAAACAGCTAAAGAACAGACCGCAGGTGTAAATATTTCGTAGAGAAAACAGACAAAATGTGAAGGAATAGAAAAGTAAGGAATTTTAAAATAATGTAGACGAAACCTTCGAACACTCCGTGACACCATCCACAGAGGGTTTATTTCAGGAGCTGTTCAGATTATTCAGTCAAAATCCCGGTCGATGACACTCCTACAAATGCCCGCGCCCGGGCTTGAACCGTGAACACCTGATCGCTAGCGCAGTGTGGTAACCTTTACACCAGCGCGGCTCCCAGGCGGAATATTTTGGCGGGATTGTATTAATAACTAAATAGGTTTTTTTGCCACTCCCCACCCCCAAAGCTTGCCGCCCCGTGCAAATGCACGTGTTGCACCGTCGGTAGAGCCGGCCCTGTTCCTGGTGAGTTATGTAAAACAAAAATGGCTGCTGTACCACGCGAAATAAAGCACGTGGCGCCTGGGCCTATTAAAATTTATTTGTTTTCTTATTTATTTATTACTATTCGTAATTTTATATTTTCACTCCTGGCTAGTATCAAGCAATCAACAAATACTAATTATAATCAACTGCTTAAATTGTATACAGAATAGAAATAGAAAATAAATTCAACTTATCTCTGCTCAAGGTTGTGGCACGTCTGATCGCCCTGGAAGTCAAAAGTGAAGTGGAATGAAAAAAAAAAATGTAGGCTACTAACTCTGTCAAAATTTCAGTGACTTATAACGGCTGCAATTACGTACTTATTGCCTCCAACTAGTCTGTGGTCAAATGGCGTTTGTTCTCGCTGGGTTCCTCTATAATTCTATTTCGTTTTCTTTGGTATATTTATTTTCGATGCGCCAACAAGTCTCCAGTCTTTCTTTCTGATTCTTTACTAGTCGGTCTTAACCAAATAATACTGTTTTGAAATGCCCCGTCCATTACCCTTGTTACGGTACTTCCTTTGAGTAAACAGAACCGCGCCATACTGTCTTCTCAGTTTCAGTTAATTGTTGGACTGTTGTTGTTACCGCGTCGCCCAGTCTCTTGTGTTAATTCGAACCTGTTGTCGCATAGAATACTTTGTCATTACACGTGAAGCTTGTCGGCGACTATTAGACAATAGATCTAGATAATCGAAATCCAAACTCATTCGCTCCTCGTGACACATAATTAAAATTAATAAAGAATGTTTGTTTCATAATCATAGTAAGTAAAAACAGTCAAGAATGTTTGTTTCATAATCATAGTAAGTAACAGCTGTCAAGATTTATTGTTTTATAGTCACAGTAAGTAACAGCAGTCAAAATATTTGTTTGGTTTCATAATCATTGTAAATAACAGCGGTCAACAATGCTTGTTTCATGATCATAGCAAATAAAACAGTCCAGAATTTTAGGTTGATAATCATAGTAAATAACAGCAGTCAAAGAATTTTCGAGAATACTATAATCATCTATTTATATCTTTATTTTTATATTTGTGTACGTGTGTGTGTTGCTTTTAAACAGACAACAGATTTGTTCATGCCCCATCATAGGTTTAGGTCACTGACAGCAAGGACGCTATTACAGACAGAACATGGAGGATAGCTACACCGATGGAATAATTTTTAGGTGCCCGGCTCTCAGTTGCACAAAATATCTGTACAACATCATTGTACTGTTCGTCTGTACAATCAAACCTGTGGAAAGAGTGACGTCAAGATTAGCGTTACCATATTGCTCAATGAAAAAAGGGGGACAATATTCATTTTTTTTTTAAAAAAAATAAAAGGGAGAACACTATAATGAAAAATGAGGACAAAAAGTATGGCATTTTGCCCCAAGACGTCTCAGAATACTTTTAAAATAATTGTGACAAACAGTAAATTCCACTGTCTCTGTTAATTTCCTTGACATTGTTGTCACTATCACTCCGCCCCACCTCACCACTTCGGTGTACTACAAACCCACCGATGCACACAGTTACCTCCTTTATACTTCCTCTCATCCTCCGGCTTGTCGGGACTCCTTGCCTTTCTCACAACTTCTCCGCCTCCGTCGGTTATGCCAAGATGGTGACAACTTTCTATGCCGAGCACAAGAAATGTTGGACTTCTTCCGTAGCAGACAGTATCCAGAAGATGTTCTTACCTCTGCCTTAGAACGTGTTCTCCCTATCTCACGTCTAGAGGCCCTCAAACCCCGCCAAAAAAACCTCCTCTGATAGAGTCAAGTTAATAATGACCTATCACCCTCACAGCACTGCTGTCAAAAGGATCCTGTTTCGCCACCTACCTCTCCTCCAAGCTGACCCAGTGGTGCGGGAAGCATTTAGTGAGCCACCCTTGCTGGCATATAGACGGGACAAAAATTTGAGGGACCTCCTAGTCCACAGCCGTCTGAAAACCGTCAACGATGGCCACTTTGGAACCAAGCCATGTAACCGTACACGATGTAAGACATGTCAGTATGTAATCGAGACACGTTCAGTCTCGTTCCCTAACGCCAAGTTCACCATCACCCATGGCTTCACATGTGAGTCACGCAACGTCATTTATGCTATTATATGCAAACGTTGCACCATTACGTACATTGGCCAAACGGGCACACGACTGGGCGACCGATTCTGCAGACACCTCTATGACATCTCTCAGTTTAATTCCACACCTGTGGCCATCCACTTCAATGGTCCTGACCACCACGGTGCCACTGACATCCAGGTGACAGCCATCAGATACTGTTCCTCGGACGCCAACAGTCGGTTTCGCCAGGAACAACGCCTCATCCATCTTATGGGTTGCCTCAAACCACACGGTTTGAATACCCAACATTCTTTTGTCTGAGACGCCTTTCTCTATCGAGTCCCTGTTGTATTATGACTTTCTACTTTGATGCGATCACCCTTTTTTTTTTTTTTTTTTTTTTAAATTACCATTTTTTAAATTTAATAATTTTATTTATTTATTTATTTTTTTTTTTTAATTATTTTTTTCCTTTATTATTTTTTATTTTATTTATTTCTTTATTTAGTTTTTATTTATTTATTTATTTATTTTTAATTTATTTATTATTATTATTTATTTATTTATTTATTTATATTTTATTTATTTATTTATTTTTTTTATTTATTATTTATTGATTACTTTTTTCTCACTCGTTTCCAGTCCTTGTTTTCATTATTTCTTATTTTTATGTACTATCAACTTCCTCTTTCCGGTTTAGTGGCAGCCATCTTGCTTTGCTTCACTTCACATGTGACTGGACTTTATATTAAGGGAGTTTTTTTTCTCTTATTTTTATAGTTTCATGTTCTCTACTTAATTCTCATTTTCTTTCCCTCCTGTCTCTTGTTTGTCTGTCCCTGACGAAGGCCTTGTGGCCGCAACGTAGGTTTTTCTTGTTTTTCTCCTTGTTAAGACGTATTACTATTTGTGTGGATGTGTGTGTGTGTGTGTTTTTTTTTTTCAACTAAATTATCAGTAGCCGTTTGAAATATTTATAACGGAAAATACTTTAAGATAAGAACAGTTGAATTGAGGGGGGGGGGGGGGGGGGGGGGGAGAAACAACACACACACACAAAGTAAAAGTAATTCTGGCCGCAACGTAAGTTTTTCTTGTCCTTTCTCCTTGTAAGACGTATTACTTTTTGTGTGTGTTGTTTTTGTTTTTTTCCCCATTCAACTGTTTTACCCCCGTCTTACGGCAGTTCTCCTCATATACTTATAAGATAAGAACAGCGTTTTGATTTTGGTTTTTTTTTAACCTTTGCGTAAAGCATAACACTTAAAAAAATACATTAATAAACGTTTTACTATTAAAGCACAAACTAACCCCAACATAACAACAATCTAATGTCTCAGACCAAAGGGTCTTTTATACTTGGACATACGCCCTAATATAACCGACTAGGTTGAACGAGACGCGCCTCGCCAAAACGAGGCAAAAGTTTTACATTAACAAAAAAACATAACTTATCCATTCCACTTCCGACTGCTTGAGCGATCAGACGTGGTGTTGTTTTGAGACGATGCATTTTTCGAGAAGGCACAAGCCAGATAAGTTGAATCTCCTTTTCATTTTAATTAAGTATTAGTAGATTATAATAAAATGGTAATGTCCTATATTCGTACCTTTTTGGTCCGCAGTGAATATATGTAGTTAGATGTTTCGTAGCAGTTTGGGTTAGGATTAGGGTTAACACTAACCCTAAGCGCTACGAAACAACACCTATGACCTAACTATACATATTCACTGCGGAGCAAAAAGGTACGAAAGATAGGAAATTACCAATTAGTTTCTATTTGGTTATTAGATGAATAGTTAATTTCGAGCTAGGAATATTAGGATAAATTAGGGATAGCCTAATAGTTAAAAAGATTAAAATAGGCCCAAGCGCCATGTGTTGTCTGGTGTGGTACAGCAGCCGTATTTCAGATAAATTAGTTTTTATTCTGTAACATATTGAAACTAAATATTAAGTACCTCTAGTATTAGTAAATCGCCTTTAACATTTGTTAATAATTGGTAGGAGTGTTAGTATAAATAAAAATATTAGTAAAATAGAATAAATAAGCCCAGGTTGGCCTACCACGTGGGATCTTCATAAGCGAGGTGCAGTAGCCATCTTTTTTTCCTTTGTGTAATACTGGCATCTTCCATCCTTGAGCCGCGTGTGTACAAAATTAAATTTAAAATTACAAGCTTAGCAGTAGGTCTAGTCAGCTTTTAACTATTGATATTTAGTCCTAAACATAATTGAAAAGTTGTATTTAAAAATAGGCCTAGTAATAATTTTTCTTAATTTGTGTTAATTTAGCATTAGACAGAGGGAACCAGAGGATAAATACTAATTATACGTCAACGGTCTGCCATCAATGGTACCTATACCTTGTAGCGGTATGGCAGCTTGCGTACCCTGATAATCCCCAGAGCTATGCCAGTGGGAGTTTTACTCCTGGTAGGTTCAACCAAGCTGGACTGGTCTGTGTGGGTAGGGGTCAGACAAAAGCTGGTACCCTGGGCCTCCAGGTTGGGGGTTTTAGCACAGGGCTGACACCCCTGTCTGTGTAAAAAAAACAATGAAGTTACGGAAACAATAATAAATGAACAAACTTTGCTGCGGGATGGACATTCGGAGTCTGTGGCTCGTATGACTGTCAGTGGTGAAAGCCGAAAGGAAGCCACTGACATGAAAACGGATGTCCTGACCGCAAAACAAGATACAAGAATAGGTTTTTGGAATGTCAGGACAATGTACGAGACAGGTAAACTAAGACAGGTCACGGCAGAAATGAGAAACTATAGGTTACACATTCTAGGGATAAGCGAGAGCAGATGGACAGGGGCAGGAAAAGTTAAAACAGCAACAGGAGAAACAGTACTTTACTCTGGAAGAGAGGATGGACAACACAATGAAGGCGTAGCCATTAGTCCACAGAAAGGAATAGAAAGAACATTACTGGAATGGAAACCCATCAACAACAGACTGATAAGATTAAGATTGAGAGGGAGATTCACCAACACTACAATAATACAATGCTACGCACCAACTAATGATAGCGATGAGGAGGTCAAGGATGAATTCTATCAACAACTGCAGAAAGAAATGGAAGACACACCTAGATATGATCTTGTTATAGTAATGGGAGACCTCAATGCGAAAGTTGGTACACACAATACATATAATGAAAGAACAATGGGGAAATGCGGCAGCGGAACAGCAAACGAGAATGGAGATAAACTAATAAGTTTCTGTAGCATTAATAACCTGGTCATTGGAGGAATACTCTTCCCACATAAAGAAATTCACAAATTAACATGGGAATCACCAAATGGTCGGGACAGAAACCAGATAGACCACATCATGGTTAACGGTAGATGGAGACATGCATTACAAGATGTGAAGGTAAGAAGAGGTGCAGATGTGGGAAGTGATCACCATTTAGTAGTAGCAAAATTGAAAGTGAAACTAAGAAGGGCTGTGTAGTGGTGTTGATGGTATTGTATGATGGTGATATTACTAAATGTAATTGTATGAGGCCAGCTGTGAAGGCTCCTGAGATAAAATGTAGTTGAGAATTGTCAGAAGGCCTTTCTTGCTACCACTACGACCTCACACTTAATTTTTTTTTAATGAATGTGGCTACGTAAAGTGTCTAGGGTTATGATATGTAGTGTGGTGTAATAGGTTATAGATATACCCACAGATATTTAACAAGACTAATAATATTAATAAATGTTAAAATACACTGAACTAACTCACGTGTGTAAAATTTTTTGATAAAATTATATTACATTTATTTTGTTCTGGATCAATTTTTTAGGTTGACCAGAACTTAAAAGGATTTAGAGATTATGAAAGAAATGCATGGAATATTATATCATAAATGCAATAGTGTACATATATATGTACTATACTAGTTAGTTTTATTAAAATGTTCTAGTAGTCATCTACTTGGGAGGATAGTTAATGTTTGTGCTGTTGGGGTGGCCTCATCACACCTGTCTATATTGACTACACAGTGTCCAGAAAATGGTGGGAATTTTTATGGGGATATTAGTAACTACAAAGCGTTGGTGAATGTCCAGCAGACCAGAGGCTCACTCATCTTGTAGTTGTAGCTCTGGTGCTGAAATCAGGTGGTCCCACCTCTCCGTGCTGGCGGGCAATAATGGTGGTCTCTGTCACAAGTACTGCACCGATACACTCGAGTAAAGTCACCAACTGAATAGACACTGCTTTGTTGACAACAGAAACTCACAGCTCTGCAATCAAAGTATGGGCCATGTGTCAAAATCTATTCTCTACCCACGTCTGGACACAACACTGACACAACAACCACATCATACAGACAGGTCAGATCTCTCTGACCAAACAGCACATTTACCATGTTGGTTTTACATCAGATAGATCCTCCCAGACTATAGATTCTGAAAAATATTTATTAGTTTTCTGCCCTAAAAGAGGATAGGTAATATGTTTCATTATTCTCAACACTTGATCTGTCTTGCCTAACCCTTGCTGGAGTTTATGTATATTGTTGGTCCCTAGACCCTGACCTGGGCGGGGGGTCTAGAGCAAATCCCTACTTGTTTGTAAGGCTAGATTTCGATATGGCAGTATCAAATCACTCAAACATGAAACAATATTCAAAATATATAAGGAAATAATTTCAATCTTACCAGATTATGAATAAATAACACAGAATTGCTAGCAAAACTCAGCTGAGCTGCTGGCTATAGTATGGCGTCCCTAAACTTCTTTCACTTTCTTTCATATGGAAATCACCACACTTTAAAATCTGTGTCTATCACTGAACAACTATTGAGAAATGACCCCAAATCCGCGTCTAAGCGCCGACAATATGCTTGTCTGTGGCCAATCACTGCCTAGGTTTTTTTTTGAATTTCAAATTTCCTACACTAAAGTCATTTCAGTCATGCTTCAGTCAAGTATGGATGTTTATCTGTTAGTCTGTCCGTCTCTACTTGTGTTTCTACAAAAATGTACTTGATTTTTGAACCAACCTTTCTCTCCCCTCCAAAATTTTGTCGTTAAAAGTTATATTTAGACACAGCTACCACCAATTATTCCTTCTCTTCCATACTAAGTAGATTTGAACACCTGCGTCTCGAGGTCGTGTTTTTTTTTGGTGCAATTAGCGACACTTTTAGATTCAATACAGTCTGTCGATGATGTGAACAACACTGTCTTTTGTCATTATCTTCAATATTATCTATCCGTCTGTAAAATTAAGACCATATTAGTTCACTGCTCAGAATGGGCCATCCGGCCAGCTAATTTTTATATTCCTAACATTAATATTAAGAAAAAAGTACTTTTTAAATTTTGTAATATTCCAAACATCTGCGTTTTAGCCGCTGAATTCAAATCAAGGGCTTGGTATCGCGCAAAAGCGTCCAATAAATGACTGTGGCGTAACATATCTATGGTCCCTTCTGTCGAGTTGCTTACTTTTTATGTCAACTTGGGAAACGTGACTTTTCTCCGTTTCCCCCCCAATTGCGTCTCCTTAGCCTTTCTAGTCTCACGCAATCTTTCCAGTCATATTTTTTTCCTTTTTGATCCGCCGTTCCCCTCCTGCCTAGCAAGTCAATTTTTATGGAGGATGATGACCCGCGGTCTAGGCGATCATGTACTACAGCAGCCTACGCATTATGTTTTTATCCTTATATGTTATCCTTGGAGGTATTTTACCGTTGTATCTCTGTCAATTTCACTACACATCTCCCCACTTGAAAACATGCCTATGGCAAGTTCCAAAACCAGCGATATACATAGGTAAAATTACTCCTCACGTCTGCCACTACTCTAATTTTGATCACAGGGGTGCCGACTGAGGAAATCTGCACCGACATTCAATTTGCCTGGGATATATTGGATACTAAACTGATAAGGTTGAAGCAACAAAGACCACCTCAGCAATCTTGCGTTTTCATGCTTAGCCTGAGACAAGAACACGAGAGGCTGATGGTCCGTCTCCACCACAAAAGTCCTACCATACAGATAGATTTGAAACTTCTTTATTGCCCAGATTAACGCTAAACATTCTTTTTCGCTTGTGGAGTATCCTTGTTCCGCCTTATTCAATTTGCGGCTTGCATAAGCGACTGGTTTAAGTTCCCCATCAGGTGAAGATGATCTTTGCAACAAAGCCCCCCGAGTCCTACATTACTTGCATCGGTTCTTAAGACAAAGTCCTGTGTCAAATCAGGCAGTTTGAGAATAGGCTTGCTAGTGAGTTTTTCTTTTAACTCTTGGAACGCTAGTTCACATTGTGCAGTCCAAATAATTTTATCTGGAAGTCCCTTGCGAGTCAGATCAGTCAGAGGAGCACAAATAGCGTTAAAATTCTTGATGTATTTCTGATAAAATCCGCATAACGACACGAATGATCGCACGTCTTTTTTTGTTTGCGGCCTAGGTGCTCTCTGCAGTTTTTCCAAATTCTTAGGATCAGGGGTCATATTACCCTGATATACAGTGTGTCCCAAGAATTCCAACTCTTTGCATCCAATACAACATTTTGTTGGCCTAGCAGTTAAGTTCGCCTCCCGAAGTCTATCAAACAACATCTCCAGAGCTTCAATGTGTTCTTCAAATGTCTCGGTGGCGACGAGAACATCATCCATGAAATTTGTGATACATGGGTTATTCAGGGGATCCAACAATTTGCGCATCATCCTTGAAAACACACTCGGAGCATTTTTCAGTCCGAATGGTAGCATATTGAATTCATAATGTCCATCCGAAGTGCTAAAAGCCAAATAAGGTCTCACTTCAGGCTTCACTGGGATCTGGTAATAGCCTTTACTAAGATCCACCTTTGAAAAGTATTTTGCCTTGTTCAGTCTGGCAAATAACTGTTTTGTGTCTGGTAATGGATCCACTTGTCCTTCTGTGACAGCATTCAGTTTCCTGTAATCTATGCACAGTCTGTGTTCCCCAGACGGTTTTCTCAACAAAACGACACTAGAACTAAAAGATGATTCACTGTGCGAAATAATCCCCTCCTTCAACAAATACTCTATTTCTTCCTTCAATGCCTTCTCCTTCGCGAACGGAATAGAATAGGCTCTCATACAGATTGGGTTTGAGTCTACCAGTTTCATGTCATACTGTAGCAAATTTGTATGGCCTGGTTTATCTGTTAATACATCTGTATGTTCCTCCAGAACCTGTTGAACTCTCTCCCTCTGGTTTTTAGTCAGGTGCTTACTGACTTTTACCTGTGCTGCTGTTTCACAAGGATGTAATGGGTATTCATGTGAGGTGAGTGGTTCTTTTTGCATCTGGGTTGCAATAGCCAAGGTCAATAAGGGGGTGCTTTCCTGGAGTGGTCTGTCCAGATACTTCTTTAACAGGTTTACATGATAAACTTTCTCCTTCCCCTTTTTGTCAATTTTATAGTTTGTTCTAGACACCTTCTCTAGAACCGTATATGGACCTTGCCAACCAATTTGTAATTTATTCTGGCTTCCGGGTAGTAGAAGCAGCACCTTCTCTCCGACTGCCAGTTCCCTGTCCTTTGCCTTCCTATTAAAATATGCTGCATGTTTCTTCCTGGCTTGCTTCAAATTATCATTTGCCAGTTTCCATCCAGCTTTCAAACGAGTGGTCAGTTCGTTCACGTATTGATACGATGAGGTAACAGTCTCTTCCGCCTTCTCATCTGTCCAGGTCCTTAATAGGGTTACATCTGGATCTTTAATTTATCATACGTATTTTTCCTGGAACCCGTCGGGTCCCGTCCATTAGAAGCTCCATAATGAGGACTTTTCTTCCTAGAATCATCACTCACAAATCGACCACTACCAATTTTTTTCTTGGGTTTATCTCCCCACTTTAGATTGCTTATGAGAGATCTTCGCTCTCTTTTCTGTTCTTCCAGCTTATATAATCCTGACCGAGGGATTGTCAGATTATTCTGGGTTAAATTTCTTCTTTGTACTTGTCGCATAGTGGCCATGTTAATCCATTCAAGTGACGACTGGGTGTGAAAAGGGGGCTCCCATTCCACTTTGTCTACCTGAGTATAATTAGTTTTCCTTTCAGGCCTAAAGTTGCCCCGTGGCGTTTCTAGGTCCTGCACATATTTTCCCTTTGTGGGTGTTCCCTCATGAAATACGCCACATGCTTCTACAAAGTTTTCAACATCGACATTTACGTCGGGCCAATAGTATTTTCGAGCAATCTTTTGGCAGATGGTACCGACTTTCTCATGGTCACCATCTTTTCCAACATGTAAGCTCCTTATTAAGTTTGCCCTATATATCTTGGGAAGAACTAACTGTCCGTGACCAGTGGACCTAGTTCCTGTCTTCCTGTATAATAGTTTGTTCTTCATGAAATATTCCCCCTTGCTCGGAGGTGTGTGGCATTTGGGCAATTTTTTAAAACATGGCTTGAGTGTCCTATCCTCAGCCTGCGCCTTCCTCATCTCCTCTGGATGAGCATTTATAGGTTCACCTTCTTCCTCCTTCTTCTGTGACTGGTCTGCACTGTCGCCATGATCACAGGTTTCTCGGGGTTCCCCAAGAAGACGTATCTACACCCCAATATCAGAGGGTAGATTGGTTCATCTATCACTGCTGCTCTGATTTCTCCTTCCACATAGCGAGTTTTCACCGTTATCCTTGCGATGGGAAGTGTCATGAGTGGTATGTCCTTAGTCGCCCCTTGTATTTCCACTGTTTCTGTGGTATACTGACTTGGGTCCACTAGGCTAGACTTCACAACTGAATCATAATCCAAACCTGTATCATAAAGGCACCTTATGGTGACCCCATTACAAATAACATCCTCACAAACTGGGGGGTGATAAGGTTCCTGTTGTCCCTTAGGATTAACCTTTAATCTTTGCGTCCCCGACTTCATTGCAGCAATGTTTGAAGGTTTCCTTCTACAAAATTCGGTGTTATGGTTATCCTTCTTGCACCATTTACACCATCTTTTTCCTTGGTTCAACGGTTTTCTTTCATTGAACTTTTGGTCATTGAACTGTGAGTTTCTGTCGCGATAGTCATTTCTTGGCCGCTCAAAGTTTGTCCTACCTTTATTTCCCTGCTCTCTATTATCAAATTTATTAAATTGCTGTGGAGCTTTAAAATTGTCTATGTGCTTCTTTTTAGCACCACTTACCTCTGCCTGGGCTGCCTGATACCTCTCAGCAACATTTAAAATTTCCCCCAACTTCTCTGCACCTTGTTCCATGAGAAATTTTCTCATGTCTGGAGCCATGGACTCTCTCAATTGCTCAATCATGATCATTTCTTTAAGATCTTGGGTCTTCCCCAGAGCCGTCCATTTCTCCAAATAGGTTTCTAGTCTAGCAGAGAATTGGTGGTATGTCTCCCCAGACAACAGTTTGGCATTTCTAAATTTCTTACGATAAAATTCACCATTCTTCTCGTACCTTAATAACAAAGCCTGCTTTAACATGTCATAATTGTCTTGGTCTTCCCTGTTCATTTTGGCAAATACTTCATAAGAAGTACCTCTCAATCCTTGTGATAGCTTTAAGCTCCACCTCTCTCTCTCTAACCCATAGGTAGTAGCTAATAACTCAAAACGTCCTAGGTACCCCTCTATGTCATCGTCTTTTTCAACAAAATGGTCTAAATGAAACCCCATAGCGGAGTTTGAGGCTCCCAGACTGGGCGTAGCATCTGAGGCAAAAGGGCTGGCACCATTTTCAGGAGCCTGGCCTTGTAATTCCAGCTCCCTTAGTCGTAATTCGTGCTCCCTTTGCAACCTTCTATCTTCTGCCTCCCTTTCGGCAGTCAACCTTTTTTCTTCTGCCTCCCTTTGCTGTCGTTTTTCTTCTGCCTCCCTTTGCTGTCGTTTTTCTTCTGCCTCAATCTGCAGCCTCTTAGTCTCAGCCTCTAACTTCTTCTCTTCAACCAACCTGTCAGACTCCAATTTTCTTTCAGCCTCTTTTTCTAATCTCCTTTCTTCCCGTTCAATATATTTATCACATTCAGCCGTTACGTATTGAATTAAAATTTGACCATCCATTCCCATCTCCTTCGCGGTGAGCACAGCAGCTGATCTAAATTTTGCCAGCTCCGCCATACTTTTTTGACAATATAATAATATACAAGATAAATCTCTAACCAGTAAATACACTAAGTACTTCTTATGACTATAGTCTAACCAATTCTAACTAACCAGTTAACTAATTAATTATTACTGACTGTGAAGATTCACCAACTTTTATCTGCAGGGACACTTTTAATTTTAAAGGAAATTTTACAATTTATTTCCCTACTTTTATTTCTCCCACCAGGAGATCCTAATATTACTGTTGGGCTAATTATCCCTGGACAAGACCCCAATATCTGTAGTGGTGTTGATGGTATTGTATGATGGTGATATTACTAAATGTAATTGTATGAGGCCAGCTGTGAAGGCTCCTGAGATAAAATGTAGTTGAGAATTGTCAGAAGGCCTTTCTTGCTACCACTACGACCTCACACTTAATTTTTTTTTAATGAATGTGGCTACGTAAAGTGTCTAGGGTTATGATATGTAGTGTGGTGTAATAGGTTATAGATATACCCACAGATATTTAACAAGACTAATAATATTAATGCCCAATGGGCTGATCACCCGTTGGCTTGTCACACCGATTACGGAAACAACGGCAGATGGATCTATTTGTTGTTGCCCTAAAGACGCCGCTAGGCGTGATGGGAAACTACAACAGAGAAAATCAATCTGCTGTTGCCCTTAAGACGCCACAAGGCGTGATGGCCTCTGACTGCTTGGTCGGTCTTTGGCTAAGGACGGAAGAAGAAGAAGAATAATATTAATAAATGTTAAAATACACTGAACTAACTCACGTGTGTAAAATTTTTTGATAAAATTATATTACATTTATTTTGTTCTGGATCAATTTTTTAGGTTGACCAGAACTTAAAAGGATTTAGAGATTATGAAAGAAATGCATGGAATATTATATCATAAATGCAATAGTGTACATATATATGTACCATACTAGTTAGTTTTATTAAAATGTTCTAGTAGTCATCTACTTGGGAGGATAGTTAATGTTTGTGCTGTTGGGGTGGCCTCATCACACCTGTCTATATTGACTACACAGTGTCCAGAAAATGGTGGGAATTTTTATGGGGATATTAGTAACTACAAAGCGTTGGTGAATGTCCAGCAGACCAGAGGCTCACTCATCTTGTAGTTGTAGCTCTGGTGCTGAAATCAGGTGGTCCCACCTCTCCGTGCTGGCGGGCAATAATGGTGGTCTCTGTCACAAGTACTGCACCGATACACTCGAGTAAAGTCACCAACTGAATAGACACTGCTTTGTTGACAACAGAAACTCACAGCTCTGCAATCAAAGTATGGGCCATGTGTCAAAATCTATTCTCTACCCACGTCTGGACACAACACTGACACAACAACCACATCATACAGACAGGTCAGATCTCTCTGACCAAACAGCACATTTACCATGTTGGTTTTACATCAGATAGATCCTCCCAGACTATAGATTCTGAAAAATATTTATTAGTTTTCTGCCCTAAAAGAGGATAGGTAATATGTTTCATTATTCTCAACACTTGATCTGTCTTGCCTAACCCTTGCTGGAGTTTATGTATATTGTTGGTCCCTAGACCCTGACCTGGGCGGGGGGGTCTAGAGCAAATCCCTACTTGTTTGTAAGGCTAGATTTCGATATGGCAGTATCAAATCACTCAAACATGAAACAATATTCAAAATATATAAGGAAATAATTTCAATCTTACCAGATTATGAATAAATAACACAGAATTGCTAGCAAAACTCAGCTGAGCTGCTGGCTATAGTATGGCGTCCCTAAACTTCTTTCACTTTCTTTCATATGGAAATCACCACACTTTAAAATCTGTGTCTATCACTGAACAACTATTGAGAAATGACCCCAAATCCGCGTCTAAGCGCCGACAATATGCTTGTCTGTGACCAATCACTGCCTAGGTTTTTTTTGAATTTCAAATTTCCTACACTAAAGTCATTTCAGTCATGCTTCAGTCAAGTATGGATGTTTATCTGTTAGTCTGTCCGTCTCTACTTGTGTTTCTACAAAAATGTACTTGATTTTTGAACCAACCTTTCTCTCCCCTCCAAAATTTTGTCGTTAAAAGTTATATTTAGACACAGCCACCACAATTATCCCTTCTCTTCCATACTAAGTAGATTTGAACACCTGCGTCTCGAGGTCGTGTTTTTTTTTGGTGCAATTAGCGACACTTTTAGATTCAATACAGTCTGTCGATGATGTGAACAACACTGTCTTTTGTCATTATCTTCAATATTATCTATCCGTCTGTAAAATTAAGACCATATTAGTTCACTGCTCAGAATGGGCCATCCGGCCAGCTAATTTTTATATTCCTAACATTAATATTAAGAAAAAAGTACTTTTTAAATTTTGTAATATTCCAAACATCTGCGTTTTAGCCGCTGAATTCAAATCAAGGGCTTGGTATCGCGCAAAAGCGTCCAATAAATGACTGTGGCGTAACATATCTATGGTCCCTTCTGTCGAGTTGCTTACTTTTTATGTCAACTTGGGAAACGTGACTTTTCTCCGTTTCCCCCCCAATTGCGTCTCCTTAGCCTTTCTAGTCTCACGCAATCTTTCCAGTCATATTTTTTTCCTTTTTGATCCGCCGTTCCCCTCCTGCCTAGCAAGTCAATTTTTATGGAGGATGATGACCCGCGGTCTAGGCGATCATGTACTACAGCAGCCTACGCATTATGTTTTTATCCTTATATGTTATCCTTGGAGGTATTTTACCGTTGTATCTCTGTCAATTTCACTACAGGCTGCACCAACTGTAACTACACAGAAAAGGTTTGACATCAGCAAATTGAAGGACTCCCTTACCAGAAAAGCTTTTACGGCCTGTCCTGAAATTCTAATCCACATATCTAAATTCGAAAGTAAATGTAAAGCCTAACGAATTAATTCAATAAAAGGAAAGAAGAATGGTAAAAGAACAGTGCGGTCACAATAGCGTACGCCTGTATTATAGAACGTCATGCTAGTTAAACAAGAAAACCCCTTTTTATGCTCCGTCTGCATAATTGTAACGCTTTCACGTTTGCTAGTAAAGCCTACTGCATAAAATACACGCGTTTCTAAAAATAAAACTGGTACTGTGTTTCTTAGAAAACCTTGAGATACACTCACTGCGTAATGACCTAGATTAATATTACATTAATGTCATTTTATGCACTACGTAAACGAAAAGACAGACGGGCTTAGAAGAGAGAGAGAGAGAGAGAGAGAGAGATGTACGGAGGAACGCATGCAATACTACCACGTCGTCTCGCGATTGAAAATTAATGCCACCCCACGCGAAAGGCATGCAGGCTTGATTTTTTTTCAAATAAACAGTGACAAAAAACACTACCAATACGAGGTAAGGTTTTAAAAAACATGGTTAATGCTTATTAGGAAACATGACACAATACTGTTTTACGTCTGAAATCCTGACATTAGCCTGACAGTACAGAAGACATCCCATCGTATAGAAGTGAACGGGTGGTAGAAGAAAATACATATTTTGAACGAAGCCACTTAGCTCCATAAAACTTATATATTTGGGTGCCTTAGGACTTGCTGACAAAGAATATGTTAGGTGTTAAGCAAATAGTCTAATAATTAACAAATTATAGCCAAAATACTATAACAACACAGGATCATATTTGCTCATAATGGCGTGTTTGGACACTGCTTTAGAGGAAATGAGGCCACCATGTTAGAACCGATTTGATTGGCTAGAATAATATGTAAGGCGAAACATGATTAATCGACTGCTAATACTATTTTTGGTTGTTAATGGAAACGGTAGGAAGGGTACTTTTTTTCAAAGGCTTTTGTAAACATGGTCTCATTGGCTAGACCATTTAATATAGTCAATTAGGAGCGTCTGTTCAGTGCCACTTTTTGAAAATAAACTTTGTAGAAGCAAGTGCGTTGAGAACCAGCTCATATTTTTCTAATAAAAGCCTGGGACAGAGGCAGATCGGAATTGTGCCATAACTCATCGCCAGTCAACGTACTTGTTTAATATTTCCTTGAATTGTGGTAAGCTAGACATATTTGATATCTTTTTGATGAAAATTGAATGTGAATTGATAATTTATGTCTGTATGTGTGTGGTTCAGTAACAAACATGAGGCAAAGCCTAGATATTGCTCCACCATGAACAAAACTTGTCAGAGAGGAATATAACTGCATGGGATTGCCAAATAGTACTATGACACCTATCTTATTGAATAGAAGGAATAATGCTGGAATTGCAGAGGCGTTGTAACCATTAGGGAGAGGAATACTGGTGTATATTGTTTCATGAGAAGCTAACAGTTGGCCTACTGCGCTGAACTCTGTGTTTGTTATGTATTGTGCTTCAGTGTGGAAATAGATTATAAATTAGTTCTGAAGTAGGAGGTACAACCTTCTTGTTTCAGGGACCGTGGTACTAAAGTATTAAAGCAGCACCTGGACTGAGTTTTGCTGAATCCAGAGGATGGTAGCATACTCCTTGGTCAAGATAGCGACCAGTGTTGTTTCTCAAGAAAACGGTGAAGCAAGCGAGCATAGGAGACCGTTTTCCTGCAGCCCACACAGAAGATAAGATTTCGTTGGCCAGAGCAGCTCAATCTTGTGTATACCCCCCTCTAAAATTGACTGTACATTAAATCAAGAGGGACAGTTATTTGTTTCAAATAAAAGAAACTGTGAACCTTTCCAATATTATTTCCACCAGAAACAAACACATGAAGTCATGATGACAAACAACAACCTAGCTTGAAAAGCCAGTATTACCTCATAGTACTACATCACAACTTACACACATATTGTAATAATAATATATGTCAATACAAAGATCCTATCTATAAATTGTGTACATACAACTTGTGATTACATTTGATTGTGATTCCTGGTTCACTTTGTAGTTGAATCAGGATATCTATTATTGAAAGGAATTAATACATATTTTAAAAGTTAACACTTGACTTATTAAGATAGTCTTATAGAGTGTTCTATGTATGTGAGTGTCACAGTGTTGTAAAGTATTGTGGATTAAATTAAATTGTTTATCTGTCTGTTGGTTGTTGTGAACATACACTTCATCACTATCATAACCCTAGACATTCAACGTAGTCATCACATATATTCCAGAATAAGTCTGACTGAGGTCTAAATGTGGTAGCAAAGTAAGGTCATCTGTAACACACCACACGGCCGACATAAAGAAACGATATCAATTTGCCAAAAGTCAGGAAAAGACATTGACTGATGATATAGACCAGAATTTCAACACCATTTCAACAATATACAAAGAAAGCAGCAAATCATGCTTGGGATTCCAGGAAAGGAAGAAGCAAGACTGGATAACACCAGAAACTTTAAACACCATAACGATGAGAAAGGAAATGAAAAGAAAGAAAACAGAAGCGAAGTCCCCCAGGTTAAAGCAACTATATAGCGAACAGTACAGTCAGCTGGACAAGGAAGTTAAACGCCAAACCCGAGCCAACAAAAGGAATTTCCTAGACGATCTTGCAAGACAGGCAGAGGAGGCAGCACTGAGAAATGAACAAAGCACAGTATACAAAATAACTAAATTCATCAGCGGAAAACGAGATGCAAACAATATTACATTAGTAAGAGATAAGCAAGGAAATCTCATCACGACAGCAGAGGGACAAGAAACAAGATGGGCAGAGCACTTCAGAGAAACTCTGAACAAGGAACCACCAGAGACACAATTGAATGTTCCTGAGGCTGAAAACGATCTAGATGTGAATACAGACATTCCACGAAAAGAAGAAATCATCACAGCAATCAAAAGGTTAAAGAACGGCAAAGCTCCGGGCCATGATAACTTAAATGCAGAGCTATTTAAGACAGACCCTGAGCTAGCAGCAGAACTATTAGAACCACTATTTGCACAAGTCTGGAAAACGGGGACAACACCATCAGAGTGGAACAAAGGAATAATTGTCAAATTGCCCAAGAAGGGAGATCTTGCAGACTGCAATAATTGGAGAGGAATCACGCTTCTCTCAGTTCCCAGCAAAATACTAGGCAGGATAATTATACAGAGAATTTCAAAGGCAGTAGATCACAAACTGAGGAAAGAACAAGCAGGATTTAGAAAGAACAGGAGATGTGTAGATCATATATTCACTCTCAGGAACATTATAGAGCAGTGCTCAGAATGGCAAAGACAGCTTTACATAAATTTCGTTGATTTTGAAAAGGCTTTTGACAGCATACATAGGGACAGTTTATGGAAAATACTGAGGGCTTATGGAATTCCAAGCTGCATAGTGTCAGTCATAAAAAGCCTCTATGCAAACTTTACGTGCAGTGTTGGGCAGAGCAACCTAACCTTTGAGGTGAAGACAGGAGTACGACAGGGATGCCCCTTATCAACCACTCTATTTTTAACAGTCATAGACTGGGTGATGCGCCAGACAACAGAGGGCAGTCCAAGAAGAATAAGATGGACAACATTTTCTACATTGGAAGATCTGGAATATGCAGATGACATTGCACTACTAGCACATTCACATCAACACATCCAGGAAAAAACGGATAGACTTAATAAGTTTAGCCAGCAGGTGGGCTTGAACATCAATTTAAAGAAGTCTGAGGTCATGACGCTCAATGTGAGCAACCCTGAGCCCATATCAGTAAGGAATAAGCAATTGGTACAGACAGATACCTTCACATACCTAGGAAGCATAGTAACACCAGACGGTGGGGCAGGCAAAGACATCAACATCAGAATGAATAAGGCAAGAACAGCCTTCTTTAGCCTAAACAACATCTGGAAGTCCTCCCAATACAGCACAAGCACAAAATTAAGATTATATCAGAGCTGTGTGCTTCTCTATGGTGCGGAATGCTGGAGAGTTACAGAGAAGGAAATGTCGAAATTGTCCTCTTTTCACACAACATGCCTAAGAAAAATTCACCGAATCTTTTGGCCGAATACCATCACTAACCAAGATCTGCTTACTCGTAGCAAGCTGGAACTGGGTTGGTCATGTCCTCAGAAAAGACCCCGATGCCATCACAAGAACAGCTATGCTTTGGACCCCTGAAGGAAAACGAAAAAGAGGCCGACCAAAAACAACCTGGCGGAGGACTGTGGAGGCTGAGATGCAAAGAATGAACCAGAGTTGGTGCACTGTACGAAGGATGGCCACCGACCGAGCAAAGTGGAATCAATTTGTTGTTGCCCTACAAGACGCCACTAGGCGTGATGGACACTGACTGCTTTGACGGTCTGCGGCTAAGGATCAAAGAAGAAGAAGAAGACGTCAGCGGTGATAGGTATAAAATAAGGATAGGACAATTAGACAATAATTAAAAAAAGAGTGAAGATTTATAACTCGTAAAAAAAAAAAGTATTTGTAGCAAACTAAAAACAAATAAATCCACAATGCCACCGATTACCAGAATTCAGTCAGGGGAAGGAAAAGCGTGGAGCAAAACAACAGAAAAACAGACTGAGGAAGGTACATCAAAACAGACAGAAAATGAGAGGAACAAAAAGCCCTGGACTAAAAGATACAGAAATTAAGGACGAAATTGTAACCATCAAGGACAAAATAAAAGTGAAGTCTGAATCAAATAAAGTCAGAGAATCAAATAAAAGCAGCAACGAGAAAGAGAGAAATACTGATGACCAGATCACAGTCCGGGGAAGGAAAAGCGTGGGCCAGGCCTGTTGGAAAAGATGGAACACCAAACCTGACAGAAAAGAACAGGACCATGAGCCCTATAGTCAGAGGCACAGAAAATAAAGACAGGGGAGAGACAATAAAGGAAAAACTGAAAGGAGGCTCAGAAATAAAAACTGCAGTAAGCGGAAACAAGGACACCAACTGCAACAGAATTAAAATCACGCAGACAGCTGGAACAGAAGCCACGCAGAGAGCTCTTCCGGATGACAAAATCCTGGTAATCGTGGGAAAAATAATAGAAAAAAAAATGCATTGACAAAATGCAAAAACATAAAAATGGACTAACAATCACTTTAAACAACACAGAAAAAAGCAAGGCCCTATTAAATGAACTAAAGAGTAACCCAAAAGAAGTACAACTCGCACATGGGATAAAGGTAAAGATTGAGTTGACCAAGGAGATTTGAAGATTCGTCATCAAAGGGGTCGATTCAAACCTAACAGAAGAGGAGATCTGCACTAACATAACGAAAGAAAACCCACAAACAAAGATAGAAAAAGTAGAAAGAATAAAAACCAAAGAGCAAAAGAATACGACAGAGGTAGTGCTAAGTGTATAGGGCACAGAAATACCCAAGCAGGCCAAACTCCACCAGAGAGCCAAAATGACAGAGATATTCATACCTAGCATTATACAATGCACAAACTGTCAAGGCTTTAGCCATACGCAACATGTGTGTAAAAGAGCGATCAGGTGTAGTTTCTGTGCGGGAGCACACAGACATGAGGACTGTTCAATGGCTAAGGTGGACAAAGATTATAAACGAGAAAACAGAAAATGTGCAAACTGCCATGGTAATCACAGTGCCAGGTATCAGGGGTGCCCAATCTATCAAGAAACAAAAAAACATATTAAAAGAATTACTAGAAACAAACAAACCATTCCGGCAAATAAAAGAAAGACAGAAAACAAACAACCATCTCCAAAAATCCCAAGAAAGCATCAATAAGAAACAAATAACCAGTGAAGTGAAAGACATGAAGGAAAAAATTAAGAAAGAAGATAAAATTAAAACACTCATAAACAGTAAAGAAGATGACAACACAGAAAAGACAGAACAAAACCTCATCGAAGCCAGACAGGTACTAGAAGAAATAAAAGCAGCACAACAGACAATAGAGAGAGACCTCAAAAAAAAAAAAAAAAATAGCAGAGATAAAAGAAGCTAATGAAGAAATCCTTAAAAAAAAATAGAGATAGAAAGGGCTATTTTGACAGACGAAAAAAAAAGAGAATAAAATGATAAAAAAAACAGGACAACAAAGAAAATATAGAAGAAACAATTAAGGAAACAGTGGAACTACTCCTACCAAACCTCGTAGAAAGAGTTCGGAGTAAAATGGTTACTTGGAATGATGAGTTCGTGGAGAACATGAGAGATAGTGAGCAAAGCCAAAAAAGTAAATCCCTTATCAAAGAATCTAATAAAAACAATAACATAACTAAGCTAACCATATTAAATTGGGACCAAAGACTCTAGAGCCATCAAAGTAGTTCAGTGAAACTGTAGGGGTGCCAGGAAGAACCTGCTGTCTCTTATGGGGCAGTATAAGGAGGCAAAACCCATCTTTGCAATACAAGAAACCCTCCTGAACCCCAAACAGAAACTGAACTACCAAGGATATATAACAATTAGAAAAGATAGACCGGAGGGAGGAGGAGGGGCGTGGCCTTTTTAATACACGAAGACTACAAAATATTAAATTGGAACAATTCAACACAGAAAATATTGAAGGAATAAGTGTAACAGTAGACAGTGAGCCAGATAACTTAAAAATAATAAACATTTATACTGTAGCCCCAAGGGTAATATAACCAATAGGGACATTGCCACTATTAACACACAAATAGACCAAAGAACATTATTGGTAGGTGACTTTAATGCCCACCATGAGGCATGGGGTAACAACGATAATGATCCAGCAGGAAAAAGACTGTTAGACTACATTGAAAGTGCTGAGCTAATCATACTAAATGATGGCTCAGTGACAAGGGTTAACCCATGCAACAATGGATGAGATACAGCATTAGACATAAGTATTATAACACCAAACCTAGCCTCTGCTAAATGGGAAGTACTGAATGACTCCAGCTCAGATCACTTACTCATAGAAATAAACCTAAACGACAAATATAGAACTAGTCCATGAACCTCCGCCCAAGCCCGGCTGAAAAAGGAGGGCGGCCTGCATGGAGGCCGTAAGAAGGCAGTCCCTCCACCATGCAAAGGCACAACAGGCCAATCACCTGTTTGTCTTAAAACCTGATTATGCGAAACGTAAGAGAGAAAACCGGACTGATTCTAAAGGCGACGAACTGGAATGGACTACGGACTACGACTTATGGAACTTGGAACACAAGAAGTATAAATGGGAAAGAAGAGGAGCTGGTGGAAGAGATGAGGAAAGCAAAACTAGAAATTCTAGCTATAACGGAAACAAAGAAAAAAGGACAAGGAGTCATGGATCTCGATGGCAACAGGCTGCTGTACAGTGGAGTACCCACATCTGAAAGAGCTAAAGGGGGCGTGGGTTGCATTGTGGCCAAAAATCAAAAAGATAGTATCAAGGGATGGAACTTTGTCTCGGAGCGCATTATGGTTGTAAAATTAAAAGAAGGAGAAACCATAGTCAACCTGGTCATAGTGTATGGGCCAAATGAGGATGAAAGAGCAGAGGTCAAGGAGGAATTCTTCGAGCTGCTTCAAAGGACAGTGTGGATGACTGCCTAGATGAAATTATCATGCTCGGAGATTTTAATGCCAGAGTTGGAAATGACCATGCTAGATGGGGTGGAGTTATCGGAAGATATGGAGAAATACTCTCAATGACAATGGAAAGCGACTCCTTAGATTCTGCAGTGAGCAGAATCTGATCATTACAAACACAAAGTTCCCCCATAAGCGCATACATGCATACACTAGATGTGAACCAACAAAGAATGAGAAGTCAGTGATCGACTATGCCATTGTTAGGAGAAGCTCATTCAAATATGTCCGGGATGCTAGAGTCTGGAGATGGCAAGAGATTGGAAGTGATCACTACCTGCTAACAATCAAAAGAACAACTGAAAGAGTTTCTCAGCCTAGGACTGCCCTACATCACGCAAGAAACCAAGTAAACGAGCGGGAGAAATGAGCATTAGGACCTACAAGCCGAGAGAGCCAGAAATTAAGACCAGATATCAGGGGCTTATTGCTGCAGCGGTGAGCAACACAGAAGAACGACCTGATGACTTGGAAACCCTCTGGATTAAATTCAAGTATATCATAAAGACAGCTGCCGCAGAAGCATGCGGTGACGTCCGACTTGGAAATGTGGTGAAGTGGGATGTTATAAATATTTATAGGGGACTTAGTGTACTGACTGAGATCAGCTGTGAAGGTATCTATATCTATTAAGAGTAGTGTATTATAGATAACCTTACTTGCTACCACATATCTATATATCTCAGTCAGAATTATTCTGGAATAGTGTGATGACTACGTTATGTGTCTAGGGTATGTGTATGATGAAGTGTAAGTCACAACAACAGACAGATAAACAATTTAATTTAATCCACTACTCTTGACAACACTGTGACACTCACATACATATAACACTCTATGAGAATATCTTAAGGAGTCACTGATAACTTTTCAAATAACAATATGTATTCATGGTTATCATAAAGGTATATGTGTCCTGATTCAAATACAAAGGAACCAGGAATCACAATCAATTTTAATTACAAGTATATGTACAGACTTTATCAATATGAATATTGTAGTGACATATATTATTAAACTATCCTATGTGTGTCAGTTGTGTAGTGGTAATATGAGGTAATACTGGTTTTGTTTTGTTCAAGCTCTGTTGGTATTTGTCATCATGACTTCAATAGTTTGTCTTTTGGGACTAGTATTGGAGATGTTTTCAGTTCCTGATATTAAGACAATTAAATTCCCCTCTGAATGTTATTTTTATAAAGTCATTTCAAGATGAGGGGCCATAATGTTGAGCTCAGCTGGCCAAATCAGCTTATCTTTCGTGATGGCGGCAGGGAAAGACTCCTCGGCTCGAATTCTCCTCTGGGCTCTGGAGACACCTCACTGATAGCTAAATGGACCAAGGAGTATGCTGTCCGACTCTGGATTCAGCAAAGCTCTGACCAGGTGCTGCTCAGTACCATCAAGACCACGGTCCCTGAAAACAAGAAGGATGTACCTTCTACTTCATAACTAATTGATACTCTAGTTCTGCACTGAGCACAATACAACACAAACATTGAGTTCAGAGCGTTAGGCCAACTGTCAGCTTCATCTGAAATACTTTATACCAGCATTACCCTCCTTAATGGTCACTACGCCTCTGCACTTCCAGCATTATTTCTGTCTAATCAATCATCCAGGTGTCAGTGTACTATTTGGCCATTCCATGCCGTTTTACTTCCCTCCGACACCCTCTGTTCAGGCTGGAGCATTATAGGCTTTATCTCCTGTTTGCCACTGAACTACACATATATATACAGGCATAAATTAACAATTTACATTCAATTTTCATTAAAAGATACTGAATGGTTCAAGCTTACCACAATTTCATGGAAATAAACACAGATACGTTGATTAGCAATGAATTCTGGCACAATTACTGGCACAAATTCCCATCTGCTTATGTTCCAGGCTTTTATTTAACACAAATATGAGCTGGCTTCAACGCACTGATGCTTTATCAAGCTTATTTAAACAAGTGGTTTCGAACTAACGCTCCTAAGTGATTATATCAGCGAGTCTAGCCAATGAGGCCCCGTTTCGACAAGTGTTTGAAAAAATGTTACCTTCCCCCGTCTCCCCTAACAACCAAGATAGTATTTATAGCCCGACCAATCGTGGTTAGTCGTTCATTTGTTGCGCTCCAATCAATTTGGAGTTTACATGGTAGGCTAATTCTGTAACGTAAGATTTTTTTCAAACACGTTATAAAAAAATTTTATGAGCAGAAATGATTCCATGCTGTCAGGCATCCCCACTATTTTATTTTGGGTATAATTTATTAATTCCTGGACTATTTGCGTAACGTTTTACATATTCCTTGTTAGCAAGCCCTAAGGAACCCAAATATCCAAATTTAAAAGAGCTACGTGGCTGCGTTCAAAATATGCAATTTCTTCTACCTCCTGTTTCGAAGATGTGCTGTCTGGGTACTGTTATGTTTTCAACCGTAAACCCATCTAATGTTATCTTTTCTAATAAGAGTTTTTCAGGATTTATAAACCTAACTCTGGGATGGGTAATGTATTTTATCACTGTCCGTCTGAAAAAAAGTTAGTGCATGTAGTCTTACACGCGTGATGGCAGCATTTGTGTATCGCGCGACGCGTGTTGCATGCGTTCCTGATTTTCAGCCCTCCCTCTCTCTTTATCCTTTAGTCCATCTGTTCGTTCGTTCCGCCGTGTATAAAATGGAATGAATGAAATATTTAAATTAGGTCATTGATCCGCTGGGTATCTCAATGTTTTTCCAAGAAATACAGCACACGTTTCATTGAAGAACGCGGGTAATAATATAGTAGGCTTTTACTATCAACGTGAAAGCGTTACAATTTGCAGATGAAGCAGAAAACAAGGGGATTTCGAGTACTGTCATTGTGACAGCACTGTTCTTTACCATTCTTCTTCCTTTATTTATTATATGTATTTATTAGGCTTTATATTTACCTAATAATTTATATATGTGGATTAGAATATTCCACGACACCTCCCCTCTTAAAACAGACATTATATGTCAGTCCTTTATTCTATATACACATAGAGAAATTTATTATTATTTCTGGGGTTTACGGTGATTCTCATCACACGGATGGCGGCTTAAAAAATCAGCTCCCAAATTGGTTTTTCCAGATATATACTCGATGCTAAAATTATAGGGAGCCAGAAGTAAAGACCATCGGAGTAACCTAGAGTTCTCATGCTTAGCCTGTGCTAGAAACGATAAAGGTTTGTGATCTGTTTGCAACTTAAATGCCTTCCCATATAGATAAATATTGAATTTCTTTATTGCCCATATTACTGCAAGACATTCCTTTTCGCTAGTTGAGTAGTCGATTTCAGCTTTATTCAACTTTCTGCTAGCATATGCCACTGGGCTTAATTCCCCATCCAATGCATCTGATTTCTGTAGTAGAGTTGCTCCTAGCCCAATATTACTGGCATCCGTCCTTACAATGAATTCTTGACTTAAGTCAAGTAATTTCAAAATGGGTTTACTTGTGAGCTTTTCCTTCAATTCTTGGTAAGTCATTTCACATTGTGGTGTCCATGTAATGCGATCTGGATGTCCTTTACGTGTCAATTCAGTTAACGGTGCACATATGGAATTAAAGTTTTTGATATACTTCTGGTAGAAACCACATAATGAGACAAAGGATCTCACGTCCTTCTTGGTTTGTGGTCTCGGGGCTTTCTGTAGTTTCTCTAAATTCTTTGGGTCAGGGGTCATGTTTCCCTGATAAACTGTGTGTCCCAAAAATTCCAATTCTTTACATCCAACGCAACATTTGGTTGGTCGGGCTGTTAAATTTGTCTCTCTAAGTCGATTAAACAGCATGTTCAGAGAGTCAATGTGTTCCTCAAATGTTTCTGTTGCTATAAGGATATCATCCATAAAATTTGTTATACAGGGATTATTCAGAGGATCCAATAATTTTCTCATCATTCTAGAGAAGACACTAGGCGCATTCTTCAATCCAAATGGCAATCTATTAAACTCATAGTGTCCTTCTGAGGTACTAAAAGCTAGGTATGGTCTAACCTCAGGCTTTACTGGAATCTGATAGTATCCTTTACTCAGATCCACTTTTGAGAAATATTTAGCTTTATTTAGCCTGGCAAACAGCTGATTTGTATCCGGCAATGGATCCACCTGTCCTTCTGTAATAGCATTCAGTCTCCTGTAATCTATACAGAGTCTATGTTCTCCAGAGGGCTTCCTTAAGAGTACAACACCGGAACTATACGAAGATTCACTGTGCGAAATAATTCCTTCCTTCAACAGATAGTCTATCTCTTCCTTCAAAGCTTTCTCCTTAGCAAACGGAATCGAATATGGTTTCATACAGACAGGTGTGGAGTCTATTAGTTTCATATCATATTCCAATAGGTTTGTATGCCCTGGTCGGTCTGTTAACACCTCTGCATGATTATTTAGAACCTGTTGCACTCTCTCTTTCTGAGTTTTCGTTAAATGTGTACTGATTTTCACCTGTGCTGCTGTCTCACAGGGGTGTAATGGATATTCAAATGATGAAAGTGGTTCCTTTTTCATCTCCATGGCGATGGACAAGGTCAACAAGTGTGTCTCTTCCTGATGTTCTCTTTCCAAATATTTCTTCAGGAGATTCACATGATAGATTTTTTCTTTCCCCTTCTTATCTATCTTATAATTTGTTCTAGACACCTTCTCTAGAACTGTATATGGACCCTGCCATCCAATTTGTAACTTATTCTGACTCCCAGGCAAAAGAAGCAGTACTTTCTCTCCCACAGCCAAATTTCTGTCCTTCGCCTTCCTGTTATAATAGGCAGCATGTTTCTTCCTGGCTTGTTTCAAATTTTCATTGGCAAGTTTCCAGCCAGTTTTTAACCGAGTGGTCAGCTCATTCACATATTGGTATGAAGATGTAATGTTTTCCTCTGCCTTTTCATCAGTCCACGTTCTTAACATAGCTTCGAGTGGACCTTTTATTGGCCTTCCAAACAATAATGTTGCCGGGGCCATACCGGTTGAACTATGGGGTACCTCCCGATAAGCAAAGAGGGCGGCGTGCAGGTACTGGTCCCATGTATCTGGTTTTTCGTGTGCCAACTTTCTCAGGATCGACATCAATGTGCCGTTAAATCTTTCCACTTGGCCGTTCCCTTGGGGATGATACACACTACAATGGAAGTGTTTGGCCTGGAAGATCCTGAAAACTTCTTCAGTTAGTTTCCCCTTGAACTGAGAGCCATTATCAGTCAAGATTTGGTTGGGAAAGCCTAACCTTGTGAAAATTGTGAGCAATGCCTCTGCCACATGTTTTGAATCAATCGATGACAGGGCTACTGCCTCTCCCCACATAGAACAAGTGTCCACCAGAGTCAGAATGTAGCTGTTCCTTCTCTTGGTTCGGGTGAGAGGTCCCACAAGATCCACGGCAACTCTCTCAAAGGGTGTTCCCACTATGGGCATTTCCCCCAGAGTTGCTGGTGCAGTCCAATGTTTAGGTGCTACTCGTTGGCACTCTGGACAGGATTTTACATATCGTTTGATATCTTCAGTTATTCCTGGCCAGAAATAGTGACAAGCTATTCGCTGTCCTGTTGCGCTGATTCCCATATGACCACTGAAGGGAATCGCATGCCCTAGTTCCAACACTTTAGTCCTATATGAAGTGGGAAGGACCAGCTGTCCGTGACCATTGGATTCAGATCCAGCCTTCCTATATATCAGTTTGTTCTTCATATAAAACTCTCCCTTGCCTGGAGGTGTATGAGATTTGGGCAACTTCTTGAAACATGGCTTGAGTGTTTTGTCCTCAGCCTGTGCCTTCCTCATCTCATCTGGGTGAGTATTTATGGGATTATCCTCCTCCTTCTTTGTCTGTGATCTGGTCTGCACTGTTGCCAATATCACAGGTCTCTTGGGATTCCCCAAGAAGACATATCTACACCCCAATATTAGAGGGTAGATTGGCTCATTTATCACTGCTGCTTTTATGATTCCTTCCACATATCGCGTTTTCACTTTTATTCGGGCGACGGGAAGTGTCATGGTAGCTACATCCTTGGTTGCAGTTTGAATCTCCACTGTTTCCGTGGTGTATTGATCGGCCTGCACCAGGTGAGAACTCACAACGGAATCGTAATCTAAACCGGTATCATATAAACATCTTATAGTGACACCATTACAGATGACATCTTCACACACTGGGGGGTGGTATGGTTCCTGTAATTCTTCAGGTTTGCCCTTCTTTTCCTTTTTCCCCGATGTCATAGCAGCAAAATGAGGAGGTTTCCTTCTACAATGGTCAGTGTCATGATTGTTCATCTTACAATTTTTACACCACCTTTTTCCTTGGTTGAAAGATTTTCTTTCATCATATTTCCTTTCATCGAATTGTGGGAATTTATTTTTATTTTCATACCGTGGCCTATCAAATTGGTGCTTACCTTTATTTTGATCCTTAGGATCAATTTTATTAAAGTTCTGTGGTGCCCTAAAGTTATCCACTTGTTTCTTTTTATTACCTGTTACCTCTGCTTGAGCTGCTTGATACCTTTCAGCAACATTTAGCAACTCATCCAGCCTCTCTGCACCTTGTTCCATGAGAAACTTTCTCAGGTCTGGAGCCATGGACTCTCTTAATTGCTCTATAAGGACCATTTCCTTAAGATCTTGGGTTTTCCCCAGAGAAGTCCATTTCTCCAAGTATGTCTCTATTCGTGCAGAGAACTGGTGATAGGTTTCACCTGACAGTAGTATAGCATTCCTAAATTTTTTCCTATAAAATTCTGCATTCTTTTCATACCTTAACAAAAGAGCCTGCTTTAGCATGTCATAATTTTCCTGATCACCTCTGCTCATTTTTGCAAAAACTTCATAAGCTGCCCCACGAAGTCCCTGAGATAACTTTAAGCTCCACCTTTCTCTCTCTAACCCATACGTGGTAGCTAATAGTTCATACCTATTTATATAGCTCTCAATATCATCGTCTTTCTCAACAAAATGATCTAAATGAAAATTCATAGCTGAGGTTGAGGCTCCTTGAGTAACCGTAGCATCAGAGGCAAAGGGACTGGCACCATTTTCAGGAGCATGGCCTTGAAACTCAAACTCCCTTAGTCGTAATTCATGTTCCCTTTGTAATCTTTTCTCCTCCTTTTCTGCTTCCCTCTCTGCAGCTAATTTCTTGTCTTCCCTTTCTGCAGCTAATTTCTTCTCTTCCCTTTCTGCAGCCAATCTTCTGTCTTCTCTTTCTGCTTCCAATTTCTTAGCCTCTTTGTCAGCCTCAATCTGCAACCTCTTAGTCTCAGCCTCAGCTTGCAACCTCTTAGTCTCAGCCTCTAACTTTCTTTCGGCCTCTTTTTCTAATCTTCTTTCTTCGCGTTCAATAAATTTGTCACATTCCGTAGTGACATAGGCAACCATAACTTGCCCATCTAATCCTAACTCTTTTGCAGTCTGAACAGCAGCAGATCGAAACTTGGCCAGGTCCGCCATTGTCTATCAGGTAAATTTCTACAATGTCTAACCAACAATTCAAATTCTAAATATATATAATGGACAACACAGGCACCGTGAGCTCAACCTTATTTAATTCCACCCAAGGATACCTTTTAATTCTTATATTCCCTGAAGTGAATTACCCCCAATATTTTTAATAGGGAAAGATTCAAAATCCCAAGAGCGAGCCCCCAATATATGTGGTGAAGTGGGATGTTATAAATATTTATAGGGGACTTAGTGTACTGACTGAGATCAGCTGTGAAGGTATCTATATCTATTAAGAGTAGTGTATTATAGATAACCTTACTTGCTACCACATATCTATATATCTCAGTCAGAATTATTCTGGAATAGTGTGATGACTACGTTATGTGTCTAGGGTATGTGTATGATGAAGTGTAAGTCACAACAACAGACAGATAAACAATTTAATTTAATCCACTACTCTTGACAACACTGTGACACTCACATACATATAACACTCTATGAGAATATCTTAAGGAGTCACTGATAACTTTTCAAATAACAATATGTATTCATGGTTATCATAAAGGTATATGTGTCCTGATTCAAATACAAAGGAACCAGGAATCACAATCAATTTTAATTACAAGTATATGTACAGACTTTATCAATATGAATATTGTAGTGACATATATTATTAAACTATCCTATGTGTGTCAGTTGTGTAGTGGTAATATGAGGTAATACTGGTTTTGTTTTGTTCAAGCTCTGTTGGTATTTGTCATCATGACTTCAATAGTTTGTCTTTTGGGACTAGTATTGGAGATGTTTTCAGTTCCTGATATTAAGACAATTAAATTCCCCTCTGAATGTTATTTTTATAAAGTCATTTCAAGATGAGGGGGCATAATGTTGAGCTCAGCTGGCCAAATCAGCTTATCTTTCGTGATGGCGGCAGGGAAAGACTCCTCGGCTCGAATTCTCCTCTGGGCTCTGGAGACACCTCACTGATAGCTAAATGGACCAAGGAGTATGCTGTCCGACTCTGGATTCAGCAAAGCTCTGACCAGGTGCTGCTCAGTACCATCAAGACCACGGTCCCTGAAAACAAGAAGGATGTACCTTCTACTTCATAACTAATTGATACTCTAGTTCTGCACTGAGCACAATACAACACAAACATTGAGTTCAGAGCGTTAGGCCAACTGTCAGCTTCATCTGAAATACTTTATACCAGCATTACCCTCCTTAATGGTCACTACGCCTCTGCACTTCCAGCATTATTTCTGTCTAATCAATCATCCAGGTGTCAGTGTACTATTTGGCCATTCCATGCCGTTTTACTTCCCTCCGACACCCTCTGTTCAGGCTGGAGCATTATAGGCTTTATCTCCTGTTTGCCACTGAACTACACATATATATACAGGCATAAATTAACAATTTACATTCAATTTTCATTAAAAGATACTGAATGGTTCAAGCTTACCACAATTTCATGGAAATAAACACAGATACGTTGATTAGCAATGAATTCTGGCACAATTACTGGCACAAATTCCCATCTGCTTATGTTCCAGGCTTTATTTAACACAAATATGAGCTGGCTTCAACGCACTGATGCTTTATCAAGCTTATTTAAACAAGTGGTTTCGAACTAACGCTCCTAAGTGATTATATCAGCGAGTCTAGCCAATGAGGCCCCGTTTCGACAAGTGTTTGAAAAAATGTTACCTTCCCCCGTCTCCCCTAACAACCAAGATAGTATTTATAGCCCGACCAATCGTGGTTAGTCGTTCATTTGTTGCGCTCCAATCAATTTGGAGTTTACATGGTAGGCTAATTCTGTAACGTAAGATTTTTTTCAAACACGTTATAAAAAAATTTTATGAGCAGAAATGATTCCATGCTGTCAGGCATCCCCACTTTTTTATTTTGGGTATAATTTATTAATTCCTGGACTATTTGCGTAACGTTTTACATATTCCTTGTTAGCAAGCCCTAAGGAACCCAAATATCCAAATTTAAAAGAGCTACGTGGCTGCGTTCAAAATATGCAATTTCTTCTACCTCCTGTTTCGAAGATGTGCTGTCTGGGTACTGTTATGTTTTCAACCGTAAACCCATCTAATGTTATCTTTTCTAATAAGAGTTTTTCAGGATTTATAAACCTAACTCTGGGATGGGTAATGTATTTTATCACTGTCCGTCTGAAAAAAAGTTAGTGCATGTAGTCTTACACGCGTGATGGCAGCATTTGTGTATCGCGCGACGCGTGTTGCATGCGTTCCTGATTTTCAGCCCTCCCTCTCTCTTTATCCTTTAGTCCATCTGTTCGTTCGTTCCGCCGTGTATAAAATGGAATGAATGAAATATTTAAATTAGGTCATTGATCCGCTGGGTATCTCAATGTTTTTCCAAGAAATACAGCACACGTTTCATTGAAGAACGCGGGTAATAATATAGTAGGCTTTTACTATCAACGTGAAAGCGTTACAATTTGCAGATGAAGCAGAAAACAAGGGGATTTCGAGTACTGTCATTGTGACAGCACTGTTCTTTACCATTCTTCTTCCTTTATTTATTATATGTATTTATTAGGCTTTATATTTACCTAATAATTTATATATGTGGATTAGAATATTCCACGACAGGAAACAAGAGAAAGAGGACACCTTGGTGGACAGAGGCAGTCAAAGAGAAAATAAGAGAGAAGAAAATGGCATGGAAACAATACTTAGGAGCTAAAAACACAACAGGACAAATGGAAAAATATAGAGAATATGTGACACTCAGAACAGAAGGAAAGAACAAAGGCTAGCAGCAAAACAGAAATCCTGGGAAGAATTTGGAGAAAAGCTAGAAAAAGATGCACAAGAAAACCACGGATTTTTCCTTTTCCGGGCACGCCAGTCCGTTTGCAGGAAGTTTCCTTCAGGGAAGTACCTAGGTTTAATTTTTATATTTTTTTATATTTATTTAGGTTCTTGTGTGTCCTATCTAGCCTTCAATTTCTTTCCTTTCCCTGACGAAGGCCTTGTGGTCGTAACGTTGGCTATTTTCTTTGCCTTTTGTCTTCGTAAGACGAATTACCTTTTTTCGATTTTTTTTCACACCCATCCATTTTACTCCACGTCTTACAGCAGTTCCCATCAACTTCCTCGACAAGAAAACCAGAAATTGTTCTATAAGACCCTAAAGAACACGAGGAAGGAAAAACAATGCCCTCTCAAATTTATAAAGGACAAGCAAGGCAAATTGTTTACTGCCCGGAAGGAAGTAATGGAACGATGGAAAGAATATTTCTCAGAACTCCTGGATGGTGAACATGGTGAAGCATCAGAAATGATAACCACTAGCACAGAAGAGAAAACCAATGATGGTGAAGATGTCATAAAGATGGAAGAACTGAAGGCAGCACTGGAGAAAATCAAGATGGGCAAAGCAGCAGGGCATGATGGTATAACACCAGAAATGGTTAAGTACATGGGAGCATCAGGCGACCTATTACTCTTAAGTGTTCTACAGGCAGCGTGGTACAACAAGACCATACCAAAGGATTGGGAGATTGCCATCATAACACCAATTTTCAAAAAGGGTGACAATCGACAGTGTGGAAACCATAGAGGCATATCCCTTCTCAGTGTCCTTGGTAAAATCTACGCTAGAAGCCTAGAGCAGATACTCCGACGCCTAGCTGAGCCACAATTGGATGAGGTCCAGTGCGGATTCCGAGCGATCCGAAGTACTCAAGACCTAATCTTCACACTCAGACAGCTGAGTGAAAAGGCCCTTGAGTATAAGAGTGAGATCCATCTTTGTTTCATAGATCTGGAAAAGGCATTTGACAGGGTCCCCTGGAGCAAACTTTGGGACTGTTTGGCAAGGAAGAATATTCCAGCACCTCTGATTCATGCTATACAGAGCTTCTACAAGTCTTGCAGAAATTATGTGAGGACAGCAAACCATAAGTCAGAAGAGTTTAGGACCACCACTGGTGTAAGACAAGGTGATATCCTGTCACCTTACCTTTTCATACTCCTCATGGACAATGTCATCAAGGCATGTAAGGAGAGAACAAGAAAGTATTCAGTGGGGTACTGGAAGATGAGACAGGTCTGTATTTCGGAGCTGGCATTTGCTGATGATGTTGCTAAATCAGAGGCACATCTCCAATACAACCTGCAAGTCTGGAAGGAAGAGCTGGAGAAGAGAGGGATGGTCATAAGCAGCTGTAAAACAAAATCCATGGTGATATCACGAGAAGAAAGAAGACATTAGATTAAGCTGGGAGAACAGGTCCTGGAGCAGGTCGACCAATTTAAATACCTCGGAGCTATTATAGACCGAAAGGGAGGCATCAAAGAAGAGTTGGCCACTCGAAAAGCAGCAGCTGGGAGACTTTTTCAGGCCATAAATCGAGGATTCCTCAGCAAGAGAGAGGCTGGTAGGAAAACGAAGATGGCTGTGTACCGCTCCACCTATGTCCCAGTCTTGACATATGGATGCGAGTCATGGGCAATGACTACAACCCACAAAAGCAAGATCCAAACCTCAGAAATGAGGTATCTGAGGAAGGTGGTTGAAGTAACAAGAAGAGACATGGTACGCAACCAGACGATACGTCAAGGCCTTAAATCCCACCCCCTGCAGACCCAAGTAGAACAGTCCCAACTAAGATGGTTTGGCCATGTCTGCAGAATGGGAGAAGACCGGCTACCACGACAAGCATGGGAAACAAAGAGCCATGGATCCAGAACCCCAGGACGACACAGAGTCCGCTGGGAGAACAACATTAGACAATCTTTGAAGGACCGAGGACTAGAATGAAACCAGGCCAGGAGGAAGACAGCCGATAGGATAGTCTCGCGCTCTCTCTTCGAAACCTCTACACCTCACGGTAGAAGGGGAACGACTAAGTAAGTAAGTAAGCATCCATCTTTACAGCAGAATTAGTGGCAATCCTAAAAGCTTTAGAAATAGCTGCAGAAAACCCACCAAATCAATTAACCATTCTCGCAGATTCCCTTTCATCAGTATTAGCTATCAGAAACAGAAATGAATGTAGCAGTCCATATATTATAGAGGAAATACTACAGATTAATACATATCTGCACACTATAGGATGCAGTGCAACACTAACATGGATACCATCACATGTGGGGATAGCAGGAAATGAGCTTGCAGACAAAGAAGCCAAAGGGGGAAGAACTAGCTATAACAAAATTGAAGTATGCTTAGGGAAGTTTGAAATTAAGAGCTTTATTGCTCAAGCAATAACTAAAGAGTTGATAACAGCATGGGACCAAAGTAAAAAAGAAAGACACTCAATATAAAATCCTAAAAAAACCAAGCAAAAAATGTCAAATACAAGATGAACTAAAAATACCAATTAATAAAAAATTGCTGAGGCTCAAGCTTGGAACTGGATATTTCATGATTGGGGAACCCACATGTGAAAAGTGTCAAGAACCAAACACAATTAGACACTTTCTGGTGGACTGCAAAAAATATGACCAGCAGAGGCAAAACATTAAGACATACTGTAGTAACAACAAGGTAGAAATGAGTGTAGAAAAATCTCATAGGCACAAAGACCCCTTCATAAGTGCAAAAGTTAATAAAACACTATATTACAAAAACTAAAGCTAACATATAAAAAATAAATAAGGATCCCAGCCAGTAGTCCACACTGGTGAAAGACTCCCCCCAGATACATACAGATTAACCAAATAAACCGTCCTGTGAAAATAAAAAAAACATACCAGCTTAGAAAATATCATATTTTGGATTTTAAAAAGCCATTTTGAACTAAATAACTGCAAAATGAAAAATACCTACTAGAGATAATATAGTATAAAATAAATACAAACAAAAACATGTTACAATAAAGGAAACACGTCCTGATATAACCAACAGATCCATGTACATGGTAGATGGTTGAAAGGGGCGTGCTACAAATAAAAGTAGCAAACACATTAATGAAAAAATAAATAAATAAAAATAATAACTTATTCTCCAGACCTAAAGGTCTTTTATATTTGGACATGCGCCCTAATATAACCGGCTAGGTTGAACGGGACGCGCCTCGCGAAAACGATGCAAAATTTTATTTAAAAAAAAAATCACAATTGGACTATTTCACATCAAGATATAAACAGTTTATAACTAGTAAAGGAATTTTGAAAAATGAATATCATCACTATCTCCTTATGGAGCACGCTCAACTTTGTGACAAGGTCATATCATTTAGTAATTTTGAAATTCTAATCTAAATCCAAAGATCCTTGTCAATTATTACTTACTTCCTTAGTCGTTCCCCTTCTACCGTGAGGTGTAGAGGTTTGGAAGAGAGAGCGCCAGACCATTCTATCAGCTGTCTTCTTCCTGGCCTGGTTCCATTCTAGTCCTCGGTCCTTCAAAGATTGTCTAATGTTGTCCTCCCAGCGGACTCTGGGTCGTCCTGGAGGTCTGGATCCCTTGCTCTTTGTTTCCCATGCTTGTCGTGGTAGCCGATCTTCTCCCATTCTGCAGACATGGCCAAACCATCTTAGTTGGGACTGTTCTATTTGGGTCTGCAGCGGATGGGATTTTAGGCCTTGACGGATCGTCTGGTTGCGGACCATGTCTCTTCTTGTTACTTCAACCACTTTCCTCAGATACCTCATTTCTGAGGTTTGGATCTGGCTTCTGTGGGTTGTAGTCATTGCCCACGACTCGCATCCATATGTCAAGACTGGGACATAGGTGGAGCGGTATACAGCCATCTTCGTTTTCTTACCAACCTCTTTCTTGCTGAGGAATCCACGATTTATGGCCTGAAAAAGTCTCCCAGCCGCTGCTTTCCGAGTGGCCAACTCTTCTTTGATGCCTCCCTTTCGGTCTATAATAGCTCCGAGATATTTAAAGTGGTCGACCTGCTCCAGGACCTGTTCTCCCAACTTAATCTGATGTTTTCTTTCTTCTCGTGATATCACCATGGATTTTGTTTTAGAGCTGCTTATGACCATCCCTCTCTTCTCCAGCTCTTCCTTCCAGACTTGCAGGTTGGATTGGAGATGTGCCTCTGATTTAGCAATCAGGGCAACATCATCAGCAAATGCCAGCTCCGAAATATAGACCTGTCTCATCTTCCAGTACCCCACTGAATACTTTCTTGTTCTCTCCTTACATGCCTTGATGACATCGTCCATAAGGAGTATGAAGAGGTAAGGTGATAGGATATCACCTTGTCTTACACCAGTGGTGGTCCTAAACTCTTCTGACTTATGGTTTGCTGTCCTCACATAATTTCTGCAAGACTTGTAGAAGCTCTGTATAGCATGAATCAGAGGTGCTGGAATATTCTTCCTTGCCAAACATTCCCAAAGTTTGCTCCAGGGGACCCTGTCAAACGCCTTTTCCAGATCTATGAAACAAAGATGGATCTCACTCTTATACTCAAGGGCCTTTTCACTCAGCTGTCTGAGTGTGAAGATTAGGTCTTGAGTACTTCGGTTTGCTCGGAATCCGCACTGGACCTCATCCAATTGTGGCTCAGCTAGGCGTCGGAGTCTCTGCTCTAGGATTCTAGAGTAGATTTTACCAGGGACACTGAGAAGGGATATGCCTCTATGGTTTCCACATTGTCGATTGTCACCCTTTTTGAAAATTGGTGTTATGATGGCAATCTCCCAATCCTTTGGTATGGTCTTGTTGCACCTACTGCCTGTAGGACCTTTAAGAGTAATAGGTCGCCTGATGCTCCCATGTACTTAACCATTTCTGGTGTTATACCATCATGCCCTGCTGCTTTGCCCATCTTGATTTTCTCTAGTGCTGCCCTCAGTTCTTCCATCTTTATGTCATCTTCACCATCATTGGTTTCCTCTTCTGTGTCAGTGGTTATCATTTCTGATGCTTCATCATGCTCACCATCCAGGAGTTCTGAGAAATATTCTTTCCATCTTTCCATTACTTCCTTCGGGGCAGTAAGCAATTTGCCTTGCTTGTCCTTTATAAATTTGAGAGGGCATTGTTTTTCTTTCCTCATGTTCTTTAGGGTCTTATAGAACAATTTCTGGTTTTCTTGTGCATCTTTTCCTAGCTTTTCTCCAAATTCTTCCCAGGACTTCTGTTTTGCTGCTAGCACTTTGTTCTTTGCTTCTGTTCTGAGTGTCACATATTCTCTATATTTTTCCATTTGTCCTGTTGTGTTTTTAGCTCCTAAGTATTGTTTCCATGCCATTTTCTTCTCTCTTATTTTCCCTTTGACTTCCTCTGTCCACCAAGGTGTCCTCTTTCTCTGGTTCCCAAGTCGGACTTCACCGCATGCTTCTGCAGCAGCTGTCTTTATGATATCCTTGAATTTATTCCAGAGGGTTTCCAAGTCATCAGGTCGTTCTTCTGTGTTGCTCACTGCTGTAGCAATAAGCCCCTGATATCTGGTCTTAATTTCTGGCTCTCTCAGCTTGTAGGTCCTAATGCTCATTTCTCCTGCTCGTTTACTTGGTTTCTTGCGTGATGTTGGGCAGTTCCTAGGCTGAGCAACTCTTTCAGTTGTTCGTTTAATTGTTAGCAGGTAGTGATCACTTCCAATCTCTGGCCCCTTCCAGACTCTTGCATCTCGGACATATCTGAATGAGCTTCTCCGAACAATGGCATAGTCGATCACTGACTTCTCATTCTTTGTTGGTTCACATCTAGTGTATGCATGTATGCGCTTATGGGGGAACTTTGTGTTTGTAATGATCAGATTCTGCTCACTGCAGAATCTAAGGAGTCGCTTTCCATTGTCATTGAGAGTATCTTCTCCACATCTTCCGATAACTCCACCCCATCTAGCATGGTCATTTCCAACTCTGGCATTAAAATCTCCGAGCATAATAACTTCATCTAGGCAGTCATCCACTGTCCTTTGAAGCAGCTCGAAGAATTCCTCCTTGACCTCTGCTCTCTCATCCTCATTTGGCCCATACACTATGACCAGGTTGACTATGGTTTCTCCTTCTTTTAGTTTTACAACCATAATGCGCTCCGAGACAAAGTTCCATCCCTTGATACTATCTTTTGATTTTGGGCCACAATGCAACCCACGCCCCCTTTAGCTCTTTCAGATATGGGTACACCACTGTAGAGCAACGTGTTGCCATCGAGATCCATGACTCCTTGTCCTTTTTTCTTCGTTTCCGTTATAGCCAGGATTTCTAGTTTTGCTTTCCTCATCTCTTCCACCAGCTCCTCTTCCTTCCCATTTATACTTCTTGTGTTCCAAGTTCCATAAGTCGTAGTCCGTAGTCCGTTCCAGTTCGTCGCCTTTAGAATCAGTCCGGTTTTCTCTCTTGTAGTTCGCGTAATCATGATTTAAAGCAAACAGGTGATTGGCCTGTTGTGCCTTTGCATGGTGGAGGGGCTGCCTCCTTACGGCCTCCATGCAGGCCGCCCTCCTCCTTTTTCATCCGGGCTTGGGACCGGCATTGGCGGAGTTCTTGTCAATTATTAACATCTGTTATTGTGACAGAATAACATCGAACGTCACATTTATCTTGCCATCCTATAATTCATTCTGTGCTCTTCACTTTAGTTTTTCCTACCTCTGATAATATTTGGTATTTTCGATTCATTGTTTGCATTTCCTTTCCTCAATTCTTCTTATGTCGGGACTTCAGCCACCATCTGTTGCTGATTAGTGTAATCAATCCCCTTCGTTTGAACCCATATTGACACCTGGGATTAGTATAGAGAAGTGTGTTTCACTAATGTGTAACACATTTTCCTGCCAGACTATGCATGGGTGCGACCGATTAATATGTAAACAATCTTGGGATGACAGCAGTCGTTTATCTTATCAACTGGTAATAATCCTGGCTGACCAGTTTGTTAATTGTTACGCAGGAATTTTTTTCGCGAGAGAAAAGGAAACATACTCATCTTGCACGCTATTGGCTTGGCATTTGACATGTGAAAATACAACATTTCTGACTGGACCCTTGTCATATGGTAGCACTCTGGATGTGGGCCAAATGTTGCCTTATAATTTAGTGCCTTGTGAGTTAACCGCACTTGAAATTCAACTCGTCAAGAAGACAGCCAAACAAGCTAAGTAAGGAATAGGATCAGGATTCCACTTTAAAGGACCGGGAAACGTGTTTGAGCATCTTGTGGACTTACCCTCAAGAAAACTCTACCTTCATTTATACGGAAAGCCCGGAATCTGAGGAACCTGAACACTAAGTCATAATGGGAGTCTATTGTAAAGTAACACCCCAGACCACGTGTATGAGGCATCTTAATCAAGTTTCCTTAACTATTTCTCTGAGCCAGAAGTGAATCTGTATTCCTAAAGAAATTTGAGGTGTGTTGTGCACTTTATAATTCTATATTTTACATTTATTAACACGTGAAAATTGCTAGTGGATGTCCAAGTCATACGAGGCTGGAAACCTCAGCATATTTAATGACGATTTCAGGAACCACCACTGCAAGAGATGGTAACTGCTTTATGCGGGTTTCTCATAGAGAACCAAAAGCAGAGGTAGTCCCAAGTTCCAGATGCAGCAGGGAGTGGATGATGATAAAAATGATGTACATACTTATTATATTAACCTTTTCATCCAGTGCAAATGTAAAAGTAAACTTGCTCAGTATAAATGCAATGAATATTTTCCGCTCAATGGGATTAACGTTAATCCTCAGAGAGGGTAAAGTTCTGAGACAGATAGGATGGTTGATTGGAAGGGGGATGGGGGGGATGGGGGGGGGGCTGATTTTGTGTCAGGAAACCCAATATACAGAAGGGTATTTGTTTCTCTCTTATTTCATTATACTAGTCGGTGGTACCAATTGCTGGTGTTATCTTTGGAACAAGTGAGTGATATAAGTGGCCAGCAGTCAAAGCTAGACACTAACAGTAGACGGGTCTTAACAGACGCTGGACCATCTTCGCAATTACTCCACGATACTATTAGGAACGTGTTGCAGCAACCACACTTGACCAGTGACGAGAGTGCACCAGTCTATAACCTGCAAAGAACAAGCATCGGCTGGAGCAGAAACTGTGATGTGCACTGAGTTCAGGGAAGCAAACTCTGACACACTCTGAACCCATTGAACTGTTTAGGAGACCTAAGTGCTGGGGCAGACCAAACCAAGAGATTCCAAAACAAAATCATCTCTGCGGCTACTACAGGCCTTCAGAGAGATGAGTATTAACACCTACCAGCAAAACTACCATAGAAAAGATCTTCTGGTCCATATGATGACATACTACTTGTTTTTTTTCTAAACAGTAGAGCTAAACTCTTTTTTTCATATTTATATTTATATTCAGATATGTGAGAATCTATACCCTTTTATTCAATTTAACTTAACAGCGTCTGTTGTTATTTTTCTTGTTAACTTTATTTGGGCTGTATTTTTGTTTTAAAATATAAATCTACACCCTAGGGGCTCAGCCATAATTAAATTAACTTCTATTGGGTCGGGATATTTTAAATGTGGCTGGACACCAAATCTTTTTCTCAAGCTTATATGCTTTACACAGTCCTTTTGTAGGATTCCTGAGGAAGGATTTATCGTCCAGAAAATATCCTGTTTAGGTGCCAGAATTCTCTTTTAAGTAAATTTCTAGTACACTAATTCCCGAGGAGAGGCAGTTCCATTACGAACTCGTAAACTATCAATAAGACATTATTATCTTTATTCTTCCATTCCATCCAAGCTGTCCGTCTCCTCAAAACCACTCCACGACAATTGGGACGCTCGTGTCCGTGATTTACTTATTTCATATTTAGATGTCTGAGATATGAAAACTCTTATCTTTCCTAGAACACTACTGCTGTAGGTACTTGTCATTTATTGGTGTCCAGGTCTAGATTAGATTAAAGAGGGGACATATAAATTACCCTAGTCTAAAATACATGTAATTTTTTGCAAGAAAAAAAAAAATAAAGATTTTAAGTGTGTTATGTGAACTCTTCTTGGTGGTACTGCTGGTAATTAGTTACCTATTGTTAACTAATCTTTAATTTGATGGCTATATAAGGCTGGTTTGATATAATATATGGTGTTGTAATACGAGTACTTTAGTATAGTTAAGACTATGGAAAATATTTTTGCCTTAATTATTGTTTGTGAATTAGAGATCTCATACTCGCTCAACGAACCACTGCGGATAAAATGGATGAGATAGAACGACTGAAGAAATGGACAGCGCAATCATATGAGATTGGAAAATTATGTGGCTTCTCGGGAAGTTTGCTGGAAAATTATGTCTCGGAACAGACGAATGTTTCATGAGCATAATGGGGCAACAGAAGGAATGGAGAGCAAAATGCAAGGAAGAGAATGTGGAACATGAGAGACAAAGACAAGAAAAATCCCTCCAGTGTAAGGAAGAACTGGAAGAAAGGGATACTCAGTTGCTACCTACAAATATTGAATCCAGGGATAAACTTGAATCTAGGAATACTCATCATGGATTTTGCCAGTTGCATTACCATCCCCAGCAGTAAATATAACTGCACCACATGAAGCCACGTCTATGTCTCAGAATTCAGGCTCATTCAGAGCAGAGGTACGGATATTTAAACGGAGACATCTAGACCATCCTGAAAACAATATTAAGCACAAGAGTGCTGATAACACTAGTCAACAAATTTTCAAAAGTTATTTGTACCAGAAATTAAATATACCATTTATTATTGATTTTGACATGCTGATTTCAAATATCATTATGAAATTCACCAATTGGCTCTGGTTTTTTTAAAATGATGAATTTACATTACAGTAATACAAATAATGTATGCTTGTTTAATTCTCTGGGGTGAACAGCTAGTCTTTCTACTTTAGCATTATAAAAATTGTGGTTACATACTCAATTAATCGATATTTCAACATAAAATGATAGAAAAAATAAAAACATTATTTAAAGTTCACATATTATGTTTTAAAAAGGCACATTTGAACCCATTCCGTCATTATTCAGTCGCTGTTCGAGCTCTCTTTGCTTGCTTCTTGTAGTTAATCGATGAGGTGTCTCTTGTCACAGTCCAACAGTAATCAGCAAGTATTGAAGGGCTCCAATTGCCTTGATACCTTGTCTCCATAGCAGCAATGTCCTGGTGAAATCGTTCACCATGCTCATCACTGATCGCTCCACAGTTTGACGTAAAGAAATCCAGATGAGAATCCAGAAAATGAATTTTCAAAGACATGTTGCAGCCAAGACTCTTATACTTCGGAAGGAGATTTTCTACAATTTCCTTGTAATTATCAGATCTGTTGTTTCCAAAAAAAATTGTCCACCACTAACTTAAATGCTAGCCATGCTGCTTTTTTCCTTGCCATGCAACACGCAAAGAAACTCGTCATCATGAAGAAGTTTTCGAATTTGCGGACCAACAAATACTCCCTCTCTTATTTTAGCTTCACTCAGTCTTCGAAATTTTCTGATGAGGTATTTGAAAGCCTCATCTGTTTTCTCCATTGCCTTGACAAAGTTTTTCATGAGACCCAGCTTAATGTGCAAGGGTGACAACAAAATCTTGCTGGTGTCGACAAGTGCTGGGTTCTCAACGTTCTTACTGCCAGGCTGCAATGACTGCCTGATTGGTCAATGTCTTCTGATGTAATGGTCACTTCGTGCACGGCTATCCCACTCACAGAAAAAGCAACAGTACTTGGTGTATCCACCCTGTAGTCCAAGCAAATGAGCGACCACTTTTAAGTCACCGCAAAGTGACCAATGATGATGATCGTAGTTTATATACTTCAAAAGCTACTTAATGTTTTCATAAGTTTCTTTCATATGAACTGCGTGACCAACTGGAATTGACGGTAACACATTACCATTATTCAACAAAACAGCTTTAAGACTCGTCTTGGATGAATCAATGAAAAGCCTCCACTCTTCCGGTATGTAATTGATTTTGAGGGCTGCCATTAAACCAGAAATGTTGTGGCACGCAGAAAGGTCACCCTCTTTGAAAAAGAATGTAATAAGCGGCTTCTGGCGGTTCCTATACACAGAAACTGTAACATCTTCTGCCAGGAGATTCCACTGTTGCAATCTGGAACCCAAAAGCTCCGCCTTGTTCTTCGGTAAATTCAGATCTCTTACAAGATCATTCAGTTCACCTTGGGTTATTAAGTGTGGTTTAGTGAATGTAGTTTGCTCAAAATCTGGGTCGCTTGAGGTTGATGGTTCAGCACCACCAATGTCCTCTTCTTCATCAGTGGAAGCAGCTGAAAATGATTCTGGCACTTTGGGAACTGGTAGGTCATCGCCATGTGGTACCGGACGTATTGCAGAGTGGATGTTTGGATATTCCAGGGTCCATTTTTTCTTCTTTGATATGCCTTTCCCAATTGGAGGGACCATGCAAAAGTAACAGTTGTTGAGATGATCAGTGGGCTCTCTCCAAATCATTGGGACTGCAAAAGGCATAGCTTGCCTTTTGCCAGTCAACCACAGTTTAAGATGTGCTGCACATATATTGCAGCATATGTGTGGCGCCCAGCTCTTATCTTGATCTCCTATTCTGCAGCCAAAATACAAACTGTACGCCTTCTTAATCACTTTAATTATATTTCGTTTTTGTGATAGAAATGTCACCTCACCACAAATATAACAGAAATTATTAGCACTGTTCACACATGTCCTAGGCATTTCTAACTACGATACTTTTGATAAGGACAAATGCACTAACTAATGGCAAAATTTTATCAGAGATAAGATATTTATACACAAAGGTGATGTAATCATAGGTAGGATTGCATCATCAACTTCTAGTTACATTTTTATAGGTCATTAGAAAAATTATGCAATCGCCTACAACAGTTGCGTCATATATATAAATTGACCGTAATTAAATAAACTAGTAGCACATATCTTGAAAACTAGAGCCAATCAACATTTTTTAATGTCATTTTCGTGTTCAGCACACCAAAATTAGTTAAGATCAGCTATTTTCATTTCTGCTACATTTTGGTTGTTGACTAGTGTAATCTGAAGAGACCTTCCTCATCCTCAGCAAAAACTCAAAACAGGCATACCGAAAACAATCGCACCAACAACCTGGTAAATAGGATCGCTCAACCAAATAGGATCACTCAACGGAAAAGGATTACGCAACCCTATGGGAAGGGAAGGTATGTTCTTGAACATCACCTGTCGGCCAACTTACACCAGTTAGACTGTATGCGCCGTGACCAAATCCCACATGCTTCATACAAAGCTAAGGTCCCTGCCATGGATGGGAACTTGACGAAGGCCCGGAGTGGATACAGGGATTCTCAAAATGTGGAGATTGCCACTGTAAATGGAGAAGAAATCACATGTTTGTATTATCAAGGTCTTGGATGTGATGCCCTTGTCTCAGCCTCTGTCGTCGACCCTGATCAAGTCACCGAAGAGGATATTGAGGTAACAGCACCCATGATAAACAACAGAAGGATGAATTTGCCTTTAGCTTATGTAGAAGTTAGGTCGAACTTTGTAAACGGCAAAGTAAAGGCCGCAATATTGGATGAACGAATTTACCCCATACCCCAAGGAGGGAAATATATCATCTTAGGAGATTCAGCACGATCCAGAGACGGCGTGACTGAACTGGCTATGGAGACTCCAATGCCTAACTCATCTTCCAATATTTTCACTGATAAGTTGGAAGAGTGCAAAGGGGATGACCACCCCAGTGCACTAAAGTCTGAACCAGTTTTGATAGTCATACCCACTCTCTGCGTGCAGAAAGTGAAGCCGGGTCAGAGTTTCTTGGTACCAGGTGGGATGAAACATGTTTTAGAAATATCTTCCTTTAACACGGGAGAAATGGCTGTAGAGGAACATGACCCTCAAGCACTTAGTCTTCACTGAGTTCCGATAACCTCACCCATTCTCTGGGATCAGAAAGTGAAGCAGGTCCAAATTTCCTTGGTACCTGGTGGGCAGGAACAAATGATAGACTTATCTTTCTCTGTCACTGGAGAAACAGCGATAGAGGAGCATAAACGCTCTCATACCTGAGGAGATAGGTATGTGTCCTTAGGCAGGTCAAGCAATATGACTAAAATAAGGTTGTGTATGAGGCTGGCAACCTCATCACGCAAAACTATTTGCTATAGATCCAATTGTAAGCAGAGTGTAGGCTTTAGGGCAAGCTCTTTGCCAGGAGGCAAGCTTCAATGGAGGATCCATAAGGAGGAAAGTAAGAGTCGAATTATCATGCGAGCAGGCTTGCTCAACCCACCTCAACTACTTATTGAAGAGGAAACGGATAGCCTTGTGTGGATTCGACAGAGGAAAAAGAGGAAACATTTGGAGTGAAGGAACGGAGGACACTATACATGAATGTAGTGTCTGACATAAGAGAAGAGTCGGCTCGAACTGAGTTGGCCGTTGGCCGAACTTTCAAACGGGGGCTTATGTCGTGTAACGACTTCTCACCGACTTTTTTTTTCTGTCTATTTTTTTTTATTTCTCTACAAATTTCTCCTATCACTAGATAAGAAACCAAAAGTCTCTCTCTCTAGTCTTATATTACACAGTATTTGCAAGCTCTAGATTTTCACGGCCAAGGGCAATAAATTATTCCCTTAGCGAAAGTCATTCCACTTGGAAGGTGAAACATTGCTACGACTAGTCCGGAAGTCGACCCTTTGTTTGTGTCACGAACTGGACGCACGTAAATCAGCAGTGGATACTAGGGCCAGTTAAAATGAAGATAACTTGATACCCCTGGGACCAAAATAGAATTTGCAACAATGCCACCCAAGAGGTCACACACCTCTGCCCGGGAACAGCCATCCTGGAACAATGGAGGGAATTTTAAGCCATTAGACCGTTAACCATCATTCGAAGCAGACGGAATCTATGGGCCCCGGAGTGGGTATTACTTGTTGCGAAAATCCGTAGTGAATTCGTGAGCGAAGTAAGTAGATCTCATACGGCTGATTTTATAACATGAATGATCATATGTTTATCTACAGCTTATTATTGCAGTACCTGTTGTAAACAAAGTTTTAAATGTATTTCCATTTTCAGTGACAATAATTGTTATTTGCATATTTACAGATCACTCAAACTAATGTATGAGTTTGCTGAGGTAAAAGACCTAATTAACCACTGATCTTTATCTCAAAGCCTGGCAGAAATAAGACATGGTTAAATAACTGGTGTATATTATGGTTGTTACTTTGGGATTTGCATATTGATCCAAGCAAAACAGAAGTGTATTAGTGGTTCTTCTATTTTAATTTATATTTCTTATAAGGCTTCAGTGTTCTCTGTCAAGGCTACAAACTTGATAAAAGTGTTCTCAATCACTTCTTTTGTATTTGTCTCATATTAGACATTAATGTATTTTTCATCATGGAAGGTTATTTACATGTATTTAATGCAATTGTCACAGTATAAATATTACAAAATATTAAGTTGGTCACGCTGATGAGTGACAACCCTGACAAAAAATTAAAACCCGTTTTGGACATGTGACTTGGAAGAAAGTGCGCACGAATTTTGGCGCAAAGAGTTAGTTGAGTTTCTGGCTACCAACCGGAGAGGTCGCTGTGTTGTTCCCTTTCAGTATTTTGCTGACATCTGGATGCCATAGTTGTTCTTTGAGGGTGCTTGGCATTTATTCATGTGGTCAAGTTTAGTTTACTTATGTCTAGAACAGTGGTGTAGTTTCTAGCAGCGTTCTTTCGTAATTCATTGATGAGAAGTCACTTGTAGTTAAATATGGCGTTATCATAGTACAGGACTTAGCCGGTGAGCGAAAGTCATGGTGTCGTTTACTCAGTATAACATACCCGCGAGTTTTTTGATAATGATAGATTGAGTTGTTGATTATTGCAAGTTATATTGGCATTTCTGTTGCATTGTATTGCATATGTATTTCTAGCCGTGTGTGGCTTCATTGTGTGCATAGTTATTAAAGGGAACTTAACATGTTACAGGTGTTATGGTGAGTTTATGTCAGCTAGTCTCTGTTGTGGTCGTACCCTTAGATGATGAGTCTTTATATTGTTAGTATTATGATGCATATGCTGATGGTGATAAATCCACAATAGTACTAGTCCTGACATCTGCGGGCTCGTCTTTTCTGAAGGCCGTGGGGCCTGTGGTGTTGTTCATTTTGTATAGGCCGCAGTGTCTATATGTTCTATATTAAGGCCAGAACGAGTTATGCACACATAATGTTAGAAGGCTGTAGGCCACGGTGTGTTGGCGCCTTCATATTTACTGCTTAGCCACGGTAGTGAGTTATTTTCGGTCGTCCAGTGGCAAGTCAGTGTGTTGTCAGTCTGTGGAGTGAACTGTTTACGGTCAGTTGACCTCGATTAAGGTAACTGACCTAGTTTCTGCGTCTCAGTGTAAGTTGCTGTTTTCAATCGGTAAATATGTTGCAGTTTTGTCGTCGATACTGTGGTGCTCAAACGATTTTGTAATTGTTTGCTCTAGAGTTCCCAAGTATGATTGGAAATGTGTTAAAGTGTTAGCATAGGATTACAGCTTGCTTCAGGCAGTACAGTTTGAGTTATTTCAAGGTTATTACTTAGTCGTTGATTGACAGTGATCCAGGTGGAGCAGCGGAGATAAAGGGTCGAGTTTGGTATTAGGTGGGCTCTGGTGCCTGACTATGTGTGTCGGCAGAGGAGATTATCTCGGGCTCTGGTGCCTGACTGTGTGTGTCGGCAGAGGAGATTAGTTCGTCCTTATTTGGTGGTATAGGTAGTGTCCATATGTTGGCGGAATCCCAGGGTGTGTGAATATCTGCAGTAGTGCCATTTCACATACTGTTCTACCCACCTGGGAACGTTACCTATCCAGAGTTTTGCCAAGTGACGTCTGGTGCAAGTCGTGTGTGCCCGTATTCACATAGGTAGTATTTTAGGGGTAAAACTGGTTTGGGGTTCTATTTCATTTAATTTAACGTTCTTCTATATAAATGAATAATCCGTCGGAAAATTATTAAAGCAGGTCAGAATAGCTCGATAGGTATATATGTTATAGCGAGAATGCGTGTTACATTGGCACACCAACTAAGAAGCAGGTATTGTGCCAATGTATAAATTGTGACCAGTTAATTAAGGAGCTATTCTCCGTTGAAGGAATTAAAGGACAGCAAAGGAAGCATTCCGACGGTATTCTATCTTTTTAGTTACATAACCTATAATTGACAAGTTCGAGTTCACAGCATAAATATATTTAAGTTGGCGGTATCAATATATTTATAGGTTGCTGTGTCAAGTTTGAGTTAACTGGATGATCCTCCAGAGGTATTGTTTAACTTGATCAAAGGGTACGGGATCCAGGTTCGTATTCAGATTTTGATAGTTGGAAGTAATCACAATGTAATATAAAAGGCAGTACGGTCCATTTTTTTCCTTATAGAGTTCCTAAACAATGTACAAGTCAAACTCAACAACTTCCAACAGCAGTTTAAGCAAAGTCCGACATTTGTATATGAAAAGTTTATTATAGCTTCTTTCAGATGTATGGTGGTAGATTACAAGATGATCCTATTCTCAATTCAGTAACATTCGTTTCCTCATACGAAATCATCTCATAAAATCCATTAGGGCATTTTGATGAGCTTATGTATATCTATTTCATCCTGTCTACTATGCGTAAGTCTAAGTCGAGACCTTTTACCAACCTGAAGTATATGTTGTCATAGGGCTAGGGGTCAGGTTAGCCATTTTTCTCTTGCCAATATAAAGTGGCGGTCAGCAAATCTGCTAGGAACCTAAGGCTCTTGGACTATCCAGAATGACCTGGCTTTGGCTCCTGGCTTTTACTCTTCTTTGACTCTTCTTTTAGACTCTTGTTTGGCTCTCTTTTGCTAAGGGTTTTGGGCGTCAATATATACAAACTGGTTCCAAAGACTGTTTGGGGGGAAGGTACTTTGATTTGTCAATACGGATATTCCACTAGTTTTGTCGATGTCATATTTACGTCACAAGTTTCTACACAAGTTTCTATGATAGCGAATGGTATAAGCTTTTATTCGAGGGTATTATTATATCTGTTTAGAGGTTTTCAGGTCTCGTATCATTTCCTGTAACTGTCTAGAAGTCTTTATTTTAAAATGTCGATAAGAGGCTATGTGAAAATTACGTCATCAATAACTTGCGTACTGAAATTATTTAAAGGATAATTACTAAACTACTAATGTGATCATCATTCCGGTTACATATACGTCCCCATGCTACAGAAATGTATCTCAAAGAGAGACACTTTCCTAGTTCTATCAACTAATAACCCAACAAACTTGCAAATCTAGTAAAACAATGGTATACATCTTTATAGTACATAAGAGGGAACATAGGGGATATCATGAAAACGCACGGTCGATATAAGGTGAATGTATGCATACCGGTCAATCTATATGAAGACATCCAAACATCAAAATTGTCCGCAACAATTTAAATTTTAACAAACAAAATTACTAATCATCGAAACGCGTATGTGGGGAAATGAGGGTACTCAACACAAATGCGGCGAAAATCCTTAATGTGTGTCATCTGATGCTGGGAGGATCAAATGCAATTGAAGAATTGAAAAACTATAACACTGGTCAAAAAAAAAAAAATCTTGAACTATAAACGGAAAATTTGAAAATGTCCAATCATATAAGCTATTCAATCGTGTCATGTGATAATAGCGATCCAACCCCGCTGTAAAGTCACGTATAGTCGTTAAGGTGTGAATACTAATGTTCAAGACACTATGGGTTTGATCTGTTTACATGTATTTTGTACCGCGGAATAAGTACTATTAAAACCGGTACGACTTATTCACAACGTGTCATATAATCTGTTGGTGACTCAATAGTGTTTGTACTGAGAATCTAGCATAGAAAACTCGGTTGTAGTCCGGAATAGAAACGCTAGGGCATCCCAATGAACGGGCGGTTTGCTCTCTGGCGTCTGGTGGAGTAAAGAGAAGACGTGAAGGTCGCTAATGGACATCCTCACTTGATATAAATCCAGACGAGGGATTTGTGGTAAGTCAATAGAGGTACTACCGAATTTGGCTTCATCAATTCAGAAATGTCATTTTATACAAATCGTGATTTTGATTGTTCTTGACGACGAAGAGTCAGATACTTCCTTTGCAAACTCGTATATAGTTGAATCACGAAGTAATAAGGTTTCCGTAGCAACGCAAAGGTTTATGTAAAGTCCAACGAGCAGGAAGTGTGGAAACATTTCCTCGAAATTCCAGTCACAGCTTGTTAGCTAATAACGACATCATTGGGGACAAAAGCATGCATTTATCCATGCGAGGTGAAACATTTGGTAAAATATTAACCGTAGGGGTAGGGAGTGAAGTATCGTCGTTAACCATGTCGACATCGTGTGAGAAGCGTTGGGGATTTGTACGACGTCTTTGCTTCGTAGGTTTAATAAAAATGTGCTCTTGCGGCAATCTCGGTAGTTTGGCTAGAGGGGTGGAATCTGAAGAGGAAGGCTCGTATTTCCGTTTATCAGGTGTCCTTCTTGATTCGTCCATACCGCACAAAGTAGAGTTAGATGCACTGGTCATCGAATCTGTGTCTGGGTAAAGATCATCTGGTGTTTCTTCATTATACAATGGAGCCATTTGAGATGATTGATAATCATGTCGATCGGTAGGTTCAGGATTGCGAAATTTTGTAACGTCTGGAAAACTCTCTTTCTGTTGTATAGGACGTTGTCGTAATTCTCGCAAAGGTATATTCTCTTTACTGGAAGACGCATGACCTCTCTCTTGACGTTGAATAAGGCGTTGTCTTAGCTCCTGCAGAGGGATATTGTTTTCACTAGAAGATGAATCTCTGTTATCTCTAATACGTTTGACGAACGTATCCAAATTCTGTGAAGGGATATCGGAGTCATGGGAGGAGGAATCTGATTTGGGTAATTCATCATCAGTGGAAGATGAGGGAGGTTGCGCTAGGGTAGACAATCTCGTGGGTCTATCAGCTTGTTTTTTCGTGACAGTGAGTGGTCTGTGGTCGTCAAGACGCATCTGGGACACATGAGCTTTTGTTGTGCTAATAAATTCCATTGGGTAGTGCGGATAAGACATTTCTTGGATAGGGGCTCGAATAGTTCTCATATTTCTTAGCTTGCAAACCCTACATGTCCCAACATACTCTATGATATCTTTAATCATCGTGGGCCAGTAATAACGTTTTAGGATCACATCTAGAGTCTTGTCTCTTCCAAAATGCCCGTTTTCGTCATGAAACTGTTGTAATACTTTTGGAACTAGCGATTTGGGTATACATTTTTGTAGAGTACCATTGTCTCTAGAGCCAATATGATACAAGATATTATCTTCCGAAAGGATGATGTAGTCTTTCTTCTCTTTTGGATTTGTACGAACCTGTGTAATGATCTTAACTAATGTTTCATCTTTCAATTGTTCTTTCTTAAAGTCGATATTCTGTTCAAACGTTTCTGTTCCTTGGTTGTCTGATGGTAAATCAAATGTGGTTCCATGTTGTAGTTCAGGTTCTTGTGTTGTCACCTCTTCATCGTTTTGTCTTGAGTTTTTAGAGTCTATGGCATGAATTTCCTTTGTGTTATCGTCGATGTCCGATGTAGATTCAAGGAGTGGGGAGTCTGGTTCATTGGTGTCAGAATATGGAATTCGGGACAAAAGATCAGCACACGTATTCAATTTTCCAGGAATATACTCAATGGTTGTATTGTAACTTTGGAGATTTATCGCCCAGGTCTGGAGTTTCTTGGGTTGCTCTGCAGTCTTAGTTAGCCAGCTTACAAGTGGTTGGTGATCTGTTCTGATGATGATAACCTGGGTTCCACGGATATAAAAATCGAATTTCTGGAGGGCGTAATGGATTGCATAGGCTTCCTTCTCTGTCGTAGTCCATCTCCTCTGTGTTCGGCTTAATGTGTGGGAAAGGAAGGCTATCGGTTTTTCGTTTGGAACATTTTTTATCACTTGCGGTTCGTCTGGTGATCTGTCTTGTACAAGGCACGCGCCTACTGCTGTGTTTGATGCGTCCGTGTATATAATCATGGGCTTGTTCAAGTCTGGATGGGCTAGAAAAGGTACGGTGGTTAAGGCTGTCTTCAGGTACTCAAATGCTTTTTGGCAATCTTCAGTCCAGCGGAATTTGGCATACTTCCTGGTTAGTTTCAGTAATGGTTCAGCCACTTTAGAAAAATTGATAATGTGCTTTCGATAATACGCACAACACCCAAAGAATCCTCTTAATTGACGTACTGTGGTAGGTGGAGGGATCTTTTGGATAGCTTCAATCTTTTCACTGTCCGGTCTGATCCGTTGGAGTTGACAATAAAGCCCAAATATTTTATTTCCTTCTGTAGGAAACGGCATTTGCTGAGTTTCAACTTTACTTTGTGCAATCTCATTCTGTCGAAAACAGTCTCGACATGTTTCAGGTGTTCTTCCATTGTCCCCTTTGTGTGGATCAAGACATCATCTATATATGCTGATGCAAATGAGTTCAGTCCTTGCAACACTTCATCCATTAAACTTACGTAAGTAGCCGGGCTATTTTTCAGTCCAAAAGGTAATACATTCCAACTATATGATCCCATGTGTGTACAGAAAGTAGATTTCTTCTTTGCATCTTCAGACAATGGTATTGTCCAGAATCCGGAGCGTGCATCTAGTGAGGTATACCAGTCTGAGTTACCCAAGGTGGCCAAAATATCATCAATTCTAGGTAGAGGGTAGGATATCGTTTTGGTGATTTTATTTAACGCTCTGTAGTCACAGCAAAAGCGAGAGCTACCGTCTTTCTTTGTTACTATCACAATGGGTGAAGACCATGATGATCTGGATCGTTCAATTATCCCAGCTGCTAGCATGTCGCCAATGGCTTTCTCCACTATCCCTCGATTCTTTAGTGGGGTGTGGTACGGTTTTAGGGTTATGGGTTCTTCAGTTGTAGTTTCTATTTCCATGGTAACGGTCGTAGTCCTTTCTAACTCTATGTCAGATAACGCAAATACATCTTGATGTTTCGTTATGAATTTTTCAAGTCTGGGTTTTAGTTCATCTGTTGTCTGTAATGTTGCTAGCAATTCTTTCGTTCTATCTGAATGAAATTTTTTTCGTCATTATCCTTTCTGGTGGACAAAAGCGGTATTCTCTTTTTTGTGTCTGTTCGTCGGTGTACCTACTCTTCGAGTCTCTTGGCAATTTATCATAGAACTGGCGATTCCTAGAATATGTCCGGTTTCTTGGGTATGCATAAGATGTAACTGTTCCCACAATATTCTCTCTGTTCCATGAAGTATGGTACTTATTTTTTCTTTCATACCTTCCTTGTATGATTTCTCTATCCAAATCGTCAGCGAATAGCGAGTCAGGTTTTACATATTTCTTTCTGTTATTTGTGCTCCTTCGGTCCAGAGACATTTTTTCTTTCGACTCTCTTGTATTTGGAATGTTTCTTCTTGTTGACTCTATAGGATCTAGAGTTTTGTAAGGATGGGGATGGGATGAAGATCTTAATTTGTTTATCTGGGATTTTGGATAGACGCTCTTGGCCTTGAATAGTTTGGTCAATACATCTTCCCTTTCCGTCTGGATCTTTGCTATTACTGTACCTCTGGGAATAGTGGTGGTTGTACCTGACGTATTTAGTACCATTATTGGAAAATCTCTTCGTATATTTATTTCCACGATGCCATCTTGTACTTCTATGTGTGGATCTCCTCTATTTCTTTCATTTTCAATTTGTGATATGTATACAGCCTGTCCTATGTCAAAGTATGGAGATCTTTTTATTTTAGCTCTGGTTAGAGTTACTGAATTCGGTTTCAGAGTAACCGGTGCCGCAGTTCGAACCAGGGTCGCGATATGGATATCGTCCTGAAATGGTACATATGTATTGTTCACTTTTAGTTGTTTTAAATCAAAGTATATCCTCACATTATTTTTGATGAGGAAGTCTCTTCCTATTATGAAGTTTCTTGATAATCCTCTCGTTATAATGAAGTTATGGCGTAGAATTTCTCTTCCCATTTTAAATGTCAAATAAGCCGTTCCCACTGCTTTTAGTGCTTGACCTGTTACTGATTTCATTTGTACTGTTCTTCTGGAAAAATTTGCCATGTGTTGAATTTGATAATACAGCTTCTCCCGGATAAGACTTACAGTTGCTCCTGTGTCTATTAACGCTCTAAATTGTTGTTTTCCTATTTCTATTATACATGAACTGGGGTCTGGACAAATGTTGAGATTTGCTTGTTCGTTTCTGTCTTTCATTTTTTCATTTAGAGATCTCTTTTTTCGGCCGTCACATCCGATCTCTGCTAATGTGGAGCCGTCCCGTTTCCCGACCTTCTTGTTGCTTGGGAAAAGTTGTTTCTATTTTGTTGGGGTCTTCTTGGGTAGTTTTCTGGATAGTGGACTTGGCGTTGATATTCACCGTTGTAATTGTTTTGGGGTAGGTAGTGGTTTCTCGAACTCATAGATTGGTACTGGGGTTTTCTACATGTCATTGAACCATGACCCACGGATCCACAGTTGTAGCAGGTTGGTGGTTGCATCAAGGGTTCTATATGGTGTATCTTATGCTCTCTTTCATTTGGTTGTGGTAAGGAGTGTCTTAGTTCTCTGTGTGTGTTATTTGATCTTCTGTGATATTCTTGATTTCGATTCCAACGAGGTCTAGCATGGTCTACTTCCATAGGTTGATGAGGCGATGGTTCATATTGTTGATGCTGAAATAGCGGTTCATTTTGCGTACGTTGGTAGAATGGTTCAGGTTGAGGATGCTGGCATTCATGGTTTAGCAATGGCAATCTTCCAATCCTCTGCTGAAATCTTTTTTTGACATTTTCCTCATTAACTGCTATCTGGATGGCCAGTGTAATTGACTGAGGATCTTTTCTTAACATGTGCATTTTCAGAGAATCTGAATAGAGGCCATCGACAAAAATTCCCACTAAGTGTTTCTCGAGCTCGGTTGTTGGTATGCTACCTCCCACGAAAGCATCTTCAGCTAAGTTTAAGAGTCGGTCGCCATACATCTGCACCGATTCCATTTTCTCTTGCCTTATCATTCTCAAAAGTGTCCAAGCGTGCTCGGCGTCCGTTATGTTAGAATATCGTGACACTAGCACTCTTTTCAATTCCTCAAAGGTTTCACTTGGGTAGGCCTTCGCTCTTCTTCTCACAAAATCAGTTATCAATCCTTCCGATGATTAAAAACACTATTTTCTTTTTTTCCAAATCTGTTGTGGCGTCAATAAGGTAAGCAAACTTATCCATATCCACCATCCATTGTCTAAATTTCATGGGGTCACCACTAAATGGAGTTATGAAGTTTTTAATGGTTCTAAATTTAGCATGTTGATCTACATGTTGTAACGTGTCCGTCATGTTTTGTAACACCATCAAATTTATATCTCCTTGCTCTGGCGGAAGCGGTACTTGTTGTGGAGCCATTTGTGCTTGTTGCATTTGCATAGCCTGTTGATTTTGTTGTCTCAGTATTTCATCTGCATAATTCTCCATGTTCTGATTTAGGTGAGAAAAAATGATTCTTGTTGTTGTTTCTTTTCTTGCCTTTTCTTCCAATTCAAAATCCTGGTCCTAAGGCACCATAATAAATTACACTATGTGCCCGTATTCACATAGGTAGTATTTTAGGGGTAAAACTGGTTTGGGGTTCTATTTCATTTAATTTAACGTTCTTCTATATAAATGAATAATCCGTCGGAAAATTATTAAAGCAGGTCAGAATAGCTCGATAGGTATATATGTTATAGCGAGAATGCGTGTTACATTGGCACACCAACTAAGAAGCAGGTATTGTGCCAATGTATTAATTGTGACCAGTTAATTAAGGAGCTATTCTCCGTTGAAGGAATTAAAGGACAGCAAAGGAAGCATTCCGACGGTATTCTATCTTTTTAGTTACATAACCTATAATTGACAAGTTCGAGTTCACAGCATAAATATATTTAAGTTGGCGGTATCAATATATTTATAGGTTGCTGTGTCAAGTTTGAGTTAACTGGATGATCCTCCAGAGGTATTGTTTAACTTGATCAAAGGGTACGGGATCCAGGTTCGTATTCAGATTTTGATAGTTGGAAGTAATCACAATGTAATATAAAAGGCAGTACGGTCCATTTTTTTTCCTTATAGAGTTCCTAAACAATGTACAAGTCAAACTCAACAACTTCCAACAGCAGTTTAAGCAAAGTCCGACGTTGTATATGAAAAGTTTATTATAGCTTCTTTCAGATGTATGGTGGTAGATTACAAGATGATCCTATTCTCAATTCAGTAACATTCGTTTCCTCATACGAAATCATCTCATAAAATCCATTAGGGCATTTTGATGAGCTTATGTATATCTATTTCATCCTGTCTACTATGCGTAAGTCTAAGTCGAGACCTTTTACCAACCTGAAGTATATGTTGTCATAGGGCTAGGGGTCAGGTTAGCCATTTTTCTCTTGCCAATATAAAGTGGCGGTCAGCAAATCTGCTAGGAACCTAAGGCTCTTGGACTATCCAGAATGACCTGGCTTTGGCTCCTGGCTTTTACTCTTCTTTGACTCTTCTTTTAGACTCTTGTTTGGCTCTCTTTTGCTAAGGGTTTTGGGCGTCAATATATACAAACTGGTTCCAAAGACTGTTTGGGGGGAAGGTACTTTGATTTGTCAATACGGATATTCCACTAGTTTTGTCGATGTCATATTTACGTCACAAGTTTCTACACAAGTTTCTATGATAGCGAATGGTATAAGCTTTTATTCGAGGGTATTATTATTATATCTGTTTAGAGGTTTTCAGGTCTCGTATCATTTCCTGTAACTGTCTAGAAGTCTTTATTTTAAAATGTCGATAAGAGGCTATGTGAAAATTACGTCATCAATAACTTGCGTACTGAAATTATTTAAAGGATAATTACTAAACTACTAATGTGATCATCATTCCGGTTACACGTGCTGATACCATTCCTCTGACGTGCCCTGACTTTACTGATCTGCCCTGCCAGTGGATGGATGCCAACGAGGACTGAAGCTTGCTGACCTGTGTCTTTCGGTACTACTCTGCCTTGAAGTCTGCTGGTCTCCTGATGCGGTGTGATGAGGCGAACTGTGCCTATTTTTGTATATATCATAGACGTGTGAAACGAACTGCCCATTGAGACTGTTTTGGATTATACAGTTGATGATCTATTTTGGACATTGCTGTCAAAGCATCGGGTACAACAGTGCAGTTGCCTGGATATTGCATACAGTACCGTGCCAAAGGACAGTATTGTTTATGCGGGCACACAGACTGGATTTTTGGAACATTTTTCCGTTTGGATATTGTCAAGTATGTGGAGTACTGTTTGTGGTATATTCATATTCATCACCAGTGCTGAGTTAGCTCCTTGTTCAAGCGCCGTTGGACCTTCAGTTAAGTTTTTGTTTGTAATCGTTGTATGATATTCTATATTGATGTTTCTTGTTCTTTCTCTAAATTCTAAATTTTCTGTCTGTCTATGAATCTGATCTTTTAGAGTGAGATAGTGCTGTTTCTTTATCTGCTTTTGAACCTTGCTTCTTCGTTTGTTGTTGTTTTTTCTTTCCTTTTGTTCCGTGCCTTTTCTCTACTTTCTGGGTAGGACTTATTCTGTATGTATATATATCTTGTTACAGTATAGAATAATTTTACTTATAGTTTATTTAGTTTATTTTCACTGAAGTGATCTGTTGGTGCTTAGTGTGAGAGATAGCTTTCAGCATCTCATTGTTGACTGTAGTTGTTGTTAGTCTATTGCTTTATATTATATTTGTTTGTTCAAGGGAGGAAGGATGGTGAGTCTAATCCATTCTTGGCCTACTTGTGGGAAAAGATTGGATTAGATCGATTCTCTATAGGGTGTGGTTGTGTTTGTTTTGTGGTGGAGTAAGGCAGACGGATTTCCTGCGACTGCCCTGCTTAACATTCCAAGCCCTGTTGGTGTTAGGCGTATTCGTGTAGTGTGTATTTATATTGTCGTGTACATTCAGTAATTCTTTTGTTGTGTTTAAGTGGTGTATTCTCTTGTTTCATCTTGCTATCTTGTAAATACGTTTACAGGTATCCCTTGTTTTCGTTCGTGTGCAGTCACGCGTTGTATATATTAATCTACCTCTTCTCTTCTTGGTCTATCATCTTGTTCCTCGTGACTGGAATTTTGTTTTCGTATTGTGATGTGTGTGTTTCTTTCATCTGTGTAGTGCTCATTTTGCCATAGGAAACACTTGTATAACTTAGATTATTGAGATTAGTAGTAAGTGAAGTATTATCTGAGTATAGCACCAGTGTGGGTGCCAGTAACAGACTTTGCAGTAAAAGTTGATTTATTGTCGAGTTGGTATAGTGGTGTCATAGCACCAGAAAGTTTCACCAGTTGTTATTATACTTCTTCTTCTTCTTCGTTCGCCCTGAAAAGGACGGTGGTTGCGTTGTGTCTGTTTACGCCTAAGCTGTGATATCTGCACCTTTCGGTCGACACATCCGACTTCAGCACGGCATTTTTTAGGGACCGGGTTTGCCTTCCCATTGCGATCCGCACTTGCTCAGCCAGACTGCACTGCTGCAGACTGTTTCCAGGACCACCACGTGGAGGTGGAGTGCAGTCTTGACCAGCTCTGGTTCGCTGGTCCTGATGCAAGCAGCACAGCTATGGGTCGCTGACTGCATTCACTATTGCTGCATCTTGGGGTCCCGAGCTGTTTATTCAAAAAGCATGAAATTTATACACAACGTACATGGATATGTCATGTAAACATCGGTATTATTCAACATAATCCCCATCAACTTGTACGGCTTTATGCCAGCACGAAACAAGTGCATGTATTCCTAGCCTGTACCAGATTTTGTCTTGATCATGTAGCCATTTCTTCGCTGCATGAATCACTCCTTCATCATCTTCAAACCTTGTCCCACGGAGTGCATCTTTAAGTGGACCAAATAGATGAAAATCAGAAGGTGCCAAATCGGGACTATAGGGTGGGTGGGGTAGTACAGTCCAACCCAATTTGGTGATTGCTTCCCGTGTTGCCAGACTTGTGTGAGGGCGCGCAAAGTCGTGAAAGAGAAGCAGGTCTGCTGGATTCTTGTGCGGCCGAACTCTGCGAAAACGTTGATTGAGTTTTTTCAATGTCTTAATGTAAGCTTGCGAATTGATTGTCTCTCCTCTTGGCATAATGTCCACAAGAATCACACCTTCAATGTCCCAAAAGACAGTGATCATGACCTTTCCAGCTGAAGGAATTGTCTTGAATTTCTTTCTTCTTGGTGATTGCGGCTGATGCCACTCCATTGACTGTCTTTTTGTCTCAGGTTCAAAATGATGTGCCCAGGTTTCGTCACCTGTAACGATCTTAGCCAAAAAGTTCTCTCCATCAGCATTGAAACGCTCCAACAATTCAGAAGAAATTGCTTTCCTTTGCAATCGGTGGTCATTTGTGAGACTTCGAGGAACCCATCTTGCGCAAACCTTAGAAAATCCGAGAGTTTTAATAACTGCATTTGCACTACCAATGCTGACTGACAGCTGTAAGGCCAATTTTGAGTAGTGATTCGCCTATCAGTAAGAATAATGCCCTCAGCGCATTTCAACATTTCTGCGTTGGTGGCTGTGGCAGGACGTCCACAGCGCGGCCGATCAAGCAGCTCCGTATCTCCACTTCCTGATTCTTTGTTTCTCTGAACACAACTGTCGACTATTGTAAGTCTGTTGGGTATATCACAGAGACTAAGTGATCAGAAAAACCAAATTTTCAGAGTGATGAGACAGTAGCCAAGTGGCAAAGTAAGATTATATTAATATTATAAGAGGTAAAAGTTGATGATGTTTATGCAGTGAGAGGTGAGGTGAGATATACTTACACGCATATATATATATATATATATATATATATATATATATATATATATATATATATATATATATATATATATATATATATATATATATATATATATATATATATATATTGAGAGGTGATATCAATAGTTACTGTTATTACTGCATATTTTGTAACCAGAGAGTTATCTGGTGATATAAGTGGTATATATACGACTGAGTAGTGGTATAGAAAATCTATAGCAAGAGATAATAGTGAGTATTCTGAGAGTAGACCATGGACCTATAGGCTTTCATTCAGATTGGGAAAGAATGTGGGTACACTGGCAAAGAACTAAATGACTATGCCAAAGCTGAATTTTATTCAGTTGAAAATAAAAAAACTCTGGAGAAGGAAAGGATTGAGAAACAGAATGCTCTAAGAGATGCTCGAGCTGAAGAGCTAGAGCTAAAAAGGAAAGAATTTGAATTGCAAGAAAAGAATATGAAAGAAGATAAAGAGTTGCAAGAAAAGAAAATGAAAGAAGAAAACGAGTGGAAACAGAGAGAGTTCGAATTGCAAGAAAAGAAGATAGAACGAGAATTGGAAGAAAAGAAGATAGAGAGAGAATTGCAAGAAAAGAAGATAGAGCGAGAATTGGAAGAAAAGAAGATAGAGAGAGAATGGCAAGAAAAGAAGATGAGAGAAGATAGAGAAATGCAAGAAAAGAAGATGAGAGAAGATAGAGAGTTAGAGTTAGAGAAGGAGAGAATGAGAATCGCTCTGGAAGAGAAGATGATGGATAAGGAAATACAATTGAAGAAATTGAAAGTGGGTGCGAGTGGTCAGAACTCGACTCTTGGAGGGGCTCATCGTCCCTTTAGGTTGCTTCTGCCGAATTTTAATGATAAAATTGATATCTTAGATTTCTTCCTTGAAATATTCGAGACCGAATGCGTGGCCTATAAGGCTGACAGAGATCAATGGCCATCTCTGTTATCGACGCTGCTAGTGGGGCCTGCGATGGAGACTTTTTACAGCCTCCCGTTAGAGGAAAGGACCGATTACGACAAAGTAAAGGAAAGGTTACTCCGGAAGTTCCGTCTGACTGCTGACGGGTACCGGACGCGTTTTAAAAACGCGATGCCAAGCGCAGACCAGGACTTCGAGGACTTTATCTCGAAGATCAAACTTCTGCTGAATAGATGGATCGAAATGGAGGGAATTCCTAAGGACTATAATGGCTTGCTAGACTTGGTGCTACGAGACAAAGTGTTGTCCTCGTGTTCTAGTGAGTTGGTTGCGTTTTTTCAGGAACGCAACCAAAGGACATTGAGTCCATGGCCTAATTGGGGCACCATTAAGTCCTGGCCCATCCGGGCAAACCAATTCAGAAGTCGGGTCTGTCAGATGACATAGTTGCCAGTGTCGGCAAAGTTCAGCGCCATCCTTGGCGAAATCAGTCAGGCAATGTAGACAGGGGCCAAGAGCAGAAGTATGAGAGGCCCTCCAGTCCCTATCAGCCGCGTAGAGGGAATTATGGGAATTTTCGATTTCATAGGAATGGTCGGCCGAGTTGGCAGAACTGACAATTTAAAAGTAATAGCGACGGCGAGGAGCGCCAAGCGCGTAAACATGTACGTTTTGAGGATTCTCGGGACGAAGACCGGTTTTGGTATAAAACCAAACATCACAAGCAGAGGAGTGGTTCCTCAGAGAGTCGATCTTCTGACTCTGATGCGGGGTCTTCGTCATCGAAAAGCTCTAACAAAAGTACACGCGACGAGAAGAAGAAAGAGCGCATGTGTTCCAATTGTGGTGGCAAGAATCATTGCACTGACAGGTGCCCCACCCCGATAGAACACGCGAATTTCGCGTTTGTGTTGGACACAATTAATAGTGTGGACTGTGCGGGGTGTCGCCCTCTTTTTCACGCGAACGAGAGGGTAGTGCTTCAATGCGGGCATGCGGCACCATGTCTATCAACAGTCCATGAGACTGGCAGGGTGATTCTCCACGAAGGCAAGGTGGAGAATAGACCAGTCCGGGTGTTGAGGGACACTGGGTGCACCACAATTGGGATGCGTCGGTCGTGTATCGACGACTCCTGCCTTACAGGCAAAACGGTAAAGTGCACCACGTTCGGGGGCAAAGTGGTCTTACCCCCAAGCATGTATCAATGTGGACACTCCGTTCATAACGGGGAGAGTGAACGCTTTCGTACTCGAGGATCCTATTGCCGATTTAATCGTCGGCAATGTACGCAAAGTGCATAGTGCCGTGGGTCTGGCTGGAGCAGAGGCTCAGCATCACCAAAATCCCAAGGGGGATGACAACAAGGTAGTTCGCAGACGTGTGTCTCGGCAAATACCAAGCGACATGAGTAGGAGCAGAAGGGGTATTTACGAGGGTCCGACAGCTGGCGATCACACAGTGTGGGTGCATAACGTTCCCCTAAGTGCTAGTTGGCGCACACTCAGGCGAGTGTTTGATGAGGTCGCGCGTGTTAGATTCGTCGAGGTATTGTCGTTGCGCGACAAGACCAAAACAGCACGGTTGACTTTTGTGAATAGGTGGGGTGCGCGTGCTGCTGTAAGGTGTAAGCACTTGTTGTTGCTTCACAACCATCTGCTGATAGTTCAGCAATAGTAGGGTTAGATTTCGGGTTCGTGTTTCAGTAAGGTGTTTCGGTTGATGCGAACCGAACCGTAGAGTCTGACCCACGCCCCCAGTCCTGTTCTGATATAAATATCTGAGGAGTTTGTAAATTTGTAAAGATTATAAGATTCCTTGCAATTCATGTTTATGCTATGACATGTTATGCTTTACAATGTATATTAGTCGGAAGTTGTTGCCAGCAGAGACTAGATACTCTACAATTGAGAGGGAGTGCCTTGCGATTGTCTATTATGATTCCATAAAGGCAATATAATAAGAGTTATACTATAAGTAATATGTAGTATATTGTATTTGATAGACCAGGTCTAGACAGTCGTTGTTATTTTTCACGACTACCAGTACTTGGGATGATTAGCTCATGCTCATATTGTCGTTTATGTCAGCTAGTCTCTGTTGTGGTCGTACCCTTAGATAATGAGTCTTGATATTGTTAGTATTATGATGCATATGCTGATGGTGATAAATCCACAATAGTACTAGTCCTGACAGCAATCCTATGCATATACCATGTTGTATGATTGAAGAACTATTTTATTATCAGTTATAGAAATGTTATTTTCTACAGGAACCAGGACTTTAAGAATGCTTACACTTATTTAGCTATTTAATGAATTTACCACTTGACTGACAAAATGTTAGTTAGCGGTTCTCAAGCCCTTGAGACCATGACCACCCTCCAAATGATTTACTGCTCGAGTAGCAAGAATGTAAATCATTGGTTCTCAGACCTTGGCAGCAATGACACCCCAACATGTTAAAGCAGCATAGGAAACTATTACCCGGTGGTTCTCAAACCATTGTTGACAGTGACCCAAAATTAAAATACTGCTCTATGGGCACTAGGTGAACCAGTGGTTCTCAACCATTTGATGACCACAGCCCCATACCTCACATTTTGTGAAACTCATTGCCCACTTAGGGAAAACCACTGCTGTAAATAAGCAGACAGCCAGAGACTGAGAACTCAAGATATGCTATATTGTCAGTTAAGAAGGAGTATTTCATAGATAATAGATCACACACTGTTACTGAATGGTAGTTAGCATTATGTTAATTTAATTTATGATGGACGCTTACCGGCCATCAGACTTAGGAGATGATTGCTCTTGAAACCACTAATGGGACCTCAATTGTTTCCAGTCCACCCAGGTTGCGGTTACAAGGTATTAACCCAGGTTGCAGTTACAAGGTAGTAAACTAGGTTACGGGTCCAGGGTACAAACCAGGGTATGAGTCCACGGTACCAAAGATTACCCCTACCCACCATACCCTATAACCAGGTTACCTTACCATACCAAACCATATCCTGTCACCCAGTAACCCATTACATACCACACATCCCATAAGCAGAAGAGGTATTCAGCAGAGGTGACTTACCCCATCCTTATCTGTGATGTGTACTGAGTCCAGGGAAGCAAAATCTGACACCCTCTGAACCCATTGAACTGTTTAGGAGACCTAAGTGCTGAGGCAGACCAAACAAAGAGAGTCCGAAACAAAATCATCTCCGCAGCTACTACAGGCCTTCAGAGAGATGAGTATTACCACCTACCAGCAAAACTACCATAGAAAAGATCTTTTGGTCCATATGATGACATACTAGTTGTTTTTTTTTCTAAACAGTAGAGATAAACTCTTTTTTTCATATTTATATGTATATTCAGATATGTGAAAATCTATACCCTTTTATTCAATTTAACTTAACAGCGTCTGTTGTTATTTTTCGTCTTAACTTTATTTGGGCTGTATTTTGTTTTAACATATAAATCTACACCCTAGGGGCTCAGCCATAATTAAATTAACTTCTATTGGGTCGGGATATTTTAAATGTGGCTGGACACCAAATCTCTTTCTCAACTTTATGTGCCTTACACAGTCCTTTTGTAGGATTCCTGAGGAAGAATTTATCGTCCAAAAAATATCCTGTTTAAGTGCCAGAATTCTCTTTTAAGTAAATTTCTAGTACACTAATTCCCGAGGAGATGCAGTTCCATTACGAACTCGTAAACTATCAATAAGACATTATTATCTTTATTCTTCAACTCCGCCAATGCCGGTCCCAAGCCCGGATGAAAAAGGAGGAGGGCGGCCTGCATGGAGGCCGTAAGGAGGCAGCCCCTCCACCATGCAAAGGCACAACAGGCCAATCACCTGTTTGCTTTAAATCACGATTACTAGCAACACAAGAGAGAAAACTGGACTGATTCTAAAGGCGACGAACTGGAACGGACTACGGACTACGACTTATGGAACTTGGAACACAAGAAGTATAAATGGGAAGGAAGAGGAGCTGGTGGAAGAGATGAGGAAAGCAAAACTAGAAATCCTGGCTATAACGGAAACAAAGAAAAAAGGACAAGGAGTCATGGATCTCGATGGCAACACGCTGCTCTACAGTGGTGTACCCATATCTGAAAGAGCTAAAGGGGGCGTGGGTTGCATTGTGGCCCAAAATCAAAAAGATAGTATCAAGGGATGGAACTTTGTCTCGGAGCGCATTATGGTTGTAAAACTAAAAGAAGGAGAAACCATAGTCAACCTGGTCATAGTGTATGGGCCAAATGAGGATGAGAGAGCAGAGGTCAAGGAGGAATTCTTCGAGCTGCTTCAAAGGACAGTGGATGACTGCCTAGATGAAGTTATCATGCTCGGAGATTTTAATGCCAGAGTTGGAAATGACCATGCTAGATGGGGTGGAGTTATCGGAAGATATGGAGAAGATACTCTCAATGACAATGGAAAGCGACTCCTTAGATTCTGCAGTGAGCAGAATCTGATCATTACAAACACAAAGTTCCCCCATAAGCGCATACATGCATACACTAGATGTGAACCAACAAAGAATGAGAAGTCAGTGATCGACTATGCCATTGTTCGGAGAAGCTCATTCAAATATGTCCGAGATGCTAGAGTCTGGAGGGGGCCAGAGATTGGAAGTGATCACTGCCTGCTAACAATCAAAAGAACAACTGAAAGAGTTGCTCAGCCTAGGAACTGTCCAACATCACGCAAGAAACCAAGTAAACGAGCAGGAGAAATGAGCATTAGGACCTACAAGCTGAGAGAGCCAGAAATTAAGACCAGATATCAGGGGCTTATTGCTGCAGCGGTGAGCAACACAGAAGAACGACCTGATGACTTGGAAACCCTCTGGATTAAATTCAAGGATATCATAAAAACAGCTGCTGCAGAAGCATGCGGTGAAGTCCGACTTGGCAACAAGAGAAAGAGGACACCTTGGTGGACAGAGGAAGTCAAAGAGAAAATAAGAGAGAAGAAAATGGCATGGAAACATTATTTAGGAGCTAAAAACACAACAGGACAAATGGAAAAATATAGAGAATATGTGACACTCAGAACAGAAGCAAAGAACAAAGTGCTAGCAGCAAAACAGAAGTCATGGGAAGAATTTGGAGAAAAGCTAGGAAAAGATGCACAAGAAAACCAGAAATTGTTCTATAAGACCCTAAAGAACATGAGAAAGGAAAAACAATGCCCTCTCAAATTTATAAAGGACAAGCAAGGCAAATTGCTTACTGCCCCGAAGGAAGTAATGGGAAGATGGAAAGAATATTTCTCAGAACTCCTGGATGGTGAGCATGGTGAAGCATCAGAAATGATAAACACTAGCACAGAAGAGGAAACCAATGATGGTGAAGATGACATAAAGATGGAAGAACTGAAGGCAGCACTGGAGAAAATCAAGATGGGCAAAGCAGCAGGGCATGATGGTATAACACCAGAAATGGTTAAGTTCATGGGAGCATCAGGCGACCTATTACTCTTAAGGGTTTTACAGGCAGCGTGGTACAACAAGACCATACCAAAGGATTGGGAGATTGCCATCATAACACCAATTTTCAAAAAGGGTGACAATCGACAGTGTGGAAACCATAGAGGCATATCCCTTCTCAGTGTCCCTGGTAAAATCTACTCTAGAATCCTAGAGCAGAGACTCCGACGCCTAGCTGAGCCACAATTGGATGAGGTCCAGTGCGGATTCCGAGCAAACCGAAGTACTCAAGACCTAATCTTCACACTCAGACAGATGAGTGAAAAGGCCCTTGAGTATAAGAGTGAGATGCATCTTTGTTTCATAGATCTGGAGCAAACTTTGGGACTGTTTGGCAAGGAAGAATATTCCAGCACCTCTGATTCATGCTAGACAGAGCTTCTACACGTCTTGCAGAAATTATGTGAGGACAGCAAACCATAAGTCAGAAGAGTTCAGGACCATCACTGGTGTAAGACAAGGTGATATCCTATCACCTTACCTCTTCATACTCCTTATGGACGATGTCATCAAGGCATGTAAGGAGAGAACAAGAAAGTATTCAGTGGGGTACTGGAAGATGAGACAGGTCTATATTTCGGAGCTGGCATTTGCTGATGATGTTGCCCTGATTGCTAAATCAGAGGCACATCTCCAATCCAACCTGCAAGTCTGGAAAGAAGAGCTGGAGAAGAGAGGGATGGTCATAAGCAGCTCTAAAACAAAATCCATGGTGATATCACGAGAAGAAAGAAAACATCAGATTAAGTTGGGAGAACAGGTCCTGGAGCAGGTCGACCACTTTAAATACCTCGGAGCTATTATAGACCGAAAGGGAGGCATCAAAGAAGAGTTGGCCACTCGAAAAGCCGCAGCTGGGAGACTTTTTCAGGCCATAAATCGAGGATTCCTCAGCAAGAGAGAGGTTGGTAAGAAAACGAAGATGGCTGTATACCGCTCCACCTATGTCCCAGTCTTGACATACGGATGCGAGTCATGGGCAGTGACTACAACCCATAAAAGCCAGATCCAAACCTCAGAAATGAGGTATCTGAGGAAGGTGGTTGAAGTAACAAGAAGAGACATGGTACGCAACCAGACGATACGTCAAGGCCTTAAATCCTACCCCCTGCAGACCCAAGTAGAGCAGTCCCAATTGAGATGGTTTGGCCATGTCTGCAGAATGGGAGAAGATCGGATACCACGACAAGCATGGGAAACAAAGAGCCAAGGATCCAGACCCCGAGGACGACCCAGAGTCCGCTGGGAGGACAACATTAGACAATCTTTGAAGGATCGAGGACTAGAATGGAACCAGGCCAGGAGGAAGACAGCCGATAGGATAGTCTGGCGCTCTCTCTTCCAAACCTCTACACCTCACGGTAGAAGGGGAACGACTAAGTAAGTAAGTATCTTTATTCTTCCATGCCATCCAAGCTGTCCGTCTCCTCAAAACCACTGCACGACACATGGCATAGAAAGAAGTCAATGCCAGAGTTTGATAAGTAGTACTGGAGACAAGAAGCTGTGGAGATACATGGTCTCCTACACCACCAGGCATTGTACTTGAAGAAGAAGAAGTGATAATTGCTAGTGCAGACGTATCTCCGTTTCTCATTGAGACTTTCTAATGATTTCGGGGTGCATTCCCCGCAGAATTAAATCTACTGCCAAAGCAGCAGTATGCACTTTCAAGACCTGTAGATAAGCTAGCACAAGTGAAGAGGAACAAAAAAGATCGTTCAATTATTGTTGCTAATATGAACAACTAATTTGTAGTTTGTTTTTTTTTCATTCAACTTCATCACATTTCCTCACCCCAAGAAAGAAGCATAGGCCCGGACCAAACTTATATCAAGTCTTCCTGTCCCGTGCCATCGACTCAGGATATTTCCGTGTCTTCTTCATTCTCTTCATGTCTGTCTCAAGGTCTCTTCTCCGTGTATTCTTTAATCTTCCTCTGCCTCTCTTACTCTGGGGATTCTAGAACTACAACTGCATGGTAACGCTACTAATAGTTCTTCTCTGCGTGTGTACTCTTTCTCACCTCTTGTTCCCACAGGTGCGTGTCTGGTTCTAGTCATCAGTTCCCCATTAGTGATCTTGTCATGTCACTTCAATCCTTCTATGATGCGCAGGCATCCATTATGACAGTTTGTAGCTTCTTTGATTGTTAGTTTTGTTGGTCTTAATGTTTCACAGCCATACAACAGGATTGGACTTGACATTTGAATTGAAAATTCTTTTTTGTGTGTGTGTTGGACCTGATTTATTTTGATCGCCATATATTTCCCAATGCAATGAGAGCTCCTCTGGCCTCAAGTAACATTTTTAGAATATCATCGTCTGTCCTTCACTTTGTCTATATTGTTGCCAAGGTATATGTATCTTTCTACGTCTTGTAATGGTGTTTCTTCCAGTACAGTCCTGTTATCGTTTCCTACATTTATTCTCTTTGTTTTCTCCCTGTGTGTTTTCAGACCCACTCGCTGTGACCTCTCATCAAGTACTCTCATTTTATTTTGCATCTGATTACGGTTATGGGACAGAAGTACGAGGTCGCCTGCAAAAATGTAGATCGTCAAGCTGTTTAGTCAGAGCACTGGGGCTAATTTATGTTGCCTGAAGTCGATGTTTTCATAACCAAACTGTTGCCAATAGGAAAAGGGATGGTGCAAGAGGAACACTGTTGCGTAGTTTAAATTGGCTAATTCACACGGTCTCTCTGACATTTCTGGCTTGATTCCACTTCGCAGCTTAACATGATGATTACGCTGGCTTGGCCATGTCCGCCGCATGGAAGATGGTCGCATCCCGAAATATATCTTCTACGGACAACTGGCAGATGACAAAAGAACAGTTGGGCGACCGCAGCTGAGATTCAAATATGTGAACAAGAGAGACATGAGGGCACTGGACATAAATCCAGTAACCTGGGAGGATGAAGCTGCCGATCGCACTAAGTGGCGATGCTCTACGGCGCCACCTTATATTGGACGAAAAGAAGCTCACACAACAAGCAGAATGAGGAGAAAACGTCAAAAGGAACACCAAGAAAATAAGCAGCTGAGGGCTGTCACCTCAGTGGCGCATTCCCACAGTCAGTTAAGACTGAAAGGGCTATTATTATTATATTATTATTATAACATGATGATTAAATAACATTTAAAAAAAAAACAAATCGATCAATACCCTTTAGCTCCCCCAGGAGCATAGGCCTTCGACAAACACATGCTAAGTCCTCCTGTCACGTGTCATCAGCTCAAGTTCTTTCTACGTCTTCCTCATCATTTTCACTTCTGCCTCCAGTTCTCTTCTCTATGTCGTTTAAAGTGCGAACGCTCCATGTGCCAGTCCCAGAGATTATTTCCTAAACGGAAAAAAGGTTAGTCGGCAACCTACGCTCTTTTCGGCTTTCTCTGTGTTGCTTCATGAGCCTTCTTTCCACCGGATTCTCTTCTGTCTTGGTCGGCTGAATTGACCTATATTTTGTATTTGACTCATCCATATTGCTTGTTTAAGTTTTTGTGCTAAAATGTTTTGCAGAATGGGGTAACAAGCCCTATGCCCAACCCTCTTTAGTTGCTTTTTACAACATGCCTGGTAGGGTACAATGTTTCTATTATTTACTTCCCTTATGGCACCGGTAACACTCGGTCATTTGCGTAACTAGGGTGAAGCAGGTAGGCGCCAAATTTTGGAGGCGGCATTTTATGGTTAAAAAAATTCCACTTCTCATTTATGACAATCCAAATTATCACATTTCACATTTATGTGTAGGTGTGTGTAATTGTAGAAAAGATTATATATATATATATATATAATATATATATATATATATATATATATATATATATATATATATATATATATATATATATATATATATATATATATATATATATATATATATATATATATATATATATATATATATAGTCACGAAAGGTTTGGATGTTATTAAATGAAAGATATCCTGGACAAAAAGATGTATCAGATGATACCAGGATAGTGCCAGGTAAGAGACTGGTCTTACAAGAAATATCCCCTTTTCTGAAAAGAAATAGGGTGTATTGACATCAAAGGTTAAAATCCAGCTGTTTAGACCTCAGTGTGTTGAAAGGATATGTCCTGAAAATCTATTTGCCCCTTTCGAAGATTCTCCTTTGGTATTATGAGTTGTTTATGTTGACAAGTTGATCTAGGGGTATTTAATATAGTTAATCTCTCAATCTAAAATATGTATCCAACAAAACTTGAACTTTAATGTTAATAATCTCAACAAGTCAGCTAGTACATATTTACAATTTAATAAATCTAAACCGGTTCTCTTTTCGGTTAGGAAAATTCAAAGGTATTTACATTATATAAAATAAATAACCATATAAACTTTAATTATCAAAACAAAATCTAGTACTAAAGTCTCTATTGTCTTTTACACTGAAGAATAATTTTAATTCACTAAAATGTCACTGATTTTGACTGAAGATAGCTTGGATTCATAATGTCCTTATATTCATCCTTCACTATAATGTTTATTAATATATATATATATAGTTTTTGAGTAGTGCTAGCTTTTAGTTGAAAACGCTGATCAGTGGCAAGATAAGGCCACTTATCTCTTAAAGTAGAAAATCCCACACTCTCCTGCCGTGGTTGAAAACTTCAGTGAATTGCCAGGCAGTTGAACAACGGTGGCTGTCTGCAATGATCCCACGAGCACTAGCACCGCAGAGTTCAAAGCGAGTAAAGGGAAATCAGATACTTCAGGTTGATTGCAGGATAAAACCTGAAATTCAAATAAACACAACCCTTGTATGGTCTAGCACTACTCTGGTCCTACACATAATGGACATAACATACAGAGTCAGTCATTGTGCTAACATATGCACAGGACAATGTACCTCTCCACCTATCACAGTCAGTTCATTGTGACTAAAATTTCCTTATTTTTCCTAAGTTGATTCCTTTATCCATGATTGACTTCCATACAATGATTTGGTATAGTATAAATTTACAAAGTATTATCTTCATCGATTTATTACAACAAATCCTGTTCATCCTTCCTTAGTTTCCATGATACATGTCATTCCTTTAACAAATACTCTTTCAAATGTATTATTAAACTTATTCTTGACATCAGTTTCAATAAACCTACGCCTTTTACAACGCTGGCTTTCGCCTCTAAAACCAACACATGCTTTGCATTCCAGCAAGCAACACATTCGTCCTGGAATATTTCTTAACACAGGCCTTTTTCACTTTCTAACACACGTGGATTAAATCACAGGAATAATACATAAATATGTACATATACATATATAGTCATTCTTACCCTCAGGCAAACACACAGGCTGTTAATGGCTTCTATGGTCTGCGCAACAGATGCGGTTGGCACAGGTAAAATACGGTTACAGTTTACCGCTTCTTTCTGGGCAGCTTCTGGTTTAAATTTGTTTGTTGCGTCAAATAACCAAAGGGCAAGGCCTTTTATAGTCACGCATCAGGCGTATGAGGTGACAGGGTAAGGAAGGGTGTTAAAAATTCTCAAATCGAGACAAAATTTTGCTCTCTGTTCAATGTTTAAAATCTAGTTTTTCAATTATTTTTCTTATTTATGGGACGATTTTAGTCATTTAAAGATGGAATTATACTGTGCATTATTTTGTATCGATCTATGTATAAATTAGTTAGTTTGCACAATGCATTTAAATGTATGCGTGCTTTAACTAGCTAAGTTTGACTTATCCTGATGTAACACAACTCGTTTATTCGATATTTCTTATCTTACTATAATATTATTCAATAAAGTGTTAACACCTACCTCTAAAGAAACATTCCCGTTGATGAATTACATAATCCTTTCCGGTGATACTTCTTTAGTTCTTATAAAATTAAATATTATTGTTCCATCAGTTACACAAAATAGCCTCTCGGTTTTAAGCATAGTACGTTTCCTACAACAATGATAATAAAGGTACGTTTTGATTGGCTATTGTATTAGAGAGTTCCCTACCTAATGGCGTGCGGTATGGTCAGATTTAGAAAAACGTGTTGTAAGACAGATCCAAAACACGATATATATATATATATATATATATATATATATATATATATATATATATATATATATATATATATATATATATATATATATATATATATATATATATAATTTCGTACAGTAGGTTAATTGGTTTATTGGGCCCAGTCTAAGTAAAGAGTAAAGGTTGACTGATACACGTTGAGGGAAAAATATGTCTCAGGACTGAATAGGTTTCTCTCATCCAGCCTATCCTTACAACTATGCTTTGTTATAAGACAGTCTTTGCCTCCCTGTCTAATGAAAGAACAGGCTACTCTACACACACACAACAATATGTGACAACAATGACACACAAACGACAAAAACTAAGGATAAATGGGCATGGGTCTGACCAACACACAAAGTTAAGTTTTCTTGTTGTTTATTATCACTAAAACCGTTTTTACAACATCAAGTTACCCAAAGATATCAAGAAAAAGCATTTACATATAAAGGAAATAAAGAATAATGGTGCGCCTTGCCTTCACCGTATAGGAAAAATAACCCAAAGAAAATATTTACCCAAAGGTTGAAGGTTAGCGCTAGGTTTACAGAATAACAATATTGGTACAATAAAAGACCAATTAAAGTAAACAGAATCAAATCAAACAACCAAAGAGTAATAGATAATTTCCAGCAACAATAAAATCAACACATGCTCTCTCATTCATGTGGCCACCTCTCACACTCTTACCTATTTTGTATTTCTTCCCTTGGGTCTGTGTTATCCCTTGGTACATTTATTCCATGAACCTAATCCCTACTGTTTATGTTGACTAATGTATCATCCCAGCCGTCGAGGATACAAATTGGCCCCAGTTCACCCCAAAAACTAATGAGGTGAACGACGAATAAGTTCACTTCCACGATAAATCCTGGTGACGATATGAGTCATAAAGGGGTGTCTTCACTGTTCTAAAAAAACTAGCACTGTTCCTCCGATGGGTGCACAGGGGAATGTGGTTCTAGTTACAGGAACTACAACTGAATAATTTCGTTGCGACAACTCTGACAGTGTTGAGGGCGGGCGGGGAAAACAGTCTTGTTTCCCGCTCGGCTGGAATGTCTATTTGGATATATATAGGGTTTACTACAAATATTCAAAATGTGAGGGTCCTTGGTGTTTACCGTTTTAAAAGAGGGGAACCCTTCTATAGTTCTGGAAAAATCCGGTTGTTACAAATGATGATGATGGATTTTTTATCGGCCGACTCTTTGTCAGAGTGCCAGTCCTGCACAGTGTATATTTTAGTACTCCACTTGGATTACAACTGTCAGGTGTTGGGGAAAATAACAATAATGTTTCAGGTATACGCCACTGTTGGCTGATACAATAGTGTCCTGGATTTGGTAAGTCCAGTATTATAAGTTATAGTCATACAGTATCTCGGCTTGTACACGCTTAACCACGGAAAAGAACAGACCGCTGGTTCGTCCACTTGGGATCAGGTCTGCTAAAATACAGGAAACATTTTATGGGAAAATGCTACCACTCTATGTAAATATAAATATGTATAGACGGGGACGCGATTAGTCTCTCCTCTGCTCTGTCAAATCCTGACGAATTTAAAAGATACACGGTGTCTTTCCCTACGCATTACATACAGGCACCGCTGGCCGCGGAGGTGGGTCAGACTGAGTCAATGAAGACTCTTCCGCTCCTTCTCGTGGCTGGAGTCACGCGCACAGTGTGTTATTTATTATTTTCTTCTCACAATGCACCACGTACAAATTATTACCTATCATTTAGTATCTAGTAAATTGGCGGTGTCTGTTAGTTTGTCGTATGGCATTTAAAAAATAATAGACGCTATAATAACAATAATTTAAAAAATGAAATATAAACCATTTTCTGTCCTCCCACTGTCAGTCGTTCTAACACCTCTAAGTTCGGTCTGGTTAACCGTCTACATTGTAAACACAAATTACCGTCTCGTCTCAGCTAGGTAGCGGTCGGGAACGTGGTCTAACATTTTAATTGAATATCTGGTTATGGAAATCGCTGCGCGTTATTTTATTTAATACGCCTTACTAGCAAGAAAAGCGCCAAGTGAAGTATTTAACTGTATGTTTAAAGTATTTAAGTGTTTAACTTTAAATGCTATCACTGTAAAATACTCCTAACACTTAACACTTTTTACCAGAAAATCCAGAATAAAAATCTCCACGAATCACTTTTTAACCAGTAATCCAAAAGAAATGGTTTAAGGCTGCGCGCTAGATTCTTCTCAAATTCTGAGTGACGACTGATAGATGGGTTATAGAAACAGTAGTATATATCATTAAATTTTCCTTGATCTCTAATGCGTTATGTTCGCGCTCCTGTGTGAGACAAAAATTCAGAAGCTAGTGGTTTCAAGATAAAAGACTTCATGTCGGTCTTTCAGAGGTTGTTGTTTGGAGCTTTGACCGACATCAAAAGACTTCCTGTTCACTAGCGGGTTTCCTTGTAGGATGCCCGTGTTCCCAGATCAAAGGGTATTGGGGATTTTGGATTTCCCCTTAGCAAACTTCAAAGAAGTCTGTTATGTGTCTCTCTCTCACGTGCTGTCTGTCAAGTTGTTACGTGCAGTCTTTGATATCTTGCAATATAATACATTTGTATGCTTGTTATGTTCGCAAATATTTTGTAAACAAAATAGATACTTTTTAGTGCTTAAGGAAAAGTCATTATTGAGTTACTTCCCTTGAAAGGAGTCTCAGATCGAACTCCGCGGACGAATCTAGTTTTCATTCATTCATAACCCTCCACTCCCAAAGGAGCATAGGCCTTCAACAAACACATGCCAAGTCCTCCTGTCACGTGCCATCATCTCAAGTTCTTTCCATGTTCTCCTCATCATTTTCACCTCTGTTTCCAACTCTCTTCTCCATGTACTTCTTGGTCTTCCTCTGCCTCTCTTGCCCTGCGGGTTCCAGAACAAGGACTGCCTTGTAATGCTATCAACAGGTTTCCTCAGTGTGTGTCCTATCCATCGCCATCGTCTTCTTCTCATCTCTTGTTCCACTGGCACTTGTCTAGTTCTTGTCATCAGTTCTACGTTGGTAACCTTGTCATACCATTTTAATCCCTCTATTCTACGCAAGCACCCATTTATGAAAGTCTGTAGCTTTTTGGTTGTTGTCTTTGTTGTTCTCCATGTCTCAGAGCCATACAATAGGACTGACTTCACATTTGAGTTGAAGATTCTTATTTTCGTGTTGGATCCTATTTCTCTTGATCTCCATATATTTCCCAATGCAATGAAAGCTCCTCTTGCCTTTTGTATTCTTATTTTGATATCGCTGTCTGTCCCTCCAACTTTGTCTATATTACTGCCAAGATACGTATATGATTCTACATCTTGTATTGGTGTTTCTTCAAGTTCAACCCTATTATCATTACCTGCATTTATTCTCATTATTTTTGTCTTTTCCATGTGTATTTTCAGACCCAATTGCTGTGACCTCTCATCGAGTGTTTTCAATTTGTCCTGCATCTGATTACGGTTATGGGACAGAAGAGCCAAGTCATCAGCAAAATCCAGATCATCCAACTGCTTAGTCAGAGTCCACTGGATTCCATTTCTGTTGTGTGTTGTCGATGATCTCATAACCCAATCTATTGCCAGCAAGAAAAGAAATGGAGACAAGAGGCATCCCTGTCGCACTCCTGTTCTTATCCCAAATGGTTCTGTAAGCTGTCCTTCATGAAGAACTCTGCATGTCATGTCTTCATATGTTTTCTTTATTAAATTAATGATCTTCAGGGGGACTCCATAATGCCTCATCAATTTCCAAAGTGATTCTCTGTCTACACTGTCAAATGCCTTTTCATAGTCCACAAATCCGATGTATAGTCCATATTTGTGTCACCGGGGCCCGAAAGGGGAGCAAAGAATAGTAACACTGTCCCCTGCCAGGCATGTCGTAGAAGGCGACTAAGGAGGGTTGGGCATGGGGCCGGTTACCCCATCCTGTAAAAAAAAATTTAAACCACAAAAAACTTCAATCTAGTTTTACTACGATTTATTCTTTGTTTGGGTAGAAATAGATTGTTCTTGCTTCAGAATATCTATGGCCTGAATTTATGTGTATTGTTTGTCTAGGTAGGACGAGTCTGTCTTATATCTGTATATCTTTACATATCTAAGTCGAACTATATGTTCTTTGTCGCTAGAAAGGTCAAAGGCTGTTCAGCGGATGTGTGGCTAGAGAGGTGTGATTGGGCTTCGCCCTGATGATGGGGGGCTGTCGTGTTTTTCTGTATCGGCTTGTCGCCGGGAAAAGTGATCGATATATGTGTAGGGGAAAGTGATAGTCGTCTAGACCTATCGTGTATGCTTTACCCCAGTGTTTATTCTTATTGCCAAGGAATGGCAGAATCATATTTCTGATACCAAGGTAACAAAAGCACTTCTTATGAACTCTCTTACGAAGCCATCGTTTTCGATAGGCAGACGCACGATTTGTACGTCTGAGAAAATATTTAACTAGATGAAGATGACATTCATTTCTAGCAGCACCATACTGTATGATGAAGTCAATTGCATCATGATAGAATCTACAGAGCAATGAGAACATTTAATGTAGGATTAACTTTGATACAGATTCCAGTTTGTATCCTAAAGTGAGTGACAGCTCACGACAGCAGCCATCTTGTATCCAAATATTTTGTGACTTTCAAGAAGAGAAAAGGGATGCCCCGTACTATCGCTTGATGAGTCCAGAGATCACTGCTACAGATGAGAACCCATTACTAGCGGTTCAATATGATTATATGAAAAATATGTGCTGAACATTATTTAAAGGAATCTTCGCTAGACGAGGTTAGGTCTAGAAGCCATCTTGAATATTGTTTATAAACTGACGTGCTTTGTCAGTAAACTCAGATGATATATATATATGGGCAATACTGAGTGCTTGTCTACTGACATTCCATTGTGCTATTATGCAACGAGTGCCCATGTATCATTGCAAGACCATTTATCAACTGTACCATGATGTTTTATGTCAACCTGTGATTTGACTGTCTTATTGATGCTACTGTTAGTTTTCGTCATTAAATGTGTTTAATGTGCCAGCAGTCTTCCTTGCGTCATTGACGACTGCACATGAGTGAAAGAGGGTATTATTCATCTATCAAGAGCTCTTAGCATTCGCGTCTTTACCCTCACTCAACACATTACTATACAGACGTTATATGAACACTGTTTTTGAGGGGCCATATCATCCCTGGTGTAACCCCGCGCTGGTGACCTACATTCCACAGTACAGATGACAGATAACACGGTCACTCTACCATTTTTTTCACCACGCATTTACAGTGTACCAGCCCTTCTACATATCTGACAGTAACATAACTGGTGGGCCAGAGTTTATATCTTCACAAGACAGTCTTTAACACTGATGAATGATACAGCATTTAACACCGGTGAGCCAGCTTTCTGGGTTTGACCTCGCAGAAGTTGAGAAGTCAACAGACTACCAATACCAGACCGTTTCCTGTGGCTGATACGACACGCATGAACACCGGTATACAAGTTTACAACTATACAGGCGATGTCAGCTTGACCGATCCTAACAAGTAAAGTGAATCTGGGTCAATGTTTGTTGACATTTTTGGCAGTACAGAGCTGATACTTTGAAGGCCATAAACTGTTCTATTGTGGCAGTATTGTTGAACATAAGTGCATAAATTTCATCGCTGGACCTTCTGATGCTCATATCATATAATAGATTAAATCATAAATCTAGTATTGATTAAAGTGGCAGTTTATTTTGTTTATTCAGAAACTGTGCCATTATATTTCTGAACTGAAACTCTTTCCAACACATTTCATTATTTAATGTATAACTGAACATCCTATCTGCAACACAGTGCTTTATATATTACACACATGATATATGCATTTATGATTATATGTTATATGTTTTATATAGGTATATTTCATAAGACACTATTGCTTGTGCACTGCACTTGGATTATGGTATAAACCAGTACTTTATTATTATTACTGGTATACAAGAAATTATACAAGACCTTATTAAGGCTTGTGACCCACTGAGATTGAGATAGTGTACTGATTAATCAAGTCATTAAGAACTTGTGGTATTAGTATTGTTTCAGGTAATTAGTATTATTGTTAGACATCATGTCTACATTAGAATACTTCATTGCACAAGGGAAATCCCTTGATAAGACTGGTAAAGACTTAGAAGAATGGGCTGTTGCTCAATATGACAAAGCATTAGCTGCTGAAGAGAAAAAAACTGCTGCTGAAGAAAGAAAAGCTGCTGCAGATGAGAGAAAAGCTCTGGCTGAAGAGAAAAGATTAGAAAGAGAAGCTGCTGCTGCTGCAGAAGAGAGAAAAGCTGCTGCTGCTGCTGAAGAGAGAAAAGCTCTAGCTGAAGAAAAAAAATTGCAAAGAGAAGCTGAAGAGAAAAAATTAGAAGCTACTGCTGCTGCTGAACTAAAGAAATTGCAGATACAGACTGAGGAAAAAAGATTCCAGATGGAAATGGAAAAAGAAAAAAAGAAAAGATGAAGCTGCTGCTGAACAAAAAAGATTAGACAGAGAAGCTGAAGAAAAAAAAGCAATAAGAGAACATGAATTTGAGTTAGAGAAATTAAGATTGACAAGTATGAGTAATGTTAATCAGGCATCTAGTGGTAATGGTAAACCTTCTACTTACAAGGTTAAGGTTCCACCGTTCAATCAGTCCAGTGACGATATTACATTCTGGCTGGATAGATTTGAACGTTCTTGTCGTACTCATAATGTGGATAAATCACAATATGCTAACCAATTAGCAGAAAACTTGAAAGGTGAATCTCTGACTAGGTTATGCCTTGTAGGAGAAGCAGATAAGGATAATTATGATGTCATTAGGGCGGCTTTGATAAAAAAAAATACCAGCTAAGTGAGGAAGGCTATCGCCTTTTGTTTAAGACGATGGTGCCTGAGACAGGTGTAGAATTCTCAGAATTCATTGCAAAGGCACATCTCACAGTTGATCGCTGGATTGAGCTTTCCAAAACAGAAAAAAACTTATGAAGGACTTATGGATTTGTTGCTCAGAGATAAGATTATGTCATGTGTTAACAAACCATTCCTTGAATTTATACATGAGCGTAAACCCAAATCACTAAAGGAAATGGAAGAATATTGTTCCCAATATGTCACTGCACACCCCGACGTGACTTTTGGCAACACTAAGATTAAGGAGAGTATGCCAGTTGCTTCAGCAACACCATACAATCCCAATTATTCACACAGATTTCAGGGACCCCAAAACAGATTTGATAAAAAAGGTAACCATAATAGTTATCAAAACCAAGGTAACCAATCATTTCAGGGTTCTTCGTCGAAGAACTGGAGACGAGCTGATAGCTCTCGACACAGGGGTGGTCACAATTATAGGAATTTCCGTAGAGGAAGTAATTATAGAAACTATCCGAGTTATCCGTCTTGGAGTCAACAAGATCACAATTACAGAGATACTCATTATAATGAATATGATAATGGTAACCAAGAGAACTATGACTCAAACCCAAATAGGGGTTACAATAGAGGTAACAATAACTACAGAGGTAATAATAACCGAGGTAGATCTCAAAACAGAAGACATAAACCACATTTTCAGGCAAACTCTGCACAGCAAGAGTCTCATGAAGCCTATAAACAGAGAAAAAATAATAATGACGCTGGTAATATGGCATGTTCCGCTTATGATTTTGGGAGAGCATCTCAGTGCCCCCAATGCAAAACATTATTTGAGCCAACCACAGTGTCTACTTTAAGCTGCGGCCATCCTCTTCCTGCTCTTCCTGCATCAGTCGCGCATGATGGAAGAGGTTCTCTTGTCTTACATAAGGGTTTAGTAAATAACAATCCAGTCTCCGTGCTATTTGATTCTGGATGCACCACAATTGGTGTTAGGCAGTCACTCGTAGATCCTTCCCGTGCCACTGGACAAGTAGTCAAATGTGTAACATTTGGCGGCACATTAGAGAAATACTCTACTGCTATCATTAGGATAGCTACTCCTTTCTTTACAGGAGATGTACACGCATGTTTTCTTCCAAATCCGATCGCTGACCTTATCATCGGTCGCATTCATGGAGTCAAAGAATGCACTCCGCAACAAATTTCCGCTTGGAAAAGCAAAACATGCAGATTGCTAACGCTGTAGTCACTAGAGCTCAAGCTCTTAATATGCCTCAAACTTCATCTACTGAAGATAATGAAGTGCATAACCAAGATGATCCCTTGGTAATTTCTCGTGACTCGTTTATAAAACAGCAAGAAGATGATCCCACTCTGAAGAAATTCTTCATTCTTGCAACTAAAGGTGATCCGAATAAAGACACAAGTCGTAAATCTTGGATTACAAAGAAGAATGGCGTACTTGTACGTATGGTTCAAGACTCCATTACGCCAAGTCATTCTCAAATCCTGGTTCCCAAGAATTTGAGAGTTAAAATTTTGCAGCACGCTCACGACTCTCAGTGTGCTGGACACATGGGTTTTTTCCCGTACTAAGTCAAGAATTCTTGCGGCTTTCTTTTGGCCATTGGTAAACAAGGACATACGGATTTATTGTCGATCTTGTAAAGTATGTCAGGAAGTTAAATCCAAAGGTCAACGCCATGCTGCACCCATTCAGGCGGCAGACATTCCTATTCGGCCGTTTCAAAAAATGGCCATAGACATTATTGGTCCATTTAAGATCAAGTCTGCCAGAGGACATCAGTTTATCTTGACGTGTGTTGATATGTGCACACGTTGGCCAGAGGCAATTCCTCTGAAGAGCATTACTACTGCTGATATTGCAGCTGCTCTTTGGCTTATATTCTCTCGTCTGGGTTTCCCCGGAGAGATATTATCAGACCATGGCACCCAACTAATATCAGATACCATGTCTCAAGTAATGTCTACTCTGCAGATAGATAGATCTTTAAGTAGTATCTACCATCCAATGTCTAATGGGATGGTCGAACGCCTTAATAGAACACTTAAAAACTTACTAGGGAAGATAACTGAGGATCATCCTCAAGACTGGGACAGAGTTTTACCTGCGGCCCTCTTCGCTTACAGAGAGGTCCCCAATGAACATACAGGGTTTTCTCCCTTTGAACTTGTCTTTGGCGCGCGTCCGCGCGGCCCTATGTCGTTGCTTCATGATCTCATAACAGCTGACAATATTGACGATGACACAAAGTCATCCTACGAATATGTCATCGCGTTGAGACAAAAGATTATCGAAGCATGCAAATTAGCAACTTCTTCTTCCGAATTTGCGAAACAGAAGGCAAGGCAATTTGCAAATAAGAAGAGATGCTTACGACAACTTTGTCCTGGTGACAAAGCATTTGTATTACTACCTTGTAGGGAAAACAGACTACTTATTTCTTGGAAAGGTCCGTACGATATAATATCGAAAATTTCCGATGTCGACTATATTGTCGATATTGATGGGAAGCATAAAACCTTCCACATCAATATGCTTACGGAATTCCATGAACGTCCGGATTATTTACAGCCCATTTTCCAAGCAACGGACGATTCTCCAGTACAACATGGTCATTACTCATCACTGTCCGTGATACAGGATGAGGAAACGAGTTTTTCGGATGTAAATCTTCCTCTTCCAATGATCCCACTTCATTCTAGTGAATCATGGAAGAACGTTACTGTCTCTCCTGATTTGTCTCTAGGAGAACAGCGACAAGTTTCAACTATGTTGCAAACATTTCAGGATGTACTTACTGACATCCCTGGACAAACTCATGTCATTGAACATGACATTGTTCTAACTGACCATACTCCTATTAGGGTTAGACCTTATCCTATACCTATACATTTTCAAGCACAGGTCGAGAAAGAGTTGGATGAGATGATAGATTTGAAAATAATCGAACCATCCACCTCTGCATATTCTTCGCCGATGGTTATTGTTCGGAAAAAAGACAATAACATACGTCTTTGCGTTGACTATCGCAAATTGAATCAAGTAACGAAGTTCGATGCTGAACCTATGCCTTTACTGGAAGAGCTACTTACTCGACTCTCCAAATCTCATTTTTTCACTAAACTTGATTTGTCTAAAGGATATTGGCAAGTACCTTTATCTGAACGCGCCAAACCTCTCACGGCTTTTTTCAACACCTAGAGGTTTGTTCCAATGGAATTTTATGCCTTTCGGTCTTATGAACGCACCAGCTACATTTGTACGCATGATGCGCCGAATCCTATCTTATCGGTCAGATGTCATTGCATATCTAGACGACATCTGTCTTTTCAGCGATACTTGGGAAGATCACTATTCAGGGTTAGATGAATTGCTGTCTACTTTGCGCGAGCACAACCTGACAGCGAAACCCTCTAAAGCCTATATTGGTTTTAGCAAAATTTCTTTCCTAGGCCACCGAGTTGGTCATGGTTTCCTAAAGACAGAGGACCATAATACTAGTAAGATACTTAACATCTCTATCCCTAAGACTAAAAAACAGGTGAGAAGTCTGTTAGGTCTTATTCAATTTTATGGCAGATTCATTCAGAATCTATCCTCTATCATGGCACCTCTTTCTACACTTTTAAAGAAAGGTTCGCCTAATATGGTCCACTGGTCTCAGGAATGCCAATGCTCTTTGGATAAGATTAAAACATTGTTTTCAACACCACCTATTTTAGTGTTACCTACTAAAGATAAGACATTTGTTCTTCGTAGTGATGCTTCATCCACTGGGATTGGAGCGGCACTAATGCAAGAGTACTCTGGAACTCTGCATCCTGTAATGTATATTTCCAGAAAACTTAATGCGGCAGAAAGGAATTATTCGGTTTTAGACCGTGAGCTATTAGCTATGGTTTGGTGATCCTCAAACTACAAAGATTCCTTCTAGGCGCACATTTCATAGTAGAAACCGACCAAAAAGCTCTTACTGCTATACAGAGTAAGAATTTGAAGAGCTCGAGGTCTACTCGATATGCAATTGCTCTTCAACCTTTTCATTTCTCTGTGCGAGCTATTCGTGGATCAGATAATGTGATGGCAGACATTCTGTCAAGATGCCCACATGATTCCACATAACTATTAGGTCTTAGACTTCTTGATATGTCTAGTTCTATAATAGTTCCTTTTCTATATCAAGATAGATACACATTTGTAATTTAATAATATAATGATTGTATCACTACTTAGCGGTTCATTGATGTTTATTCACCGCTGTGCTTTGATGATTTTTCTTCATAAATCATAAATTTAAGATATCTAATACGAAATTATGGTATGAAATTTTTTAGGCATTGTGTAATTGCCAGAATTGTATTATACTTTGATGACACCTTCCTGGAAACATTTATTCGTAGAGAAACAATTTCTCTCAGATTATGAGATACATTCTCACCAGTCGCTCTATAATTCGACTTAGCCTCATATTAGGCGTTATATTTATTCCTGATATTTTCATCTGCGCATTATTCATGCGTTGTGAGCCTATTGTACGTTGCTCCTAGATGTATTTAAAAAAAAAAGTTTCATTTTTTTTCCCGGGAGGTGTGGTAAGACTGTTACGTGCAGTCTTTGATATCTTGCAATATAATACATTTGTATGCTTGTTATGTTCGCAAATATTTTGTAAACAAAATAGATACTTTTTAGTGCTTAAGGAAAAGTCATTATTGAGTTACTTCCCTTGAAAGGAGTCTCAGATCGAACTCCGCGGACGAATCTAGTTTTACTACGATTTATTCTTTGTTTGGGTAGAAATAGATTGTTCTTGCTTCAGAATATCTATGGCCTGAATTTATGTGTATTGTTTGTCTAGGTAGGACGAGTCTGTCTTATATCTGTATATCTTTACATATCTAAGTCGAACTATATGTTCTTTGTCGCTAGAAAGGTCAAAGGCTGTTCAGCGGATGTGTGGCTGGCTAGAGAGGTGTGATTGGGCTTCGCCCTGATGATGGGGGGCTGTCGTGTTTTTCTGTATCGGCTTGTCGCCGGAAAAAAGTGATCGATATATGTGTAGGGGAAAGTGATAGTCGTCTAGACCTATCGTGTATGCTTTACCCCAGTGTTTATTCTTATTGCCAAGGAATGGCAGAATCATATTTCTGATACCAAGGTAACAAAAGCACTTCTTATGAACTCTCTTACGAAGCCATCGTTTTCGATAAGCAGACGCACGATTTGTACGTCTGAGGGATATTTAACTAGATGAAGATGACATTCATTTCTAGCAGCACCATATTGTATGATGAAGTCAATTGCATCATGATAGAATCTACAGAGCAATGAGAACATTTAATGTAGGATTAACTTTGATACAGATTCCAGTTTGTATCCTAAAGTGAGTGACAGCTCACGACAGCAGCCATCTTGTATCCAAATATTTTGTGACTTTCAAGAAGAGAAAAGGGATGCCCCGTACTATCGCTTGATGAGTCCAGAGATCACTGCTACAGATGAGAACCCATTACTAGCGGTTCAATATGATTATATGAAAAAATATGTGCTGAACATTATTTAAAGGAATCTTCGCTAGACGAGGTTAGGTCTAGAAGCCATCTTGAATATTGTTTATAAACTGACGTGCTTTGTCAGTAAACTCAGATGATATATATATATGGGCAATACTGAGTGCTTGTCTACTGACATTCCATTGTGCTATTATGCAACGAGTGCCCATGTATCATTGCAAGACCATTTATCAACTGTACCATGATGTTTTATGTCAACCTGTGATTTGACTGTCTTATTGATGCTACTGTTAGTTTTCGTCATTAAATGTGTTTAATGTGCCAGCAGTCTTCCTTGCGTCATTGACGACTGCACATGAGTGAAAGAGGGTATTATTCATCTATCAAGAGCTCTTAGCATTCGCGTCTTTACCCTCACTCAACACATTACTATACAGACGTTATATGAACACTGTTTTTGAGGGGCCATATCATCCCTGGTGTAACCCCGCGCTGGTGACCTACATTCCACAGTACAGATGACAGATAACACGGTCACTCTACCATTTTTTTCACCACGCATTTACAGTGTACCAGCCCTTCTACATATCTGACAGTAACACAAGTATTATATGATTGACAGATAAGCTCGCGTGAGTGGAAAAGAGGTAAACCGAAGCGTGATTTGTTTCCTGTTATGACTGACAAGTCAACGAAGATTGTAAACACAGCGTTGGCTAGTGTTTAAAGAAAAGAAGGCGGGGACAAAATGGTACATTGCAGAAATAGACAGTTGGTAAAATGCATGTTTAGCTAGCAAATCAGAGCAGCTATACGGTTACAATAAGCTGCCAGATTACTGTAGGCTCTTTTCCAGTACACGTCGCTATATGTGTGTGTGTGTGTATATATATATATATATATATATATATATATATATATATATATGTATATATATGTGTGTGTGTGTGTGTGTAAAAGAACAGTTTTAAAAGGGCGACTTTTTAAAATTTGCAGTGGGCGTCATCAACCCTATTTACACCTGTGCACACGGGTGAATAACATAAAACCGTAATGCAAAGCAGTTAGATCTGTAACCACAGATGATTTGATAACGCTGTTAATTTCTAATATAAGCCAATTTCTTTGTATGTGTAGGGAGAATTTTATGCATTATTTTTAATTTTAATTAAATTGAAACACAAATATTTATGTACTTACTATACACAAAAGAAATGAAAAGCGAATTAGTAAAAATGTTATTAACCAATCTATTGCCTTATCGGTAACATTAATCCCATCTTTTCCCACCAAAGTTGAATTTTTTTTTTTTCATGGCGCATGTTGGCCGAGGAACTAAAATGCGCGCCTTTTGAAACAACGCGCATTTCTTCCCAGTATACTCCCTACGCTGGGTGTCCGTTTTGAAATATTGCTGCTTTTATAAGACAAACTTTCTAGAATGTTCCCCATTTATATTAAGCTGTTCGGGTAATTATGAATAAGTTTTATATTTAAATAAAATTTTGCCTCCTTTTGGGGAGGTGCGTCCCATTCAACCAACACACGATCCGTCGGTTACATTAGAGCACATGTCAAAATATTAAAGACATTTAAGTATTTCCATCATATATTTATATATTTAGCCAGTTGAACCTTCAGTGCTCATCACTGGCGAAGCTTCTGTGCTTTCGTGCCACACAGTTTCCGTGTCTCCGTACTTCTGAAGCAAAATGGAAGTGAATGAAATGACCACAGGAGAATTTAGTGTCGTCTTCAGGGCATGCAGCAGAAAGAGCCCAAGAAACAAACTTACCAACAAACCAGCACCCTCCTGGAGAGGGAGAATTTACAACGCATTTGTCTATGTTTGGAATATCAGTCACGGACGCACTGTCCACTCATAACTGGCCCACATCCCTTTCAGGGACTATGTTTGGAATATCAGTCACGGACACACTGTCCAATCATCACTGGCCCACATCTCTTTCAGGGACTATCTATTTTAGTTCTCGGCTATATGTTAAATAATCACAACTAATCTCTGTATTTGTTCCATATATCTTGTCTTTATTTCCTTTTTGTGATTTTAGCTCACGAAGGTTTTTTTCCCGAAACGCCGCGTGTTTCTAGAGTGATGATCATTTATCAAACTGATTCCATTACATTTTTATAGTTATTGACTTTCTAATCTCTTTATCTAGAAATCATTCCACTACACGCCACCTAGTGGACGTGTCTGAAAGAACGACACGCGCCTCCCCAACATAAACCTACGAATTCCGGGGAATGGTACTATGTTTATACAGGTTTATATCCTTTTATCCCATCACCCCCCGGTGCTAAGGGGTTTTGCACTGTTCTGAGATCCTCCTTGTGTGATCTAATGGAAGAGATCGAAACTGCGATGGAGTTGTCCGTGTGCAATGAAGATAGTCCATAAAACCAAACCAAATCAAACAGGACTTTACCCTTTTATCCGAACACCCGAAAACCGAAATATTCTGAAAATCGAAAGTTTCTTCGGGCTACTTTTCAATCACTTTTTGGACGATTTAGGGCTATTTTCGAACGCATTTTGGCCGACTTTTCGAAAGCTGGTTTGGGCGACATCTGAAAACCGAAGAAATCCGGTTTCGGAAATAAAGCTGTCCTCGCGAATTTTGGATACAAGGATACAGGTTGGTACTGAAGATAAAAATAATTAACTCTGAAATGTAGAAACAGATATCTCTAGAATAAATAGACAAACCTTAGAACAGTGAATTTATATAGACTGGACAAACTCCGAGAAATTCTTTCTTGGAACGTCAAAGAACATTCTGAAAGATAAACCCATAAGGTAGGAAGAACATAGAACGCAGAAATGTGCGAAGTAAGAACAGACAGACTGTCATGGAATAAGCAAAATATCAAAATAAGCTCTACGGGAAAATGAGCGCAGGAACAAAACGTGCTGAAACGCCAAAGTTAAATGACCTGCGGACCTCGAAAGCTTTGCATCTCTGTGGTGATATACATATAAATGCCGTAAATGAAGCTTTTGTTTCTTTTGTGAACTTTAGTGACTTAATTAGTCGTTCATCTTCTACCATGGGGCAAAGAGGTTTGCCAGAGAGAGCGCCATACTATCCAATCGGCTATCTTCCTGTGGTCTGGTTTCAATCTAGTCCTTGGTCCTTCAGAGACTGTCTAATGTTGTCCTGCAAGCGAAATTTTAGTCGGCATGGAGGTCTGGATCCCTGGTTTTTTTGGTTTACCATATTTGTCGTGGTAGCCAATCTTCTCTCATTCTGCAGACATAGCCAAACCATCGTAATTGGGACTGTTTCACTCGGGGGAGGGTTTTGAGACCATGACGTATAGTCTGGTTGCGGACGATGTTTCTTCTTGTTACTTCAACCACCTCTTTCAAATATCTGATTTCTGAGGTTTGGAGCTGGCTTTTGTGATCTACCAATTATTTTTGTCGATTTTTACTTAGCAGTTAGGTCGTAGAGGAAACAACGAACACAGACTCACCTGCCGTATTGGTTAGATGGTCTAGCGAGACAGCCTTCAGTAAATTCGTGCTTCATTTGCTCGCACATGAGCCACTGTTTCGAAATGTTCCCATAATCAAAAATGTTTAAGGATACCAAGCCGAGGTGGCAGTCAGAGGATTCGAGTCTCTTAACACATATCTTATCAATCTTAGACGCAATCGACCATAAAACCTTTTCTCCCTGACAAGCAAGCGAGTATAAATAGTCAACCTCCTTTGCTGTGCACTTGTTTCTGAAAGTGAACATTACGAAAGAAGGATCAAATTAGTCGTAAACGGCATTATGTAAACAATGTGAAAGTATGTGACATAATTTGTGCGCTCTCTTTTCCTCTCCGGCAGTATTGAACTACATTTGTTGTGAGTACTGAATTATGTGCATTATTCAATTGTTATTACATTCTTTTTCCCTACTGTCATTGTTCCTGTTTCACGCTTCGATGCATGAAAGGGCCATACAAGCGTATCGCCCATCCCTGAGAGATTAATTGAATCACTAAAACGTGTTAATACCACATTGACTCCATGTAGTCATTATTGAGTTACTTCCCTTGAACTCCGCGGATAAATACATTTTACTGCGATTTATTCGTTGTTTGGGTAATAATAGATTGTTCTTGCTTCAGAATAGCTATGGCCTGAATTTATGTGTATTGTTTGTCTGAGTAGGACAAGTCTGTCTTATATCTGTATATCTTTACATATCTAAGTCGAACTATATGTTCTGTTGTCTCTAGAGAGGTCAAAGGCTATTCGGCGGATGTGTCGCTTGGGTGGTGTGATTTGGCTTCGTCCTGATAGGGACTGTGTGTGTTTTGCTATGTCGGCTTGATGCCTTGAAAAAGTGATCTCAGTGGTTTTGGGGAAAGTGATAGTCGTCTAGACCTATCGTGTATGCTTTACCCCAGTGTTTATTCATCTTGCCAAGGAATGGCAGTTTCATATTCCCTCTACCAAGGTAATCAAAGATACTCTTATGAACTCTCGATCGAAGCCACCATTGTCGATAATTACGATTTGAATGTTTAAGAGAATATATTTGACTCGATGAAAAACGACTTCGATTCCTAGCAGCACTATATTCTGTAGAATGCAGTCTATTGTTCATGACCAAATCTACAGAGCAACGAAATGTTGTATGAATGACTAACTTTAGAACAGATTCATTATCTGTATTCAAACGTGAGTGACAGTTCACGAGTGGAGCCATCTTGGAACCAAAACATGTAGGACTTTCAAGAAGAGAAAAGGGATGCCCGTATTATCGCTTGATCAGTCCAGAGATCACTGCTACACATGAGAACCCATTGTTAGCGGTTCAATATTATTATATGGAAAAATATGTGCTGAACATTATGTTGAAGAATCGTTGCTAAACGAGATTAGGTTTAGAAGTCATCTGAAATATTGTTTACAAGCTGACGTGCTCAGTCAGTGACGTCAGATGATATATGTATGGGCGATACTGAGTGCTTGGCTATTGACAGTCCATTATACCATTATTCTACATGAGTGCCCATGTAACATTGCAAGACCATTTGTCCACTGTACTATGATGTATTATGGCAACCTGTGATTTGTCACTATCTGTGCTGTCGAGTGTGTACGTCCAATTAAACTTTAGAAAAGGTACACAGTCGTTGGTGTCGATGACTTCCGGTCATACATGAGTGTGAGAAGAGAACATTTGTCAACAACACGAACCCTTATCATCATTCGCACATTATACACTCCATCCATGTCTACACAACACTGCGTAGGTCAAGTTGACATTCCATACACTACAGTGGGGCAGGCAACACCATAGGGATCTTGTCAACTGATGATGATAGACGCCTGTCTTCCCGCCTAGGAGTGTTCTGGTGTACTTTATCAACATATATTATATCCAACTAAATATCAACTTTATCAACTGGTGGACCAGCTTTCTGGGTTTGACCTCGCAGAAATTCAGAAGTCAACAGATTACCGATACCAGACCGTTTCCTGTGGCTGATACGACACACTTGCAGTATTGGTTTGCTCTTTGTCAACGCTTCGTCACGTGACCTGTCAAGTGAATGCAGTATGTAGGTCAGCGTTGTTGACATTTTTTACATTAGACATTATAGAGTTTCACAGAACAGTTGGATCAATTCTTGTCAGTGTTAACAGAAAGACAGTATTTGTGAACTAAGAAGTCCTGGTTTCATCGATGGATCTTCTTGTTTGCCATATATGAACTTTAATATTTAAGGCCAGAATGTTTAATTGAATAAAGTGGCAGTTTGTTTGTTTTCATGAAAAATAACTTTGCCATTACTGTAAGACTGAGCCTATTTTGCAACACATACTATCATACACATAATTTATATATATTTATGTTTACATGTTATTTGTTTGTATAGTATGTTAGTTTCTATGTCAGCGGGTTGTGTTTAAGGTTGGGCGGCGTCCTCACAACAGAGTATCCCACGTCATAGAGGGTCCGTTGTGGGCGTTTTCTATAGGTGCAATTTTCTTGATTGAAAATTTGCTGCGACAACTGTTGCTTTTGTGTTAGCTGTGAAGTCTGTAATTATTGTTATTTTTGTAATATTTCTTTGTTCTTTAGTTTTGTTTTGATTTGTTTGTAATTTGTTGGTCTAACCTTTTCTATCTTTCAGTTCTATTCATAATTTATATTCATATATTGTGACGTCATTTGTGTTGTTATTCTTTGCAGATTCAGTGATTATCTTCATTGATTTCCCTATTTGATTTATTTTGATTTCTGCAAACGTTCTTGTATTGTCAGTCCTATTTGTACTTTATGTATTCTGTTGGTTGACATATGTTTTATATGGGTATATTTCATAAGACACAATTGCCTGTGCACTGCACTTGGATTATGGTATAGACCAGTACCTGATTATTATTATTACTATTATACAAGACCTTATTAAAGGCTTGTGACCCACAGATATTGGGATAGTATACTGATTAATCAGGTCATTGAGAACTTGGGGTATTATTATTGATTCAGGTGATTAGTATTATTGTTAGGCATCATGTCTACTTTAGATTATTTCATTACACAAGGGAAAGCTCTTGATAAGACTGGTCAACAATTAGAACAATGGGCAGTTGCTCAATATGACAAAGCATTAGCTGCAGAAGAGAAAAGATTAGCTGCAGAAGAGAAAAGATTAGCTGCAGAAGAAAGAAAAGCTATGGCGGAAGAGAAAAGATTAGAAAAAGAAGCTGAGGCTGCTGCTGAACAAAAGAAATTGCAGATGCAGGTAGAGGAAAGGAGATTTGAAGCTGAACAAAAAAAAATTGGAAAGAGAAGCTGCGGCTGAACAAAAAAGATTAGACAGTGAAGCTGAACAAAAAAGATTAGACAGGGAAGCTGAACAAAAAAAATTGGAAAGAGAAGCTGCGGCTGAACAAAAAAGATTAGACAGTGAAGCTGAACAAAAAAAATTGGAAAGAGAAGCTGCGGCTGAACAAAAAAGATTAGACAGGGAGGCTGAACAAAAAAGATTAGATGCTGAAGAGAAAAAAGCAATAAGAGAACATGAATTTGAGTTGGAGAAATTGAGATTGACAAGTATGAGTAATGTTAATCAGGCATCTAGTGGTAATGGTAAACCTTCTACTTACAAGGTTAAGGTTCCACCGTTCAATCAGTCCAGTGACGATATTACATTCTGGCTGGATAGATTTGAACGTTCTTGTCGTACACATAATGTGGATAAATCACAATACGCTAATCAATTATCAGAAAACTTGAAAGGTGAATCTTTGACTAGATTATGCCTTGTAGGAGAAGCAGATAAGGATAATTATGATGTCATTAGGGCGGCTTTGATAAAAAAATATCAGCTAAGTGAGGAAGGCTATCGCCTTTTATTTAAGACGATGGTACCTGAGACGGGGGGTAGAATTCTCAGAATTCACTGCAAAGGCACGTCTCACAGTTGATCGTTGGATTGAGCTTTCCAAAACAGAAAAAACGTATGAAGGACTTATGGATTTGTTGCTCAGAGATAAGATTATGTCATGTGTGAACAAACCTTTCCTTGAATTTATACATGAGCGTAAACCTAAATCTCTAAAAGAAATGGAAGAATATTGTTCCAATATGTCACTGCACACCCCGACGTGACTTTTGGCAACACTAAGATTAAGGAGAGTATGCCAGTTGCTTCAGCAACACCATACAATCCCAATTATTCACACAGATTTCAGGGACCTCAAAACAGATTTGATAAAAAAGGTAACCATAATAGTTATCAAAACCAAGGTAACCAATCATTTCAGGGTTCTTCTTCAAAGAACTGGAGACGACCTGATAGCTCTCGACACAGGGGTGGTCATAATTATAGGAATTTCCGTAGAGGAAGTAATTATAGAAACTATCAGGGTTATCCGTCTTGGAGTCAACAAGATCATAATTACAGAGATACTCATTATAATGAATATGATAATGGTAACCAAGGGTACTATGACTCAAACCCAAATAGGGGTTACAATAGAGGTAACAATAACTACAGAGGTGATAATAACCGAGGTAGATCTCAATACAAAAGACATAAACCACATTTTCAGGCAAACTCTGCACAACAAGAGTCCCATGAAGCCTATAAACAGAGTAAAGATAATAATGATGCTAGTAATATGGCATGTGCCGCTTTTGATTTTGGGAGAGCATCTCAGTGCCCCCAATGCAAAACGTTATTTGAGCCAACCACAGTGACTACTTTAAGCTGTGGCCATCCTCTTCCTGCTCTTCCAGCATCAGTCGCGCATGATGGAAGAGGGTCTCTTGTCTTACATAAGGGTTTAGTGAATAACAATCCAGTCTCTGTGCTATTTGATTCTGGATGCACCACAATTGGTGTTAGGCAGTCACTCGTAGATCCTTCCCGTGCCACTGGACAAGTAGTCAAATGTGTAACATTTGGCGGCACATTAGAGAAATACTCTACCGCTATCATTAGGATTGCTACTCCTTTCTTTACAGGAGATGTACACGCATGTCTTCTTCCGAATCCGATCGCTGACCTCATCATCGGTCGCATTCATGGAGTCAAGGAATGCACTCCGCAACAAATTTCCACGTGGGAAAGGCAAAACATGCAGATTGCTAACGCTGTAGTCACTAGAGCTCAGGCTCTTAATGTGCCTCAAACTTCATCTACTGAAGATAATGAAGTGCATAACCAAGATAATCCCTTGGTAATTTCTCGTGACTCGTTTATAAAACAGCAAGAAGATGATCCCACTCTGAAGAAATTCTTCATTCTTGCAACTAAAGGTGATCCGAATAAGGACACAAGTCGTAAATCGTGGATTACAAAGAAGAATGGCGTACTTGTACGTATGGTTCAAGACTCCATTACGTCAAGTCATTCTCAAATCCTGGTTCCCAAGAATTTGAGAGTTAAAATTTTGCAGCACGCTCACGACTCTCAGTGTGCTGGACACATGGGTTTTTCCCGTACTAAGTCAAGAGTCCTTGCGGCTTTCTTTTGGCCATTGGTAAACAAGGACATACGGATTTATTGTCGATCTTGTAAAGTATGTCAGGAAGTTAAATCCAAAGGTCCACGGCATGCTGCACCCATTCAGGCGGCGGACATTCCTATTCGGCCGTTTCAAAAAATGGCCATAGACATTATTGGTCCATTTAAGATCAAGTCTGCCAGAGGACATCAGTTTATCTTGACGTGTGTTGATATGTGCACACGTTGGCCAGAGGCTATTCCTCTGAAGAGCATTACTACTGCTGATATTGCAGATGCTCTTTGGCTTATATTTTCTCGTCTGGGGTTCCCCGGAGAGATATTGTCAGACCATGGCACCCAACTAATATCAGATACCATGTCTCAAGTAATGTCTACCCTGCAGATAGATAGATCTTTAAGTAGTATCTACCATCCAATGTCTAATGGTATGGTCGAACGCCTTAATAGAACACTTAAAAACTTACTGGGGAAGATAACTGAGGATCATCCTCAAGACTGGGACAGAGTTTTACCTGCGGCCCTCTTCGCTTACAGAGAGGTACCCAATGAACATACGGGATTTTCTCCCTTTGAACTCGTCTTTGGCGCGCGTCCGCGTGGCCCTATGTCGTTGCTTCACGATCTCATAACATCTGACAATATTGACGATGACACAAAGTCATCCTACGAATATGTCATCGCGTTGAGACAAAAGATTATCGAAGCATGCAAATTAGCAACTTCTTCTTCTGAATTTGCGAAACAGAAGGCAAGGCAATTTGCCAATAAGAAGAGATGCTTACGACAACTTTGTCCTGGTGACAAAGCATTTGTATTACTACCTTGTAGGGAAAACAGATTACTTATTTCTTGGAAAGGTCCGTACGATATAATATCGAAAATTTCCGATGTCGACTATATTGTCGATATTGATGGGAAGCATAAAACCTTCCACATCAATATGCTTACTGAATTCCATGAACGTCCGGATTATTTGCAACCCATTTTCCAAGCAACGGACAATTCTCCAGTACCACATGGTCATTACTCATCACTGTCCGTGATACAGGATGAGGAAACAAGTTTTTCAGATGTAAATCTTCCTCTTCCAATGATCCCACTTCATTCCAGTGAATCATGGAAGAACGTTACTGTCTCTCCTGATTTGTCTCTAGGAGAACAGCGACAAGTTTCAACTATGTTGCAAACATTTCAGGATGTACTCACTGACATCCCTGGACAAACTAATGTCATTCAACATGACATTGTGCTAACTGACCATACTCCTATTAGGGTTAGACCTTATCCTATACCTATACATTTCCAAGCACAGGTCGAGAAAGAGTTGGATGTGATGATAGATTTGAAAATAATCGAACCATCCACCTCTGCGTATTCTTCGCCGATGGTTATTGTGCGTAAAAAAGACAATAACATACGTCTTTGCGTTGACTATCGAAAATTGAATCAAGTAACGAAGTTCGATGCCGAACCTATGCCTTTACTGGAAGAGCTACTTACTCGACTCTCCAAATCTCATTTTTTCACTAAACTTGATTTGTCTAAGGGATATTGGCAAGTTCCTTTATCTGAACGCGCCAAACCTCTCACGGCTTTTTCAACACCTAGAGGTTTGTTCCAATGGAATTTTATGCCTTTCGGTCTTATGAACGCACCAGCTACGTTCGTACGCATGATGCGCCGAATCCTATCTTATCGGTCAGATGTCATTGCATATCTAGACGACATCTGTCTTTTCAGCGATACTTGGGAAGATCACTATTCAGGGTTAGATGAATTGCTGTCTACTTTGCGTGAGCACAACCTGACAGCGAAACCCTCTAAAGCCTATATTGGTTTTAGCGAAATTTCTTTCCTAGGCCACCGAGTTGGTCATGGTTTCCTAAAGACAGAGGACCATAATACTAGTAAGATACTTAACATCTCAATCCCTAAGACTAAAAAACAGGTGAGAAGTCTGTTAGGTCTTATTCAATTTTATGGCAGATTCATTCAGAATCTATCCTCTATCATGGCACCTCTCTCAACACTTCTAAAGAAAGGTTCGCCTAATGTGGTCCACTGGTCTCAGGAATGCCAATGCTCTCTGGATAAGATTAAAACACTGTTTTCAACACCACCTATTTTAGTGCTACCCACTAAAGATAAGACATTCGTTCTTCGTAGTGACGCTTCATCCACTGGGATTGGAGCGGCACTAATGCAAGAGTACTCTGGAACTCTGCATCCTGTAATGTATATTTCCAGAAAACTTAATGCGGCAGAAAGGAATTATTCGGTTTTAGACCGTGAGCTATTAGCTATGGTTTGGTCGATCCTCAAACTACAGAGATTCCTTCTAGGCGCACATTTCATAGTAGAAACAGACCAAAAAGCTCTTACTGCTATACAGAGTAAGAATTTGAAGAGCTCGAGGTCTACTCGATATGCAATTGCTCTTCAACCTTTTCATTTCTCTGTGCGAGCTATTCGGGGATCAGATAATGTGATGGCAGACATTCTGTCAAGATGCCCACATGATTCCACATAACTATTAGGGCTTAGACTTCTTGATATGTCTAGTTCTATAGTAGTTCCTTTTCTATATCATGATAGATACACATTTGTAATTTAATAATATAATGATTGTATCACTACATAGCGGTTCATGTATGTTTATTCACCGCTGTGCTTTGATGATTTTTACTTCATAAATCATAAATTTAAGATATCTATTACGTAGTGATGATATGAATTTTTTAGGCATTGTGTAATTGCCAGAATTGTATTATACTTTGATGACACCTTCCTGGAAAAATATACTTGTAGAGAAATAATTTCTCTCAGTTTATGAGACACATTCTCACCAGTCGCTCCATAAGTCGACTTAGCCTCATATTAGGCGTTATAGGTATTCCTGATATTTTCATCTGCGCATTATTCATGCGTTGTGAGCCTATTGTACGTTGCTCCTAGATGTATTTCAAAAAAAAAAAAAATGTTCCATTTTTTTTTTTTTTCCCGGGAGGTGTGGTAAGACTGTTACGTGCAGTCTTTGATATCTTACAATATTATACATAGGTAATTTTTTAGTGCTTAAGGGAAAGTCATTATTGAGTTACTTCCCTTGAACTCCGCGGATAAATACATTTTACTGCGATTTATTCGTTGTTTGGGTAATAATAGATTGTTCTTGCTTCAGAATATCTATGGCCTGAATTTATGTGTATTGTTTGTCTGAGTAGGACAAGTCTGTCTTATATCTGTATATCTTTACATATCTAAGTCGAACTATATGTTCTGTTGTCTCTAGAGAGGTCAAAGGCTATTCGGCGGATGTGTCGCTTGGGTGGGGTGATTTGGCTTCGTCCTGATAGGGACTGTGTGTGTTTTGCTATGTCGGCTTGATGCCTTGAAAAAGTGATCTCAGTGGTTTTGGGGAAAGTGATAGTCGTCTAGACCTATCGTGTATGCTTTACCCCAGTGTTTATTCATCTTGCCAAGGAATGGCAGTTTCATATTCCCTCTACCAAGGTAATCAAAGATACTCTTATGAACTCTCGATCGAAGCCACCATTGTCGATAATTACGATTTGAATGTTTAAGAGAATATATTTGACTCGATGAAAAACGACTTCGATTCCTAGCAGCACTATATTCTGTAGAATGCAGTCTATTGTTCATGACCAAATCTACAGAGCAACGAAATGTTGTATGAATGGCTAACTTTAGAACAGATTCATTATCTGTATTCAAACGTGAGTGACAGTTCACGAGTGGAGCCATCTTGGAACCAAAACATGTAGGACTTTCAAGAAGAGAAAAGGGATGCCCGTATTATCGCTTGATCAGTCCAGAGATCACTGCTACACATGAGAACCCATTGTTAGCGGTTCAATATTATTATATGGAAAAATATGTGCTGAACATTATGTTGAAGAATCGTTGCTAAACGAGATTAGGTTTAGAAGTCATCTGAAATATTGTTTACAAGCTGACGTGCTCAGTCAGTGACGTCAGATGATATATGTATGGGCGATACTGAGTGCTTGGCTATTGACAGTCCATTATACCATTATTCTACATGAGTGCCCATGTAACATTGCAAGACCATTTGTCCACTGTACTATGATGTATTATGGCAACCTGTGATTTGTCACTATCTGTGCTGTCGAGTGTGTACGTCCAATTAAACTTTAGAAAAGGTACACAGTCGTTGGTGTCGATGACTTCCGGTCATACATGAGTGTGAGAAGAGAACATTTGTCAACAACACGAACCCTTATCATCATTCGCACATTATACACTCCATCCATGTCTACACAACACTGCGTAGGTCAAGTTGACATTCCATACACTACAGTGGGGCAGGCAACACCATAGGGATCTTGTCAACTGATGATGATAGACGCCTGTCTTCCCGCCTAGGAGTGTTCTGGTGTACTTTATCAACATATATTATATCCAACTAAATATCAACTTTATCAAGGTTATTATAGATAAACGCAATCTTGGAAGACATTTGGAATACTAGACAGGAAGTGTGATATAAGTCAACTTTGACAACCTTTTACGGATATCACAACTCCATATATGGACGATGACTGTTTGAATTTTTCAAACGCATGAGTCATGGAGAATACTACATGAGGAACAGTTTTCATAACATGTACCTTGAATGTACTGTCTGGCATTTGAGGCGACAATAAACAATCGCGTCGATTGGGAATTTGTCAGAAAACGCCAGGTGGAAGAGTGGACCGAGAACCTACGATATAACGTAGAAAAAGTTTGACATACAGGACTGCATTCCAAACATCGTCAACGTAGACAGCTCGGACCTTGCCACAGAAAAGAATAGAGTTGGATTCTGAATTTATAGGAACGGACAAAAAATATTAAGAGCATCTCTGTTCATCAGTAGAAACTCACCAATATTAATACGGAACCTGGAATTCTACAGGACCACTCACAAGTCACAGAGAGATTCTGAAATAGAAATAATACCCAGGCGTGTGTTCGAGGCATCTGTGTTAAGCTTCCAAGACTACTCTAATGAGCAAGAAGTCTAAGATTTCTCAAATATTGAGGTGAGTGTGACATATTTTTTATGCTATGAATTTGACATGTTTATACTTGCTAGTACTGGTACAGACAGACACCTTTACATACCTAGGATGCATAGTAACACCAGACGGCTGGGCAGGCAAAGACATCAACATCAGAATGAATAAGGCAAGAACAGCCTTTTTTAGCCTAAACAACATCTGGAAGTCCTCTCAATACAACACAAGCACAAAATTAAGATTATATCAGAGCTGTGTGCTTTCTGTGCTTCTCTATGGTGCAGAATGCTGGAGAGTTACAGAGAATGAAATGTCGAAATTGTCCTCTTTTCACACAACATGCCTAAGAAAAATTCACCGAATCTTTTGGCCGAATACCATCACCAACCAAGATCTGCTTACTCGGAGCACGCAAGAGGACATGCACACCATCATAGCTGGCAGACGCTGGAGCTGGGTTGGCCATGTCCTCAGAAGTGACCCCGATGCCATCACAAGAACAGCTATGCTTTGGACCCCCGAAGGAAAACGAAAGAGAGGCCGACCAAAAATAACCTGGCGAAGAACTGTGGAGGCTGAGATGCAAAGAATGAACCAGAGTTGGGGCACTGTACGAAGGATGGCCGCCGACCGAGCAAAGTGGAATCAATTTGTTGTTGCCCTACAAGACGCCACTAGGCGTGATGGTCACTGACTGCTTTGACGGTCGGCGGCTAAGGATCAAAGAAAAAGAAGATACTTGCTAGTGGTGTTAAAGTTTCATACTGGCTGGCAACCTCAGCATGCGAAAAAGATACATTCATGAACCACCACAGCAAGCGCTGGTGATTGCGTCATGCTATTTCTTACGGAAGAATAAAAAGCAGAGGTAACCCCAGATTCCGAATGGAGCAGAGAGTGAGTGATGATTACATCATCTTGTGAATAGTTGTATATTATCATTTGGTGAATGTATGTAAATTTAATATGTTCCTTCAGGCACAAGCCACTGCCGCTGTCCACACACATTTTTCATTAAATTAACTGACATACTGGTGATTTTTCTTCACATGCCTTGAATGAAATTATATACACGCAGGGAGAGTAAAAAATCTGAAAAAAATAAGCGGCTGACGGACAGCGGAGAAAACACCTGATTAATATTAGGCTAACAAATATTTAGCAGCGGAATCGTTCTTTTATTCCCTCGAAAGATTATGGTACCAGTACGAGGCGTCCCGACTATTTGTGTTACGACCCGGAGAGATCATTTACTGTACTACTAGACTGTGGTTCGAAGCTTGAGATCGACACCTGAAGATTTTTGCCTTGACCCGGAGCGGTTACTTCCTGGACTGATCTGGAAACGTGCCCCTCACTACACAGACAACCCTACAAAATAGCAGCATCGACACTTCAGCATTTTGGCAAGTCCCAATTTTAACAGGCCAAAACAACCGAACTTTATTTTTCTAAATTCATGAAGCCTAAAGACTTTTCGGTGAATATACCTAATTATTTTTTACAATCACCAGTCAAATTTATTTACATTTGTTTCAAAGTAATTGATCATTAAATTTGTATATGTTGATTTTGACAAATTCATGGTTGAATTAATCATTACAGAGAGAAAGGCATACTCATGATCCAGAACCTCTAGTAAAGATATATATATATATATATATATATATATATATATATATATATATATATATATATATATATATATATATATATATATATATATATATATATATATATATATATATATATATATATATATATATAAAGAGTAAAGCCTCGAGGCGAGTCTTTGTGGTGACTTTAGCCCGACTCGAATTAGAGCCGATAGGCTCGAGTCGGCAACACTGCGAGAAAATACCACAAATACTGGTAGAGTGGTCACGATCTGTCGCAAAGGAAATACCTTTGGGTACGTGGCTTTGTACGAGAAGAATTTTTTGTGAAGTGGGTTTATAAACTGCGTAGAAAAAGTACATCTCCCATCTACGGTGTCCACACCACATCCTTGGTATTTCATGGAAGGACAAAGGGGCAAATGTCAAGGTACTATAACGTGCTAGCCATCAAAGCAAATATGCACTGCTTAGACATCACAAACTACTCAGACTTGACCATGTCCGCCACATGGAAGATGGTCGCATCCCCAAAGATATTTTCTACGGACAACTGGAAGATGTGAAAAGAACAGCTGGGCGACCGCCGCAGAGGTTCAAAAATGCGTGAAAGAGAGACGTGAAGGCACTGGATATAAATCCAGCAAGCTGGGAGCATGAAGCTGCCGATCGCACCAAGTGGCGATTCTCCCTACTGTTCCACCACAGATTGGGCGAGAAAAAGCTCGTATAACAGATATGAGAGAAAAAGACACAACCGAATGAAACGCCAGACAAAATAGCATCGGAGGGCTATCAATTCAGAGGCGTATCATTCCCATAGTTGTGATTGAAGGAGGCTACTGTGACATATTATGATAATAGCTTTCATATATCTATTTCATTATCTACATTTTTTTCTTTCACCTGGCTTTCACCCACACACGTTTTGTTAACATAACACCCTCCTACACTCAGAGATCTGTCTCTTTTTCTAATTTAGCACGCCTATTTTATTTTATTTTCTCTATTTCCTTAGGAATGTTTACCAACATACCTATTTAGCTAACGTTGAGCCGGTTACCTGTAATTATATAAAGCCAGCGATTGGAAATCGTTGTAATAGGATCAAACAGGGAGAGACGGAACGCGTAGAAAGGGGCGACTATTTCAAAAGAGTCGTAATTTTGGCTCAGGGGAAGATAAGCTAAAGTAGTTGTAACGTATTTTTCGTTAGACAGTGATCAGCGGAAATAATTTGAGTAGAAGTAGTAGATAATTTGGAACCAAGGGCAGATAATCACAGTTACCTCCCCTGAATCCGTTCGTTTGGAAGGTAATTAAACACGGTGAGAATCGCGAGATCAAAGGACGGGCTTCGCTCGATTGCCAGAGTCTGCAAGTGGTAAAAGCGTGAATTTTCCCTCTGTTTCGCAGATCGACCGAGGAAAAGCCCGAAATCTGAGCGAAAGCGTTAAAAGTAACAAGGCTGAGCGAAGTTCTGCAAATTTAATATATATATCTCTGCCTTTAAACTCAATTTATCCAGTACCTACAGAATTTTAGAGAACAACTAGCTTCGATTTCCTAGACCATTTTTATAGTGGATTTCTTAGTATTTTCGATTTGGAGTAGTTCTAATTCTGTGTTCGCGGTAATTATTTTATTCACTGAGATTTTTATGTGTAGAGTGATTTAATTGTTAAGTCCGTCATTTTTATTTCACTAGGAGTTTTGAGCAAAGTGACTAGCGAATTAATATAATCTATGGCTAAATTGTTCCGGCTGTAGCGTAAATCTAACTAACTGATATTAACCAGTAAGAGTTATTTTAATCGTCTAGTAAATGCACTATTCATTATGAGTACTGACGAAATATATATTTATTTCTAATTCATGATGATTAAAAATATAAATGACTAGCGCTTATTTTACGGAGACTTTTATTAAACGATTCAATATGAGATATGAGTTCTATTCAAAGTTAAATAACTGAGTGTATGAATATATTATATTTTACGCAGGTTAAGAATTGAGAATACTATATTATGGTTAAGTATTTGTATTTTTTTCTCCTTTACACAGTATTGGGTCAAACCCAAAATCTACCAGCGGCTTCCATATAAATATGAGAATAACCATACAAAAGAACCTTTTTACTTAGTATCTGGGTCTTCAAAGGTGAACCTGTCTGGCTTCGTGTTTACACCCAGAAAGAGACAGCGTACCAACCCAAAGAACATTAAGAATAAATTTTGTAACTGGGCCTATAGATCCAGATTTCTTTTTTCCCATTTTTTCATATACATTCAGCCCGTGGTGGCACCAAGATCAAACATTTGACATAATCAAACTTGTGACATTTTCCGACTATCGACCATTTGTGGTGTGACAAGGCATTTTTATACTGAGAGAAGTTACCGACCTGACATTCCTGTGTATTTTTTATGTAACACTTTTGCCTCGTTTTGGCGAGGCGCGTCCCATTCAACCTAGTCGGTTATATTAGGGCGCACGTCCAAATATAAAAGACCCTTTGGTCTGAGGTAATTTTGAATACTGGAAATCTCAAGCTATTGACACTGTGAGCACTGTTAAATCTCTTACCTTGTCTAATTAATGTGACATAAACAGTAATCCTAAATAAAAGTAACAAAGTGAACGTTCCCCGGAGAAGTGGATTTAATCTGTCTTTGAGGAGCTGGGGTTTTCTTTGCCAAAATAACACTGGATTTTCTGTGTGCGTGTGTCCTAAAGATTGTTCCAGAAGGTGCAAACCAAGTATTAGGTAAGAACGAATGCACGTGGCTACGGTTGTCTGAGAAGAGAGGAAGGATGAGTGATTAATTCTTATATATATATATATATATATATATATATATATATATATATATATATATATATATATATATATATATATATATATATATATATATATATATATATATATATATATATATATATATATATATATATATCTTGTAGAAACCATGTACTCACGTTGTTTATTTCTTTTAGTAAGTTTTGCTAATACTGTCCCTTTCAGAATAGATTAACGTATAAAATCTGTTCTTTACTGTAGAGGGAAATCCTAGACCATAGCGTATAAATCTTTGACTCTTTGGGGGTTAATAACTTTCTTCTAACGGAATCTTGTCTCAACAGAGGGAGGGAGGATTACACCTATAAGTCTAATTCTTTATTAATTTCATTAACCTAAGTTTATTTGTATTTGATTGATATTCATAATATTGCTGTTGTAGAGAGTTTCTTTATAGTAAATAAATTTACATAAAAACTTTATTTACATGTGTTGGTCAGCTCGTCCCAAAATATCCCTATTCCATAAATATAATTTGTCACGTCTGTGCGTCTGTCGTCACGTATGTGTGTGTGTGTATGTGAGTGGTTGATATATACCGGGTATATATATAAATATTAATATATATGTAGGTATACTGTCTGACTAACAAAGTTCTAATGTAGAGATAGGCTGACCGAGAGGATCTTCTCGAGTCCAGGGACAGACTCTACTTATTTTTTCCATCATTTCACTCGTGAAAATCTATTTCTTATCTATCTCTCACTGAGTCACCACCTGTCTAGTTCTACTCAGAAGGGACCAAACTATGTCTTAATCCCCCTATCGAAAATCTACGACAGCTACCAGTAAAAGTATGAAGACAACGACCGAAAGGTAGACCAGCTAACAAGATGAATGCACAGATAGAAATGCCTTGAAGAAATGTCCAAGTGGCAAGTGTGGACACTGAAAATACAGCTCGATTAATACGCAATAAATGGTCGGGCATGATTATAAACGGCAGTGGACTATATACTGTTCGGGATGATATTTGACAGGGTACATCAGTGAAGCCGCAGCAGCGGAGTGGTTAGTGCACTGGCTTCCTAGTTCGGTGGTCCATGATTCGATCCCCAGTTGAGGTGGGAATTTTTTGGCCGCAAAGGGCTCCAGGGCGACCCAGCCTGATGAATTAAATACGAGAGCAACTCTGGGAAGGTCAAGGCGGCTGGCGTGATGCTGACCACATCACCCCTAGTGTGCCGATGGTCAAGAAAATATGAGCCTAACACCATATTCCCAATATGCCTCAGTGGGCGTGTAACGGGATCCTTTACCTTTTTTTTTCTACCTATTTAGAGAATGACACCGGCGCCCGAAATGGGAGCAAAGAATAGTAACACTGTTCCCTACCATGCATGTCGTAGAAAGCGACTAAGGAAAGTTGGGGATGGAGCTGGTTATCCCATCCTGTAAAAAAAAAATAAACCCCAAAAAACTTCAACAAACATGGACAAGTCAATGAAGGAAAATAAAACACAGCCATCCAAGACAGAGGAAGGTCCTCTCGCAGGGAGGCGTATGATGCAACACAGAGAAAGCCGAAAGGAGTCTGTGTTACTGACTAACCTTCTTTCTTCTACGAGAACCTCCAGATTTGGCACCTGGAATGTTCGGACATTGAACGAACAAGGGAAAGCGGCACAAGTAGCAGCAAAAATGAGGGAATATAAAATCAAGGTTCTGGGACTGTGTGAAACAAAGTGGAAGGGGGTAGACAAGAAGAAACTCATCACAGGTGAATTGGTGCTGTCCTCGGGACATGAAGACGAAAGTTCATACCACAGTGAAGGGGTAGATCTTATGTTATCTAAAGAAGCACAGAAAGCACTCATTGAATGGGAAGCCGTTGGACCCAGAATAATAACAGCTACTTTTAAAACAGCTAAAAAGAAAATAAAGGTAAATGTCATTCAATGTTATGCACCAACTAATTACAAAGAAGAGTCTGTGAAAGAAGCATTTTATACTAGACTACAGGAAATTATGGAAAAAGTAAAAAGAAGAGACATCACAATTTTGATGGGTGACATGAATGCAAAGATGGGTACAGTGAACACCGGCTTTGAAGAAGTCATGGGAAAACATGGGCTAGGAATAATGAATGAAAATGGGGAACTATTCTCAAACTTCTGTGCTTCAAATCAACTGGTTATAGGAGGAAGCATATTTCCACATAAGAGAATACACAAGGCTACATGGATATCACCAGACCATAGAACAGAAAATCAGATTGATCATATATGCGTAAACAAGAAGTTTAGATCATCATTGCAGGATGTAAAGGTATATAGAGGAGCAGATGTGGCATCAGATCACCACCTTCTGATAGCCAAAGTAAAAATGAAACTCAAGAAATATGCAACAATGCAAAGTTATAGACAACAATTTAATGTAGGACATCTAAGAAATCAAGAAACAAGAGACAAATTTGCGGTCACAATATCCAACAAATTCCAAGTGCTCCAACAGCTGGAAGATGTAGTGAATACAGAAGACTACTGGCAGCAAATCAAAACTGTATGGAATGAGACATGTGAAGAAATACTAGGGAAAAGGGAACGACAACAAAAAGCATGGATAACAACAGAAACCATCAATAAGATAAAAGACAGAAAAAACAAGAAAGCAGATTGAAACAAAAGCAAAAACCAGAAGTTCCAAAGCCAAGGCTCAAGAAGCGTACACAGAAGCAGACAAAGAAGTAAAAAGAAGTATAAAAAAAGACAAGAGGAAGTATACTGAGGAGTTAGCAAGAGAGGCAGAAGATGCTGCAGCCAAAAGAAATACGAGAGAACTGTATAACAGCACAAAGAAGCTTACAGGGAAATACAAGCAAACAAGTTGCCTCATAAAAGACAAGAATGGAAAACTGCTCAGCAATATACAAGAGAAAATGAAGAGCTAGACGGAATATTTTGAGGACCTTCTCAATGGACCAGCTTCACAAAACCCCCCAGACATCCAGCGAGCAGAAAAAGAGCTACAAATTAACTGTGAAAGACCAACGAAGAAAGAAATACAGAAAGCCATAAAGCTTCTAAGAAATGGAAAAGCGGCTGGACCAGATGGCATTCCAGCAGAGGCCGTCAAAGCAGATATCGACACTGCTACAGAGGTGTTATATAAATTACTTGGTAAAGTCTGGGAAAAGGAAGAGATACCAGCAGAATGGAAGGAAATTTACAAGAGTGCACAAATTATAGAGGAATGATGTTACTATCTGTGGAAAAGTATTAAATAGGATTATCCTAGAGAGATTAAAAGAGTCCATAGACAAGGAAATGAGAGATGAACAAGCAGGTTTTCGACAAAACAGATCCTGTACAGACCAGATAGCCACTTTGAGAATAATAATTGATCAAAGTCTGGAATGGAATTCACCACTATACATTGGATTTGTGGACTACGAAGAGGCATTTGACAGTGTAGACAGAGAATCACTTTAGAAATTGATGAGGCATATGGAGTTCCCCTTAAGATCATTAATTTAATTTTTTTTTAAACATATGAAGACATGACTGTCGTAATTTTTGATAAGATAGGTCTGAGATATTTATGGTCCCGTCCGAGCAGAGGTGATAGTGGTAGCTTTGTGAGAATAAGGTGTAAGAAATAGGTTTCTGTTTCACAAGGGGGGGGGGGGGGGGGGGGGGGGGGGAGAGTGTAAGAGAGAAAGAACAGTCTTGGATTGAGTAATTGCTCTATTCCAGCCTATCTTACGACAATATTTAAATTTGACGCACTCTCTCTTCTTGTACAAAGTACAAGTTACACCACACTCACGTACACACAATTTTTTGACAGAAATATGTACAGACGTGAACAAAAAACTGTGGATAACATATATATATATATATATATATATATATATATATATATATATATATATATATATATATATATATATATATATATATATATATATATATATATATATATATACGGGTAGGGGTTTTACCAACACTATAGCTTAAGGTTTATTACGTTTATTTTCACTAGAAATATCACAACATCAAGAAAAGCATTTACATCAATGAATTTTAGTTTACAGATAAAAAAATGAAATAAAATCTAATAGGGCCTCCCTCTTATAAAGGAAAACAAGGAAAATCCTAACAGAGGTAGTTAACCCAAAAGGCATCAAACATTAACAGTGGGAGTGGGAACCGTCAGGACGGGTAAAGAATAAGTCCTTAATTTAACCTATCCCGTGGACACTCTGATTAGTGAGAAATACATAAAGAAGATTGGTATGTTAGTTAGTAGTAACCTAAGAAATAAGTATCTTTCTATCCGTTCGCTCACAACAAACAAACAGTGGCCACTTTCAGATTTGCTTACCAAATGTTGACGCAGCATACGTTCCAAGGAATAAATCACTAACAGGTATTTAATACTGTTCAGTCATATTTCGTTGTTAATTGCAACCCCAGACTATCCGGTTTTGCTGACTGTTATTTCTCGGGAGTCGCTGTATTTGATGCGTTAGTATTTTTCCTAGATATTACTCCTTTCAATGCAGGTATTGGCTTTGGATCAGTGTTTCTATTTTGGTGGCACCGTCGCGGGAGTTAATAGAGATATATATTTTCAGTGTGGTCAAGCCTCAGGTGGCTGTGACACTCTCTGACTTGATGAAATGTTCAAACAAGAAAACGAATGTTATTTCTCGGCTGTTCTCTGAGGGAAATAGCCGAGTATGACCAGTGAGTTCTCTCGAGAATAATCCCGTGATAATAAAATTTACTGTCAGATATTTTTGTAAATGGTGATGCATATTCTGCCAAAGCAGGCCAGCAAGATATATATATATATATATATATATATATATATATATATATATATATATATATATATATATATATATATATATATATATATATATATATATATATATATATATATATATATATATATATATATATATACAGTTGACATTCAAAAATCCGGCCATCGATAATCCGGTTCCTTCAGATTTCCGGCATGAATTTTGGAGCGCATTTTTTTAATTTATCGCGTTGGCGCGCCACTGTTTTCTGGAGCCGTTTATGTTTTGATGCAGCTGTTGAACTAAAATTCTGTAGAACTGTTTTATTTAGTTGATGAACATTAAAATTTCATTTGCTTTTCATTTAGCTTTTAATTTTCTTTCTTTAAAGGACTGTACAGGTAGTCATTTTCTGTTAAATATATACAACATATATAACCATAAAAATCCGGCATTTTCAACAATCCGGCACTCCTCAGGTCCGGAGGTTGCCGGATTTTTGAATGTCAACTTTATATATATAAATCTTCTGGTATATAGTTCTAGTCCAGTTACACGTTAAATTTTCTAGTTACTGTTCCGGTTTTTGACCACTCTCAGGGATGGAGAAGGTGGACCGCCCAGGGTCACAGCAACAGATTTTTCACAACAATGTCTGTATGTTTAAGAACATAAGACCTTAATACTGTAAAACCGCTAGTTCGCAAGGGTATGACCAGCCTAGAAAAATAGATAAACATGTAATCATAATATAAATCATATTCTAACACCCTACGCGTTTAGGTAAGACCTGTAAATCACTCCGGTATTTAATTATATATATATTTAAAAACACACGAGTGTCTGGTTTATCTTAACGGTTTTAACACGAGATAAGAACACTAGTCGTTTATAAAATTACACATTATCTATTAGGAATGATTATATTTCGTCGTTTATCAAACACCTAGCGTCTTATTAATTAATTAAACATCTATTTCCTGGGGAATAGCAAGTAATTAAATTTACGTTTACAGCTGGAGAAATTAGCTATATGTTTATTCAATATGTTTCGATTAACACAAAAATCCCAGTGAAATATAATGAAACTTTAACACTATAACACTTAAATGCTAATATACTATTATTTACCGCCAATCATGAAACTGAAATAATCTCCACGTATTATAGGAAATCCAAATGAAAATAAGGCTCTAAAATGCCAGCTAGACCATTCAAGAAATCCTGTAGCAACTGATAACAGAGTTTGATGAGCATGACTATATATTTAGAAATGCCGTATTTTACCTCCTATATGCGGAAATTCGCACGTAGGGCACATTCTGCGGTCAATTCCTGAATGAAAGCTTTTTTTCACACTGTTGCCGACATGATGGCGGCTTCAGCGGAGATTTCTTTGCCGTGGTGTTAATCTGCAACAACGGTTTTTCAGATCTCGGCGAAATGCCGGACGTGAAGTAATATGACAGCCGGCAGGCGCCCCTGGCCCGCCCTCTTTTGAAGGAATGAGTTTTGAATCTAAATATCTGCTTTAGATAGCGCGTGAAAAGAAGACAGGTAGACGTGGCTAACTGAAAGTGATGCGGATAGCGAGAGAGGCATGGCTTACACCTACTTAACTTGCATGTTAATTAGGAAGCGAGGGAAACCCACGTGGCATCGAGTTGTTTGACAAGAGAGAAAGGGGTGACTGCGGGATTAAAGCGACTGATCGAGATGCTCGATTTTCATACTCGTCACAATGACATGCAGAGTTCTTCATGAAGGACAGCTTACAGAACCGTTTGGGATAAGAACGGGAGTGTGACAGGGATGCCTCTTGTCTCCATTTCTTTTCTTACTAGCAATCGACTGGGTTATGAGAACATCGACAACACACAACAGAAATGGAATCCAGTGGACTCTGACTAAGCAGTTGGATGATTTGGATTTTGCTGACGACTTGGCTCTTCTGGCCCATAACCGTAATCAGATGCAGGACAAACTGAAAACACTCGATGAGAGGTCACAGCAATTGGGTCTGAAAATACACAGAGAAAAGACAAAAAATAATAAGAATAAATGCAGGTAATGATAACAGGGTTGAATTTGAAGTAACACCAATACAAGATGTAGAATCGTACATATATCTTGGCAGCAATATAGACAAAGTTGGAGGGACAGACAATGATATCAAAATAAGAATACAAAAAGCAAGAGGAGCTTTCATTGCATTGGGAAATGTATGGAGATCAAGAGAAATCGGATCCAACACGAAAATAATAATCTTCAACTCAAATGTGAAGTCAATACTATTATATGGCTTTGAAACACGGAGAACAACAAAGACAACAACCAAAAAGCTACAGACTTTCATAAATGCGTGCTTGCGTAGATTAGAAGGATTAAAATGGTATGCCAAGGTTACCAACGTGGAACTGATGACAAGAACCAGACATGTGCCAGTGGAACAAGAGATGAGAAGAAGACGATGGCGATATATAGGACACACACTGAGGAAACCTGTTGATAGCATTACAAGGCAGTCCTTGTTCTGGAACCTCCAGAGCAAGAGAGGCAGAGATAGACCAAGAAGCACATGGAGAGGAGAGTGTCGTGGAATATTCTAATCCACATAAATAAATTAAAAGGTAAATGTAAAGCTTAACAAATAAATTCTAATAAAGAAAAGAGCAATGGTAAAATAACAGTGCTGTCACAAGGAATGTACTCGAAATCCCCTTGTTTTCTGCTTCGTCTGCAAATTGTAACGCTTTCACGTTGATAGTAAAAGCCTACTATATTATTACCCGCGTTCTTCAATGAAACGTGTGCTGTATTTCTTGGAAAAACAGTGAGATACGCAAGCTGAACAATGACCTAATTTTAATATTTCATTCATTCCATTGTATACACGGCGTAACTAAAGACAGATGGACCAAAGGATAGAGAGAAGGGAGAGGCATAAAGCCGAACGCATGCAAAATTAAACACGCGTCTCGCTATTAATGCCACCCCCAACACGCGTCGCGCGATACACAATTACTACTATCACGCGTGTAAGGCCACATGCACTAACTTTTTTTTTCAGACGGACAGTGATAAATTCACTACCCTTCCCAGAGTTAGGTTTTTAAATCCTGAAAAAACTCTTATTAGAAAAGATGACAATAGATGGGTTTACGTTTGAAAACATTACAGTACCCAGACAGCACATCTTCGAAACAGGAGATAGAAGAAATTGCATATTTTGAACGCAGCCACTTAGCTCTATTAAATATATATATTTGGGTTCCTTAGGGTTTGCTGACAAAGAATATGTACAACGTTACGCAAATAGTCTAGGAATTAACAAGTTATAACCAAAATAAAATAGTGGGGATGCCTGACAGCATGAAATCATTTCTGCTCATAAAATTTTTTTTATAACGTGTTTGAAAAAACCTTGCGTACGGAAATAGCCTACCATGTAAACTCCAAATTGATTGGAGCGCAACAAATATAAGACTAAACACGATTGGTCGGACTATAAATACTATCTTTGGTTGTTAGGGGAGACGTAGGAAGTTAAAATTTTTTCAAACACTTGTCGAAACGTGGCTCCATTGGCCAGACTCGCTGATATACTCACTTAGGAGCGTTAGTTCGAGACCACTAGTTCAAATAAGCTTGATAAAGCAACAGTGCGTTGAAGCCAGCTCATATTTTTGCTAAATAAAAGCCTGGAACATAAGCAGATGGGAATTTGTGCCAGTATTTGTGCCAGAATTCATTGCTAATCAACGTATCTGTGTTTGTTTCCATGAATTGTGGTAAGCTTGAAACATTCAGTATCTTTTAATGAAAATTGAATGTGAATTGTTAATTTATGCCTGTATATATGTGTAGTTCAGTAGCAAACATGATGTAAAGCCTATAATGCTTCAGCCTGAACAGAAGGTGTCGGAGGAAAGTAAAACTGCATGGAATGGCCAAACAGTACACTGACACCTAGATTATTGATTAGACAGAAATAATGCTGGAAGTGCAGAGGCGTAGTAACCATTAAGGAGGTTAATGCTGGTATAAAGTATTTCAGATGAAGCTGACAGTTGGCCTAACGCTCTGAACTCAATGTTTGTGATGTATTGTGCTCAGTGTAAAAAGAGAGTATAAATTAGTTATGAAGTAGAAGGTACATCCTTCTTGTTTTCAGGGACCGTGGTCTTGATGGTATTGAGCAGCACCTGGTCAGAGCTTTGCTGAATCCAGAGTCGGACAGCATACTCCTTGGTCCATTTAGCTATCAGTGAGGTGTCTCCAGAGCCCAGGGGAGAAATCGAGCAGAGGAGTCTTTTCCTGCCGCCATCACGCAAGATAAGCTGATGTGGCCAGCTGAGCTCAAAATTATGTACCCCCATCTTAAAATAACATTGTAACATAAACTTAAGAGGGGAAGTAAATTGTTTTAATATCAGGAACTGAGAACATCTCCAATACTAGTTCCAATAAAGACAAACTATTGAAGTCATGATGACAAATACCAACAGAGCTTGAACAAAACAAAACCAGTATTATCTCATATTACTACTACACAACTGACACACATAGGATACTTTTAATAATATATGTCACTACAATATTCATATTGATAAATTCTGTACATATAACTTGTAAGTAAAATTGATTGTGATTCCTGGTTCCCTTTGTATTTGAATCAGGACACATATTCATTCATAACAGCAATGAATACATATTGTTATTTGAAAAGTTATCAGTGACTCCTTTAAGATATCCTTTAGAGTGTTATATGTATGTGAGTGTCACAGTGTTGTCAAGTGTGGTGGAATAAATTAAATTGTTTATCTGTCTGTTGTTGTTATGACTTACACTTCATCATACACATACCCTAGACATACAACGTAGTCATCACACTATTCCAGAATAATTCTGACTGAGGTATACATATGTGGCAGCAAGTAAGGTTATATATAATACACTACTCTTATTAGATATATATACCTTCACAGCTGATCTCAGTCAGTACACTAAGTCCCCTATACATATTTATAACATCCCACTTCACCACATATATTGGGGTCTCGCTCTTGGGATTTTGAATCTTTCCCTATTAAAAATATTGGGGGTAATTCACTTCAGGGAATATAAGAATTAAAAGGTATCCTTGGGTGGAATTAAATAAGGTTGAGCTCACGGTGCCTGTGTTGTCCATTAGATATATATTTAGAAATTGAATTGTTGGTTAGACATTGTATAAATTTACCTGATAGACAATGGCGGACCTGGCCAAGTTTCGATCTGCTGCTGTTCAGACTGCAAAAAAGTTAGGATTAGATGGGCAAGTTATGGTTGCCTATGTCACTACGGAATGTGACAAATTTATTGAACGCGAAGAAAGAAGATTAGAAAAAGAGGCCGAAAGAAAGTTAGAGGCTGAAAGGGAAATTAAGAAGTTACAATTTGAGGCTGAGGCTAAGAAATTGGAGGCAGAAAGAGAAGACAAAAGATTGGCTGCAGAAAGGGAAGAGAAGAAATTAGCTGCAGAAAGGGAAGAGAAGAAATTAGCTGCAGAAAGGGAAGCAGAAGAAAGAAGATTGGCTGCAGAAAGGGAAGAGAAGAAATTAGCTGCAGAAAGGGAAGCAGAAGAAAGAAGATTGACTGCAGAGAGGGAAGCAGAAAAGGAGGAGAAGAGATTACAAAGGGAACATGAGTTACGACTAAGGGAGTTTGAGTTTCAGGGCCATGCTCCTGAAAATGGTGCCAGTCCTTTTGCCTCTGATGCCACTGCTAGCCAAGGAGCCTCAACCTCAGCTATGAATTTTCATTTAGATCATTTTGTTGAGAAAGACGATGATATAGAGAGCTACCTAAATAGGTATGAACTATTAGCTACCACATATGGGTTAGAGAGAGAAAGGTGGAGCTTAAAGTTATCTCAGGGACTTCGTGGGGCAGCTTATGAAGTTTTTGCAAAAATGAGCAGAGGTGATCAGGAAAATTATGACATGCTAAAGCAGGCTCTTTTGTTAAGGTATGAAAAGAATGCAGAATTCTATAGGAAAAAATTTAGGAATGCTAAACTACTGTCAGGTGAAACCTATCACCAGTTCTCTGCACGAATAGAGACATACTTGGAGAAATGGACTTCTCTGGGGAAAACCCAAGATCTTAAGGAAATGGTCCTTATAGAGCAATTAAGAGAGTCCATGGCTCCAGACCTGAGAAAGTTTCTCATGGAACAAGGTGCAGAGAGGCTGGGTGAGTTGCTAAATGTTGCTGAAAGGTATCAAGCAGCTCAAGCAGAGGTAACAGGTAATAAAAAGAAACAAGTGGATAACTTTAGGGCACCACAGAACTTTACGAAATTTGATCCTAGGGATCAAAACAAAGGTAAGCACCAATTTGATAGGCCACGGTATGAAAATAAAAATAAATTCCCACAATTCGATGAAAGGAAATATGATGAAAGAAAATCTTTCAACCAAGGAAAAAGGTGGTGTAAGAATTGTCAGATGGACAATCATGACACTGACCGTTGCAGAAGGAAACCTGTGTATATGGCAACCCTTCAGGTCAGGTCGACCTCAAGACAGGAGGAGGATATTAAGTTGGATACCACTCCAGAAGAGATGAGGAAGGCACAGGCTGGGGATAAAACACTCAAGCCTTGTTTCAGAAAATTGTCAACTTGTCATACAACTCCAGGCAAGGGAGATTTTTACATGAAAAACAAGTTGATGTATAGGAAGACTGGAGCTAGATCCAAAGGTCAGGGACAACTGGTACTTCCTAAAAGATATAGGGCAGACTTAATAAGGAGCCTACATGTGAAACCAGATGGGGACCATGAGAAGATAGGTACCATCATCCAAAAGGTGGCTCACAATTATTATTGGCCTAAAGCAAGATGGGACATTGAGAATTTTGTAGAAAGGTGTAGCATAGCACATGAGGGAACACCCACAAGTGGGAACATGGATCAGGACCTGGACACGCCACGGGGCAAAATTAGGCCTGATAATAAAAAGAAAAATAGATTTGATAAAGTGGACCAAATGGAATGGGAAGCCCCTTTTCACGGACCAGCTTCACTTAACTGTTTTACAATGGCCACTATGCGGAGAGTGCAAAAAGATGTCTTACCCCAGGATAAGCCGACAATCCCTATATCGGACTTAAACAAACTGGAGGAAGAGGATGTAGAGAGGAAATCTCTCATCAAGAATTTTAAGTGGGGAGAAAGCCCCAGGAAAAGAATTGGTAGCGGTCGTTTTGTGAATGATAATTCTGGGAAGAAAAATCATCACTATAAAGCTTCGAGTGGAAGAGACCATACCGGTGCATGGACAAAAAGGTCCACACAATTAAAGGTCCATATGTAGCTTTGTTAAGAACGTGGACTGATGAAAAGGCAGAGGAAAACATTACATCTTCATACCAATATGTGAATGAGCTGACCACTCGTTTAAAAACTGGCTGGAAACTTGCCAATGAAAATTTGAAACAAGCCAGGAAGAAACATGCTGCCTATTATAACAGGAAGGCGAAAGACAGAAATTTCGCTGTGGGAGAGAAAGTACTGCTTCTTTTGCCCGGGAGTCAGAATAAGTTACAAATTGGATGGCAGGGTCCATATACAGTTTTAGAGAAGGTATCTAGAACAAATTATAAGATAGATAAGAAGGGGAAAGAAAAAATCTATCATGTGAACCTCCTGAAGAAATATTTGGAAAGAGAACATCAGGAGGAGACACACTTGTTGACCTTGTCCATCGCCATGGAGATGAAAAAGGAACCACTTTCATCATTTGAGTATCCATTACACCCCTGTGAGACAGCAGCACAGGTGAAAATCAGTACACATTTAACGAAAACTCAGAAAGAGAGAGTGCAACAGGTTCTAAATAATCATACAGAGGTGTTAACAGACCGACCAGGGCATACAAACCTATTGGAATATGATATGAAACTGATAGACCCCACACCTGTCTGTATGAAACCATATTCGATTCCGTTTGCTAAGGAGAAAGCTTTGAAGGAAGAGATAGACTATCTATTGAAGGAGGGAATTATTTCACACAGTGAATCCTCATATAGTTCCGGTGTTGTACTCTTAAGGAAGCCCTCTGGAGAACATAGACTCTGTATAGATTACAGGAGACTGAATGCTATTACAGAAGGACAGGTGGATCCATTGCCGGATACAAATCAGCTGTTTGCCAGACTAAATAAAGCTAAATATTTCTCAAAAGTGGATCTGAGTAAAGGATATTATCAGATTCCAGTAAAGCCTGAGGTTAGACCATACCTAGCCTTTAGTACCTCAGAAGGACACTATGAGTTTAATAGATTGCCATTTGGATTGAAGAATGCGCCTAGTGTCTTCTCTAGAATGATGAGAAAATTGTTGGATGTAAACATTTCGGAGGAACGTAATGAATCCCTGAGTTGCCTCTTTGATTGAGGATATTCCGAATGTTTCATACAGGATAATAAGAAGATTATGGGATCCACTACGAAAACTCTGCTATCACCAGGTATATGTTATCTCCTCATAACGTACATTTTGAGGGAAATATAATGTTCTCTGGACATGTCATTGCGCAGACTCAGAGAAGAGAAATGGTGAATACGGGTTGCGAAGCAGCATTAAGACAAGCACTCACACTTGCGGCTGTTCAGTAACATAACCGAAATATATTATTGGTTGTAGAAGTCTGAGGCAGATTTCAAGAGTAGTGCCTACTCTGAATGGACCCAACTACATAAAACCATGATAGCACCACAGCAGAGTAAAGTCAAGTTGACTTACATTTATCTATGTGTATATAGAATAAAGGACTGACATATAATGTCTGTTTTAAGAGGGGAGATGTCGTGGAATATTCTAATCCACATAAATAAATTAAAAGGTAAATGTAAAGCTTAACAAATAAATTCTAATAAAGAAAAGAGCAATGGTAAAATAACAGTGCTGTCACAAGGAATGTACTCGAAATCCCCTTGTTTTCTGCTTCGTCTGCAAATTGTAACGCTTTCACGTTGATAGTAAAAGCCTACTATATTATTACCCGCGTTCTTCAATGAAACGTGTGCTGTATTTCTTGGAAAAACAGTGAGATACGCAAGCTGAACAATGACCTAATTTTAATATTTCATTCATTCCATTGTATACACGGCGTAACTAAAGACAGATGGACCAAAGGATAGAGAGAAGGGAGAGGCATAAAGCCGAACGCATGCAAAATTAAACACGCGTCTCGCTATTAATGCCACCCCCAACACGCGTCGCGCGATACACAATTACTACTATCACGCGTGTAAGGCCACATGCACTAACTTTTTTTTTCAGACGGACAGTGATAAATTCACTACCCTTCCCAGAGTTAGGTTTTTAAATCCTGAAAAACTCTTATTAGAAAAGATGACAATAGATGGGTTTACGTTTGAAAACATTACAGTACCCAGACAGCACATCTTCGAAACAGGAGATAGAAGAAATTGCATATTTTGAACGCAGCCACTTAGCTCTATTAAATATATATATTTGGGTTCCTTAGGGTTTGCTGACAAAGAATATGTACAACGTTACGCAAATAGTCTAGGAATTAACAAGTTATAACCAAAATAAAATAGTGGGGATGCCTGACAGCATGAAATCATTTCTGCTCATAAAATTTTTTTATAACGTGTTTGAAAAAACCTTGCGTACGGAAATAGCCTACCATGTAAACTCCAAATTGATTGGAGCGCAACAAATATAAGACTAAACACGATTGGTCGGACTATAAATACTATCTTTGGTTGTTAGGGGAGACGTAGGAAGTTAAAATTTTTTCAAACACTTGTCGAAACGTGGCTCCATTGGCCAGACTCGCTGATATACTCACTTAGGAGCGTTAGTTCGAGACCACTAGTTCAAATAAGCTTGATAAAGCAACAGTGCGTTGAAGCCAGCTCATATTTTTGCTAAATAAAAGCCTGGAACATAAGCAGATGGGAATTTGTGCCAGTATTTGTGCCAGAATTCATTGCTAATCAACGTATCTGTGTTTGTTTCCATGAATTTGTGGTAAGCTTGAACCATTCAGTATCTTTTAATGAAAATTGAATGTAAATTGTTAATTTATGCCTGTATTTATATGTGTAGTTCAGTGGCAAACAGGAGATAAAGCCTATAATGCTCCAGCCTGAACAGAAGGTGTCGGAGGAAAGTAAAACTGCATGGAATGGCCAAACAGTACACTGACACCTAGATTATTGATTAGACAGAAATAATGCTGGAAGTGCAGAGGCGTAGTAACCATTAAGGAGGTTAATGCTGGTATAAAGTATTTCAGATGAAGCTGACAGTTGGCCTAACGCTCTGAACTCAATGTTTGTGATGTATTGTGCTCAGTGTAAAAAGAGAGTATAAATTAGTTATGAAGTAGAAGGTACATCCTTCTTGTTTTCAGGGACCGTGGTCTTGATGGTATTGAGCAGCACCTGGTCAGAGCTTTGCTGAATCCAGAGTCGGACAGCATACTCCTTGGTCCATTTAGCTATCAGTGAGGTGTCTCCAGAGCCCAGGGGAGAAATCGAGCAGAGGAGTCTTTTCCTGCCGCCATCACGCAAGATAAGCTGATGTGGCCAGCTGAGCTCAAAATTATGTACCCCCATCTTAAAATAACATTGTAACATAAACTTAAGAGGGGAAGTAAATTGTTTTAATATCAGGAACTGAGAACATCTCCAATACTAGTTCCAATAAAGACAAACTATTGAAGTCATGATGACAAATACCAACAGAGCTTGAACAAAACAAAACCAGTATTATCTCATATTACTACTACACAACTGACACACATAGGATACTTTTAATAATATATGTCACTACAATATTCATATTGATAAATTCTGTACATATAACTTGTAAGTAAAATTGATTGTGATTCCTGGTTCCCTTTGTATTTGAATCAGGACACATATTCATTCATAACAGCAATGAATACATATTGTTATTTGAAAAGTTATCAGTGACTCCTTTAAGATATCCTTTAGAGTGTTATATGTATGTGAGTGTCACAGTGTTGTCAAGTGTGGTGGAATAAATTAAATTGTTTATCTGTCTGTTGTTGTTATGACTTACACTTCATCATACACATACCCTAGACATACAACGTAGTCATCACACTATTCCAGAATAATTCTGACTGAGGTATACATATGTGGCAGCAAGTAAGGTTATATATAATACACTACTCTTATTAGATATATATACCTTCACAGCTGATCTCAGTCAGTACACTAAGTCCCCTATACATATTTATAACATCCCACTTCACCACAGAGAGCTGGAAACAGAGGTGAAAATGATGAGGAGAACGTGGAAAGAACTTGAGATGATGACACGTGACAGGAGGACTTGGCATGTGTTTGTTGAAGGCCTATGCTCTTTTGGGAGCGGAGGGTTATGATGAGAGAATGAAACGGCGATCAAGGAATCATCAAGGCTAAGATTTCTGGAGTGGCATTCGGCGTAAGACTGACAGAGATGAAGTATGAGATGATGCATCCGGCGTATATCCAACCAGCGCGCAACTGGAACAATTAGCATTCACATCCTTCAACTTTTGCCAAGGGAGACTGAGCACCTATGGGTTTGCCCGCAATGCAATGTTGTCGATTCTGAACAACAATACCAATTAGCCATACTGGGCTTTCATTCAAGCACAAATCTTGTTCATTGTTTGTTCAATAATAACGTAATGTAAGACTTTGTGTGAATTTCTTGAAGACACGCGCTTCACAAGCAGTTGCTGTGTCAACACCACCACCCTGCTGCTCCCAAAGGAGCATAGGCCTTCAACAATCTTATGCCACGTCTTCCTGTAGTTGACCTGTCCATGTTCTTTGTTGAAGTTTTTGTGTGGCTAAACATTTTCTCCAGGACGGGGGTAGCTGGCCTCATGTGCAACCCTCCTTAGTCGCTTCTTGCGGGTTGCTTGGTAGGTTAGTGTTACTACTCTCTGCTGCCCTTTCGGGAACAGATGCTACTGTGTAATTATGATAAAGGCAATAATCATATGTCAAAAGCTTTCTGCGGGAAATACGGAATAGTTGTCCTATTATACGGACAGTATTTTAGCTCTGCATTCTTGGAGAGCCCCCTCGGCGGGCAATGCACAGTTTACCACGCGATTCTTCCTCTTAGCTTGGAACCAGATGTGGTGATCCTTTAAATGCAATTCAAGCTGGAGAAACTGGAGCTCATGACTTCAAATCAACACGTTTCGGAAATGGCAGAAAAGCAACAGGAAATGTCAAGATCTACAGCGTAGAACTGGAGATAATACAAAGGACTATTCAACTTGGTATAAGCTGCAAAAGAGCGAAAAGCTCAGCAACTCTAGTTAAACAACAACAACAACAACGGATGGTGTTTATCGCGTGCGAAATAATAACATGATAGAGAACAAAGGCTAATCATGAATTTTTTAAAGAGTTATGCTCCCTTACGGAGCTTAACAGTTAATGAATGATTGTACACGCGACCTTTACCTGAAGGTGCACAGACTGTCTTTTACCACCAGAAGATCACATTTAGTGTAGCGCAGTAAAGAGGCACACATTTTAGCCTGCCTGTCGCATTGAGGAGACAAGACTGTAATACGAGTTGGCGCTGGCAACTGTTTTAAACTGGTGCATGCGCTAAAGAAGAACAGGAGCAGTAGACTCATGTATGTCTCTTCCATCTGGTCATAACAGGAAAATAGCATTAGTCACAGATCAGCAATAAATCATTCATGCCGTAGTAATTTAACTCGTTTTGAACTCTTTCAATGTCACGTATCATTTGCACGCCACAATGTGGTTTTTATCCTGCTCCACCCCTCCCTCCCTTTATGTACGGAACAACTGATTCTGCCCCATATGTGTTATAAATTAGGTGTTGTTGTTGAACTAGGACTGCTTAGATTCTGGCTCTTTTGCAGCCAATGTCAAGTTGATTTCCTTGGCATTATCTACACTGTAGATCTAGGGCTTTCCTGTGTCTTTTCTGCGGTTCCGCAACTTGGTGAGTTGGAGTCATGTGTTCCAGTTTCACTCCCGGGCGTTCCATCCTGGCCCCGCATGCATATAAAGATTCCTCACAACTGGTTTTACGCGATAATAGAGAAAGAGCTAGTGGGTGCATACTGTGGTTTCCTTGCCATCCATGGGGACTGTCAAAATATCTTAAGTAATTAGCCCCTGGCTGACAAAGCAGTCAGTGGCCATCACGCCTAGTGGCGTATTGTAAAGCAGCAACAAACTGTCCCCACCTTGTTCGGTCGGTGCCCATCCTTCGTGCAGTGCCCAACTCAGGTTCATGCTTTGCATCTCGGCCTCCACAGCTCTCCACCAGGTTGTCTTTGATCAGCCTCTCTGTCGCCGTCATTCAGGGGTCCATAGCATAGCAGTTCTTGTGATGGTGTAAGGGTCTGTTCTGAGGACATAGCCAGCTCAGTTCCAGCGTCTGTCCGCAATGATGTATGCATATATTTTTGACTGCACCGTGTAAGTAAGCAGTTCCTGGCCGGTGATGGCGTTCGAACAAAAAATTCGAAGAATTTTCCCAAGGCAGTTCCAAATTTGCGGGGCTAAAATACTGTTCCCTGGTTCTGGGTTTTCCCAAGAAATCGTCACGTCCTGCCACAAAACTACCTCTCAGCTCCCAGCACCTGCCATCTGTCCACTGTGGGATCCTCATGTATGCAGTAAACCAGACAAAAGCTGGAGTTAGGTCTGGAGTTCGAGCGATTCCCCCTAGCTTAGTGCGCTATTGCTGATTCTCAGCATGTTTCACCACTGTGAGAATCATAGTAATGGGACATGCTGTTGCGGGAATTCGATTCCTGAGCGCTAGCCAGAACTCGGATATTGCCCATTTCCAAGATGCACCGTATTGCAGTGCTTCAGGGCCTTGCTTCCGGGAATTCACACACACACGAGCAATGTGAATTCCTTTACATCCCTATAAATTGGGCATACAGTATTCTGTATTCTGCATAGCTCAGTATATTTTTTGTTACTTCTAGGCTGCAGTTTCTTATATGTTATAATACGGTGAGTCAATAATTTCTGTAGTGTATGACAAACGTTGTTCTGTTTCACCACACAACCGCGTGTTTAGTCTGCTTGTTTGGAGTACCAGTACGTTGCATACGTTAAGTCGTTCTTCCTTTATAAATAACTTGACATATATTTTCTGGCTCAATATGAAATCAATAGGATTTCCTTGTACCTTGTCTTTGTCTTCCGTTTGTGACTTTGATTGACAAAGGGTAGATCCAACCAACGTTCTGATTATCTCTTTATTGTAAAACTGACTTAATACCGATGTTTACAAGCGAAAAATCTACCATTTTAAGACAAAGCAAAAATACCACGATATTAAAAAACAATCTTTGCATGTAATCTTAATACACTTCGAACTAATCTTCAGTATATATATATATATATATATATATATATATATATATATATATATATATATATATATATATATATATATATATGTATATATATATATATATATATATACATATACATATACATATACATATACATATATATATATATATATATATATATATATATATATATATATATATATATATATATATATATTGGGAGGATCCAGTTACACGCCTATTGAGGCATATTGTGAATACGGTGTTAGGCCCGTATTTTCTTGACCATCGGCATACTAGGAGTGATGTAGTCAGCATCACGCCGGCCGCCTTAACCTTCTCAGAGTTGTTCTGGTACCCAATTCACGAGGCTGGGTCGATCACGGAGCCGTTTGCGGTCTAAAAAGTCCCACCTCCACTAGGGATCGAATCATGAACCACCGAGCTAGGAAGCCAGTGCACTAACCACTGCTCTACCGCAGCTCCCATATATAGATATATATATATATATATATATATATATATATATATATATATATATATATATATATATATAGATATATCTATCTATATATATATATATATATATATATATATATAGTGACGAAACGTCTGTAGTTTTTACATGTACTTTTGGCCCCTCTCTCAATCTTTCATCAACTCCGACAGTATCACTTCTTTTCTTCATTTTGCTCTCACTCATCGTCCTATTATTTGGCATACTTGTTGTCCTAACATTCATTTTTACTGTGACCACTCCCCAGACGTATTTACGTTTCGCCAGGTGAACTGTAGTATTATCGTAACAATACCCAGTCATTACACCGGTCAGCGGGTGATAAGCTTAGCAATCGAGGCGCTTAGCCACCTTTGTTAAAGACACTCTCTACTGACTCAAGCTAGTCTCGTACGAGGATGAATAGGAAGCCAATGTTGACTGAGGGAGCCGTCTGAGGTGTGTGAAAACACAGGCGATAATAGCTTCCGGGATCATCCCTGTGAGATTATTACAGAAAATCTGTCTGGGAAGACGATGTGGGCGGAAGGTAGCATCTGGACATCATAATAGATTTGTTTGTGAGTTGGCGGAAATATTACGGATTATTATAAAGAGGTCACGCGTTGGAATATTAAATTTAATATTTTAAACACGTGGGTGATATTTTTAATTAAAACTCGCCATCCCAGCGCTAAAGAGCTTACCATTGGTTTGATTTGAGAAGCCGGAGTAAACAATAGATTTCATTGGAAATTCGACGGAATCACAATCTTCGATTCGAACATAGAATGAGAGATATAATATAGCGAAATTGGAGTAACAGAACAGACTGCATCGCAACTTAAAACTAGCGATTCACAGAAGCCAGAGAGAGAGAGAGAGAGAGAGAGAGAGAGAGAGAGAGAGGGATCGGACTAAGAATTCCTACATTATAAGTGACAGATCGAAGTATTTGGGAAACTTTAAACCTTAAAACAGTAAGCCCGCTTTATAAATACCAAGACTGGAAATTTAGAAGGACCAGGACAGCTCGAATAATTTGGGAAACTTTAAAACTTAAAAAAGTAAGCCCACATTTATAAATACAAAGATAGGAGTCCTAAGGAATCAGATCACCAGTTATAAGAGGAATACATAATATTTCTAGACCAAGTGGTTTGCAGAATACCTGTCATAAGAGGAATCAAAATATTTCCCAGACCAAGTGATTCGCAGAACATCCGTCATACGAGGAATCAAAATATTTCTAGACCAAGTGATTCGAAAGCATATAACCTAAATTACTTGTGTCCATTCTACACTGTGCGAGGAGATTTTAAAATCCATTTGGGGTAAGTTGTGAAGATTTATTTTACAAATGTGAATTTGACATGTTTTTCTTGCTTAGTGGTTATATATGAGGCTGGCAACCTCAACATATAAAAATAGTATATTCATCAACCAATACAGCAAGCGCTTGGTTTGTTTTATGCTAATTCGCTCAGAAACACGAAAGCAGCTGCAACCCCAAACTCCGACTGGAGCAGTGATGAGTGATGATTACATCTCAGGTGCCTGAAGTGTATAGTATCATTTTGTGAGATCTATGTACTTTGTTAATTGTAATTCAGGCTCGCCATTATTCTTGCTGTCCAGACACATTTTCCCAGTTAATACCAGAAGAGTACTGGCGATTTTTAATCATCTTCCTTGTGCTACGCTGTGTACTCAAGAATTTAATTCTTCTGAGAGATTAACATTGGTGGGTGGACAGGGAGACAATGCGTCTGTTAAGCTTCCAACTCAGTGTACTTAGCAGAGGCAATTGTCTTTTCTATTTTTTCAAAACAGTTCGTGGTTACAAGCTATCAGACGGTTTGAAGTACTAACGTTTCTACTCTGCTAGTGTGAGAAAAGAGCATCAACACTTACCGCCTACATTGGACGAGTTATCTGGAGAAGTGCACTCATCACCAAAAATAAGTGACAGAAACCACAGCGACAGGACTCACCTAGAGTTAAGTTCTTGTAAAAAAAGGCACCAGCAAACGGAATTTTATAACTTTCCTATAAAGACTCTATAAAGACGATTTTATCTGAATTTTCACCAATCTATCCATATTTATTTTAACCTGTTAGACTAATTCACTATTAATTTTGTTATATGCTTTTTTAAAATTAAACACAGTTGATTCAGTTATTACATGTATTACATGTATGAAAGCAAACGTATGAGCAAGACTATTATATATATATATATATATATATATATATATATATATATATATATATATATATATATATATATATATATATATATATATATATATATATATATATATATATATATATATATTCATCTAGACATACAAGTATTTACCTCTAAAGAGAGCTATACCATTATAAGAGGAAATTCGCTGAATTAACTTAGGTGGGGACTTGAACGCGCTAAAAACCATTGCTTAAATCCTTCACAAAAGGTGACGGATCAGATATACGTTAACAATTGTTCAGCTCAATGCAACATTGTTCTTGACTTCTGAAAATATCTTGTGAAATCTCCCTTAAGGTAGAATCGTCATTACCCTTCTATCTACATCTCTGCCAAGAGTAATCTTGTGCGAAAATAGACACCTTTGAGGACCCATTTAGATATTCTTGAGTTTTGGCCACTGTTGGACCACTACTGCAAAGCAGGGGAGGCAATCCGTGACACACACATATATATATATATATATATATATATATATATATATATATATATATATATATATATATATATATATATATATATATATATATATATATATATATATATACATACATTTAAACCATCAACACTGCACACAAGCTTCCAGTTTGGAAACATTATTGTTTCCCTTAAATAATAGAAAACGTTCATGAAACTGAAAGAAAAAAGAGCCAGACTGCAACAGAGAGAACACCCATAGCGACAAAATACATAGAGAAACATTACCCATGCAACACCTTGACTCATGCATACACAGATGGATCTGCAACAAATGCAACGGAATATGGAGGTGTAGGTGTCTTTCTGACCTTAAGCACTGGTGAACAAAAAAAAAAAAGCTGTCAGTGGCAACAGGACTATTCTCTAGTAACTTCAGAGCAGAGGCAGAGGCCTTGAAAACTGCAGCAGAGGTTATAATGACAGAGGACAGCACAGAGAGACAAGTTGCTTTTTTTTACCGATGCACAGTTGAAAACAGTCAACCTTTGCAACGTTGAAAAGCCAAAAGAATACAGACCTGGATGACTTCAGAATAGTGCTCCACAAACTATGTCAACAATTCAAAAGTGTTATGATCCAATGGATCCCATCTCATTGTATCATCACCGATAATGAACAGGCTGACAGATAAGCAAAGAAAGGTGGAAATCTATCTCAGCCTGATGCAAGCGTAACTTTCGAGGAGGGAAAGAGTTTTATCAGAATCAGATACATACGAGGGAAGGTCAAAAAGTAATGCCTCCTATTTTTTATGTATGTAAATACTGCATCGGTGTGCAATTTGTAAATTTAGCAGTATTCCTCAAACACTCTTCTGCACTGTATAGCATTACCAAATCATTTCAGTAACAGGTGGCACCACTGTAACAGTTTAAAAATGGCTGCCAAAGACGTTCGGTTAAAACAACGTTATGTCATAGAATTCCTCAATGCTGAAGGCAAGACCCCAATTCGCATCCACGAACGTTTGAAGAATGTTTATGGAAATTCAACAGTGGATGTTAGCACTGTCCGTTGGATACATTGTTGTGATGAAGCTGAAGTAGGTCAAACCTCAATGGCTGACGCAAAGTGGACTGGCCGTCCGTCTACAGCAGTGACTCCACACAACATGCATCGAGTTGATGGCATCATTCGTGGTGACCGTTGGGTAAACACTGGATGAACTTTCTTCCATGTTGTCCATTAGTAAAAGCAGTGTCCAGAACATCATTAAAGACTCGGGTTATTCAAAAGTTTGTGCACGGTGGGTACCCAGAATGTTGACAGACAGACATAAAGAAACAAGGAAAACCATAGCCATCAACTTTCTGCACCGTTACGAAACTGAAGGAGAAGAGTTTTTATCGAATATTGTGACAGGTGATGAGACTTGGGTTCATTTTTTTGAACCAGAATCCAAGAGGCAGTCAATGGAATGGCATCACACAACATCGCCGACAAGAAAGAAGTTCAAAAGTTCACCATCTGTAGGGAAAGTTATGGCCTCCGTGTTTTGGGATGAGAAGGGTGTGATTCTTCTCGACTTCTTGGAACAGGGAAACACGGTGAATGCAGACCGTTACATTGAAACTTTGAAGAAGCTTAGAGGTCGTCTTCGGCGACTTTACCCATTAAAAGATCAGAGAACTGCACTACTGTTGCACGATAATGCCACGCCACACACCGCTAAACGCACCATTAATGCGATTGCAGAATTTGGCTGGACATTATTACCACATCCCCCTTACAGTCCCGATCTTGCACCTTCTGACTTCCATCTGTTTGGACCATTGAAAGAAGATCTTCGCGGACATCACTTTGAGGACACCGAGACCCTTAAACGCGCCGTACGCCAGTGGTTTAGGAAAAAGGACACACATTTTTACAGTGCGGGGATACATGCCCTTGTGAGAAGATGGACAAAAACTGTAACAAATAACGGAGACTACATTGAGAAATACATTTTTGAAGTTCAGACCTGGGGCTGCATTTCAATGTGAATTGTATCTGTTTTTTTGCCTATTGAATGAAATTAAAAATTACGAGGCATTACTTTTTGACCTTCCCTCGTAATTAAGTAAATGAGATGTAGAGCATCCAGGTCACACACAAAATGATGCCTATTGCCACTCAACAGAAGAGAACAAGTGGTAATTTTCAGACTCCGCACTGGCCACAACAGATTGAGATACCATCTATTCAACAAGGTAAAGATAGGAACTACCGATCAGTGTAACAGTGGCACTGATAAAATGACTGCTGAACATCTGCTTTAAAGTTGCCCAACATATGCGGAACAGAGAAAGCGTATATGGCCGACACCAGTACCATTTGTGGAAAAGCTCTACGGAGATGCAAATAGCCTCAAGCTGACTACTGCTTTCTTTGAAAACATTCAAGTGGACGCCTGAGGGTGTACGAAGATGAAGAATTCCAAATAATATGAACAACTACCGATATGGGAAAGCGGCATCACACCTGTCAAATCACTGTACATAACTGGAAACTGGAAAGCCGAAATAATGCCACGATCGGCAATTCAAATTATTGTATGGAATTATCAATACTTTATAATCTTCTTCTTCTTCTTCTTCGTACACTCTCAGACGTCCACTTGAATGTTCTCAAAGAAAGCAGTAGTCAGTTTGAGGCTATTTGAATCCCCGTAAAGCTTTTCCACGTAAGGAGCTGGCGTCGGCCATATGCACTTTCTTTGAAGCAGATGTTCAGCAGTCATTTTATCAGTGCCACAGTTACACTGATCGGTAGTTCCTATTTTTAGCTTGTTGAATAGATGGTATCTCAATCTGTTGTGGCCAGTGCGGAGTCTGAAAATTACCACTTGTTCTCTTCTGTGGAGCTGGTAGTAAGCATCATTCTGTGTGTGCCCTGGGTGTTCTACATTCCATTTGTTTCTGTACCTGATTCTGATAAAACTCTTTGCCTCCTCAAAAGTTATGCTTGCATCAGGCTGAGGTATATGTGAACCTTCTTTTGCCATTCTGTCAGCCTCTTCATTGCCGGCGATATTACAATGAGATGGGATCCATTGGATCACAACACTTTTGAATCGTTGACAAAGTTTGTGGAGCACTACTCTGAGATCATCCAGGTCTGTATTATTTTGTCTTTTCAACGTTGCAATTACTGACTGTGCATCAGTAAAGAAAGCAACTTGTCTCTCTGCCGTTTCTTCTGTCAATATAACCTCTGCTGCAGTTTTCAAGGCCTCTGCCTCTGCTCTGAAGTTGCTGTAGAATCGTCCTGTCGCCACTGACAGCCTTTTTTCTGCACCAGTGCTTAAGGTCAGAAAGACACCCCCACCTCCATTTTCTGTTGCATTTGTTGCTGATCCATCTGTGTATGCATGGGTCCAGGTGTTGCGTGGATAATGTTTCTCTATGTATTTTGTCGCTATGGATTTTCTATCTGTTGCAGTTTGGCTCTTTTTACTTTCAATTCCAGGAATGCTTTCTATCATTTTAGGAAAACGATTTTGTTTCCAAACTGGAAGCTTGTGTGCAGTGTAGATGGGTTTAACAGTGGATATTTCATCTATGGATACTGCTCTCATTTGTGGTTTGGTTGATTCTACAAAATTACTTCGTTTGAGTCTTTGCCTTCTAAGAGCATTTATTCTATGGCACATTGGGTGGTCTGTTAGTCTTTTGAATTTTATAATCTAATTATAACTCATCAAAGGTTGAACTGGAGACTGTTCTTTTAAAAGAAAAAAAATCTAAAATCGGTACACTGTTTTGTATCTTTTGGTGCAGAGTGTATGGAGGACAATTATATAGACCATTTCCTTCTAAAATGTAGGAAGAAGGAACACACACACACACACACACACACACACACGCACGCACGCACGCACGCACGCACGCACGCGCACACACACACACACTCACACACACACACACTCACACACACATACCCACACACACACACACACATACCCACACACACAAATTAAATTATTTACATGCATTCTCTTTTAGGTTTCGTTGCTTATCTAACGTGGGAGAACTTGATGCAAGATAACTGAAAAAAAAATTATAAAATCAATACTCCATAGAGAGCTGAAGGCTAATTATTGTGATAATAATTATTTATATAAAAAAAAACCCATAAAAACCTGACATACATAATGCTTTGTCCTTGAACTTTATCGTTTTCAGGAAGGCGTTCATGAACATCACAAATCTGCCGGCTTATGCTACCAAGAGAGACAATGGTAAAGGGGAAGGATAGTGGAACAATGTCTGCCATTTTGCCCGAACGTTATCTATCCGGATAATTATCACTTCGGCGCGTTGCAAAACACCCACTATTAAACTAAACAAAATCCAATTAAAATGAACGATAAATATCTATGTCAACATCTTATAGGTTACAATTATGATATATATCGTCTCAAATTTCTAATTCCATAATAAATCATGCTCACGAAATTTACGTTACGTGCAAACACACCGATCTATATGCAAACACGCCACACGGAGTCAAAATATGGCAGCGTCCAGTTCACCGTCCTTCCACTCGGCCGAGAAAAATATCAGGAATAAGTAGATGCAAACAACAGACGGGTTTCAACAGTTTACCTTCTCCCAGTTACTTAACAGTAAAAGCTATGATATGTCTTTACAACAGGAAGACATACACTTGGCACTGCTGCCACTGCAGACGTCACACAAATATGGCTGTCGAATATGGCGCACATATCCGAAAATAAAAGTCATGTTATCCCAACAAACATAATTACCGATGCATTTTACGTCGGTCGGTCTCACTCAAAACAGTAACTCGCGCCAGGAAAAAGTGTGCAACTTGCGCGGCGTGGATGTTATATAAAACAAATACTTTGGTTTTTATTTTTTTTTAATTCTTTCACGAAATTAGTAGCGCTCGACAAAGAGAGAGTGCGTAAAAATTGGTGTGCATGAGCCCTCACCCGATGTACAAATCATGAAAACTTGAAAGTTTTTGTTAAAACCATTTATTATCAGAGATGTGGTAAAATGGGATGATATAAATATTTATAGGGGACTTAGTGTACTGACTGAGGTCAGCTGTGAAGGTATCTGTATCTAATAGGTGTAGTGTTTTACAGATAACCTTACTTGCTACCACATTTATACCTCAGTCAGAATTATTCTGGAATATTGTGATGACTACGTTGAATGTCTAGGGTTATGTAAATGATGTAGTGTAAGTCACAACAACAACAGACAGATAAACAATTTAATTTATTCCACCACACTTGACAACACTGTGACACTCACACACATGTAACACTCTATAAGACTATCTTAAATGAGTCACTGGTAAAGTTTCAAATATATATGTATTAATTACTTTCACTAATATATGTCCTGATTCAACTACAAAGTGAACCAGGAATCACAATCAATTGTAATCACAATTTATATATACATAATTTATAAATATGAACTTTGTAGTGACATATTTTATTAATATTATCCTATGTGTGTCAGTTGTGTAGTAGTACTATGAGATAATACTGGTTTTGTTTTTCAAGCTATGTTGTTATTTGTCATCATGACTTCAAGTGTTTGTTTATCTGGGAAATAGTATGGGGGAAAAGTTCACAGTTCCTATCAATTTAAACAAGGTATTGTCCCTCTTTTTTACTAAAATGTCAATTTTTGAGGGGACACATAATGTTGAGCTCCACTGGCCACAGAGGCTTAACTTTCGTGATGGCGGCAGGAAAAGACTCCTCTGCTCGATTGCTCCCCTGTGTTCTGGAGACACCTCACTAGTCGCTATCTGGACCCAGGAGTATGCTGTCAACCTCCAGTTTCAGCAAAGCTCAGACCAGGTGCTGCTCAATAACTTTAGGACCACAGTCCCTGAAACAAGAAGGTTGTACCTCCTACTTCATAACTAATTTATAATCTATTTCCAGACTGAACACAATACATAACAAACACTGAGTTCAGAGCGGTAGGCCAACTGTCAGCTTCATCTGAAATAATTTACACCAGTATACTCCTCCCTAATGGTCACTACGCCTCTGCAATTCCCGCATTAGTTCTTTCTAGTCAATAAGATAGGTGTCAGTGTACTGTTTGGTAATTCCATGCAGTTTTACTTTTCTCCGACACCTTCTGTTCAGGTTGGAGCACTATATAGGCTTTGCCTCATGTTCGCTACTGAACCACACACATATAAAAGGTAAAGGTAAAAGAACCCGTTACACGCCCATTGAGGCATATTGGGAATATGGTGTTAGGCCCATATTATCTTGACCGTCGGCACACGAGGGGTGATGTGGTCGGCATCACGCCGGACACACATATACAGACATAAATTATCAATTTACATTCAATTTTCATTAAAAAGATATCAAATATTTCAAGCTTACCACAATTCATGGAAATAATACAGAATTACGTTGACTGGCAATGAATAGGGCACAAAATCCGATCTGCCGATGTCCCAGGCTTTTATTTAGAAAAATATGCACTGGCGCTCAACGCACTGGTTCTTTAGTAAGTTTATTTGAAAAATGTGGTACTGAACTAACGCTCCTAATTGCCTATATTGGCGGGTCTAACCAATCGAGCCATGTTTACACAAGCGTTTGAAAAAAGTACCCTTCCTTCCGTCTCCCCTAACAACAAAAGATAGTATTTGTAGCCCGACTAATCGTGTTTAGCCTTACATTTACTGCGCTCCAATCAAATAGGATTTAACATGGGGACCTATTTCCCGTACAATAAAGTAAAGTAGGTAAAGGAACCCGTTACACGCCCATTGAGGCATATTGGGAATATGGTGTTAGGCCCATATTATCTTGACCGTCGGCACACGAGGGGTGATGTGGTCGGCATCACGCCGGTCCCGTACAATGGTGGTTTTAAAATCTGCCACTGAGCGATTCTGATTTTGGTGTTGTCTGACACCCTCACTATTTCTTTTGGCTATAATTTGTTAATTCCTAGACTATTTGCGTAACGTTTAATATATTCTTTGTCAGCAAGTCCTAAGGAACCCAAATATACAAATTTAAAGGAGCTAAGTGGCTGCGTTCAAAATATGCATTTTCTTCTAGGATAGTCGTGCTGTTGCCACCTCCTCACTTCCAAACTTTATGGTGTCTGGTGTACTGTCATGTTTTCAGACATAAAACAGTATAATGTCATATTTCCTAATAAGCATTTTGTAAGTTTTAAAACCTAACTCTCGTATGGGTAGTGTTTTTTATCACTGTCGATTTGAAAAAAAGCTAGTGCTTGTGGCCTTACACGCGTGATGGTAGTAATTGTATAGCGAGACGCGTGTTAGTGTGGCATGCGTTCCGGCTTTCAGCCCTCCCTTCTCTCTATCCTAATTCCATCTGTCTTTCGTTTATGGTAACTTAGTGTATAAAATGACATGAATGGAATATTAAATATAGGTCAGCTTGCGTATCTCAAGGTTTTTCTTAGAAAGGCAGTACACGTTTTATCGTAGAAAGCGTGTATGCTGCAGTAGGCTTTTACTATCAACGTGAAACGTTACAATTTGCAGACGAAGTAGAAAACAAGGGGGATTTCGAGTACAGTCATTGTGACAGCACTGTTCTTTACCATTCTTCTTTCCTTTTATTGAAGTTATTTGTTAGGCTTTACATTTGCTTTTTAATTTATATATGTGGATTAGAATTTCACACGACAAATTCTCCCCACTTAAAACAGACGTTATATGTCAGTCTATAATTCTATATACACATAGAGAAATTTATTATTATTCCTGGGGTTTAGGGTGATTCTCATCCCACGGATGGCGGCTTAAAAAATCCGCTCCCAGATTTGTTTTTCCACTTATATACTCTATGCTAAACTCATATGGCTGCATCAGTAATGACCAACGGAGTAATCTAGAATTTCCATGTCTAGCCTGCGCTAGAAACGACAAGGGTTTGTGATCCGTTTGCAACTTAAATGCCTTCCCATACAGATAAATATTGAATTTCTTTATCGCCCATATTACTGCAAGACATTCCTTTTCGCTAGTTGAGTAATTGGTTTCAGCTTTATTCAACTTTCTGCTAGCATATGCCACTGGGCTTAATTCCCCATCCAATGCATCTGATTTCTATAGCAGGTGATAAATAGTATATATTTACCTACTCTTTGCTATCTTTGTCAAACATGGCATAGAAGGAAATTAAAAGGTGGATAAAGAAGCTAAGAAAAGTAGATCTAATAGAAATCAAATAAATGTGGGATGAGTAAATCAGAGATCAAAAGCTTATTTAAAAGAATAGTAACTGACGAATGGACAGTAGAGTGCGATGGATGTCTGAAGGGCAGACATGCATCTACATTGTTCAAGACTCCAACAAAAACGTGTCAAGTATCTAGAGAACTAATAATTCCTAGCAGTAAGGTCACTTCTGTAGAGGATTGTCTCCCATACTCTGCAGTAGTGGTTCAACAACGGGCAAACTTAGAGCATAAGGGTGAGGGTATTCAAAGGTATCTTTGTTCAAGATAACTCTTGGCATGGATATAAATAGAAGAATGATGCTTCTATTTAAGGGAGTCTCACTGGTATTTTACAGACTGACAAGCAAAACAACTGAGATCATCTAAGCAGTGATGAACTTATTATTCTCCTCCCCTTTTATGAGGAAAATTATTGACTCGTATTTTCTGAGCCCCTAGCTGAAGGTGATTCATCAACTATTAATTTACTTGCTCTGTGTATAAAAAAAACTGAGTCATACGGGTGCAAATTCACTCAATAATAATGAAATCAACTATAGATTTATATTTACATATATCAATGTAATAATCAGTTATTGTCGGTGTCTGTGCCTAATGGATATGAACGCAGTTTCATAATCCAGATATACCAGGTTCGAAACCTGCTGCAGGCGGTTTGGTAGCAGATCGCTTTGTGTGGATTTTTAACAATAGTATAAGCGCCGTACCGTTCAGAAAGCAATGGTAAACTACTGAATGAAAAAATTGCCTAGAAAAATCACAAACAGCCAATAAAAGCTGGGATTGATTGCCACGTCCTCTAAAGGATAAGCAACTAACTTTAATCAGTTATTGGTTAACAAGACTGAAAAAAATAAAGTTATTTTAACAAGAAAATAATCAATTAATTTCGGACATTTAACAGAGGACTGTGCCAATACTTTGGTACTCAACTAGCCAAGTGTTGACGATGATTTGGGTTCAGTCACTGCTGGTTCCCATAGGTACTTTGGATTGATTCTTCTCTTCCGGAGTTAAATATTGCAGCAGTAGCACGCCCCTTGCAGCAAGGCCATGGTAACTACTAAGGTTGCAAGCGTCTCCAAGGCCCGTCTGATATAGGCGTCTAGCATCGAATGATGGCAATTTGTACCACAAACTCGACGGCATCTTCCAGCCTATTGTAGAGCAGCTTCCTTCCTTCTTAAAGGACACAAACCATGCTCTTACTACTTTTTCCTCTATTCAGCTTTCTCCAGACCGTACCTACCGTTTATTTCTGTTAGATGTTTGCTCACTTTACACTTCCATTCCTCACTCTGATGGTCTCCGAGCTCTCCGGTTTTTCCTGGACCAGCGCACGCACCCCTCTATTGCTACAGAGACTCTCCTGCGCCTTGCAGAACTGGTCCTTCGACTCAATTCCTTTGAGTTCAATGGACAGTTCTTTGACCAAATAAGTGGAGTTGCCATGGGCACCAAGATGGGTCCCAGTTATGCCTGCCTCTTCATGGGCTACCTGGAGTATCAGGTGTGGCAGCAGTATCCTGGACCTTTTCCATTGATGTATCATAGATACATCGATGATGGCATAGGTCTCACCGATATGCCAGAGGTTGACCTATCTAGGTTCATTAATTTCATTAACAACTTCCACCCTGCGATCCAATTCACCTCTCACATCTCCACTGTCTCTGTTAATTTCCTTGACATTGTTGTCACTATCACTCCGCCCCACCTCACCACTTCGGTGTACTACAAACCCACCGATGCACACAGTTACCTCCTTTATACTTCCTCTCATCCTCTGGCTTGTCGGGACTCCTTGCCTTTCTCACAACTTCTCCGCCTCCGTCGGTTATGCCAAGATGATGACAACTTTCTATGCCGAGCACAAGAAATGTTGGACTTCTTCCGTAACAGACAGTATCCAGAATATGTTCTTACCTCTGCCTTAGAACGTGTTCTCCCTATCTCACGTCTAGAGGCCCTCAAACCCAGCCAAAAAACCTCCTCTGATAGAGTCAAGTTAATAATGACCTATCACCCTCACAGCACTGCTGTCAAAAGGATCCTGTTTCGCCACCTACCTCTCCTCCAAGCTGACCCAGTGGCGCGGGAAGCATTTAGTGAGCCACCCTTGCTGGCATATAGACGGGACAAAAATTTGAGGGACCTCCTAGTCCACAGCCGTCTGAAAACCGTCAACGATGGCCACTTTGGAACCAAGCCATGTAACCGTACACGATGTAAGACATGTCAGTATGTAATCGAAACACGTTCAGTCTCGTTCCCTAACGCCAAGTTCACCATCACCCATGGCTTCACATGTGAGTCACGCAACGTCATTTATGCTATTATATGCAAACGTTGCACCATTACGTACATCGGCCAAACGGGCACACGACTGGGCGACCGATTCTGCAGACACCTCTATGACATCTCTCAGTTTAATTCTACACCTGTGGCCATCCACTTCAATGGCCCTGACCACCACGGTGCCACTGACATCCAGGTGACAGCCATCAGATACTGTTCCTCGGACGCCAACAGTCGGTTTCGCCAGGAACAACGCCTCATCCATCTTATGGGTTGCCTCAAACCACACGGTTTGAATACCCAACATTCTTTTGTCTGAGACGCCTTTCTCTATCGAGTCCCTGTTGTATGACTTTCTACTTTGATGCGATCCCCCTTTTTTTTTTTTTTTTTTTTTTTTTTTTTATTTTTTTAATTACCATTTTTTTTAAATTTAATAATTTTATTTATTTATTTTTTAAAATTTTTTATTTATTTATATATTTTTTTAAATTTAAATTATTATTATTATTATTATTATTTTTTTTTTTTAAATTATTTTTTCCTTTATTATTTTTTATTTTATTTATTTCTTTATTTAGTTTTTATTTTTATCTATTTATTTATTTGTTTTAAATTTATTTATTATTATTATTTATTTATTTATATTTTATTTATTTATTTTTATTTTATTTATTATTTATTGATTACTTTTTTCTCACTCTTTTCCAGTCCTTGTTTTCATTATTTCTTATTTTTATATACTATCAACTTCCTCTTTCCAGTTTAGTGGCAGCCATCTTGCTTTGCTTCACATGTGACTGGACTTAATATTAAGGGAGTTTCTTTTCTCTTATTTTTATAGTTTCATGTTCTCTACTTAATTCTCATTTTCTTTCCCTCCTGTCTCTTGTTTGTCTGTCCCTGACGAAGGCCTTGTGGCCGTAACGTAGGTTTTTCTTGTCCTTCTCCTTGTAAGACGTATTACTATTTGTGTGTGTGTGTGTTTGTTTTTTTTTTTTTTTTTTTTTTTTTTTTTTTTTTTTTTTTCAACCACAAACTGGGAGGAAACAAATGCCGCTTTTTAAGTATCGGTTCTCTTGGTATTAACATCCGCAAGCCACACACACACACGCACACGTACACACACACATATATATATATATATATATATATATATATATATATATATATATATATATATATATATATATATATATATATATATATATATATATATATATATATATATATATATATATATATATATATACAGTACTTTGCAAAAAAAATGGCAGTCATCTTTTTGCAACGCAGCACACTCATAGAAGCAAATAATAATAAAAACTGTATGTACAGAGGAAGATTGGTATCTCCCCTATCTATTAACAGTGGTTTCAGTACAATATAATGTTGCCTTCTCCAGCAAGGCAAGCCTGGATGCGGCGAGGCATACTTCCCACAAATGTTTGTAGGTAATTGTGAGTCAGACTGTCCCAGTATTTTTCAGCTACCTTCTTCAATTGTTCAACGTCTCTGAGTCCACTCTTTTTTAAATGATTCTTGAGTAGTGCCCAAACGTTTTCAATTGGGTTTAGATCGGGACTGTTGCTGGGCCACTTCAGCACTATCACATTCTTCTCTTGCAGCCATGCTTTGGTGGTATGAGCTGTATGATTTGGGTCAATGTCATGTTGAAATGTGCACCCATCGGGGTACATGACCTGCTTAAATGGCAGAAGGTGTCCCTCTAGTATGTCGATGTATCTTTCTTTCGTGAGAATTCCTGTTAAAACACACAGTGGGGTGGCACCTCTTGCTGACACCCCTCCCCAAAGATGGAATTTCTAGGTATATTTCGGTCGCTGGTACACAGGCGTTAACGAGCCTTTCGTCCAAATATTTATTTGAGTAGGATAAGACCAAACAGAACATTCATCTGAAAAAATCACATTGTCCCATGACAAATTTTGGTGTTCGTGGCACCAGTTCAAGCGCATCTGTTTGTGAGTCTCTGTGAGCAATGGTGACGAAATTACCCGCTTTTTTGTGTAATTCATCTTGTGTAGCTCCCGGTTGACAGTAGCATTAGATAACTCTGGGCTTCCCAACTCGATCATGCGCTGCCGTATGTTTTCTACACTCTTCATTGGCCCAGCCCGAACGATTTGGGCGAGACGCCGATGGTCCTTTGTGTCCAAAATTCTTGGCCTCCCACTACGTTCTTTTCGCTCGATTCCATTACCTGCTTTTAATTTACTCACAACTCTGTAGACAGTCCGCTCAGGAATGTTCAAGGTTTTAGAAATGTTGGAACATGTTTGATTTCCTTCATTCCAAAGCTGTGAAATTAACATACACTTTGACTTTGTATCCATTTTCTGCCACTAGCATTAGAAATTGTCGTCTGCTCTATTATCAAGGGACGTTACTCTACGCTAATTTTTTTTTAAACTTTTGGTAGTGTTTGCTCACTTCAGTGGAGTGCAAATTTGGGGCAGAACATGCATATTTAATTAGATTTCAGCTTATTTAGCTGAGCAATATGACTGCCATTTTTTTTGCAAAGTACTGTATATGTTTCTTTGCCAGGTGTTCCTTTTGACGGGTTTTTTTTTTTCTCATTTCTGCTTGCCGTCAGAACTTCTTTTCACCAGTCTGAGATGGTGCCGTTGAGAGCATCGCCATTTGGTGCGATCGGCAGCTTCATCCTCACAGGTTGCTGGATTTATGTCCAGTGTCTCTCTTGCATACATCTTTTACCTCAGTTGCCAACTCTTGTATTGTGCCATCTGCCAGTTGTCCGCAGAAGATCTCTTTCTGTATGCGACCATCTTTCATGCTGCGGACATGGCCAAGCTAGCGTAGTATGCGCTGTCTAAGCAGTGCATACATGCTTTGAAGGCCAACACGTGAGAACACCTCGACAATTGTCATTGTGTACTTCAATGAAATACCGAGTATGTGGCGTAGACACCGTGGATGGAAGGTATTGCGTCTTCTTTCTTGCTTAGCATATGTTGTCCATATCTTGCTGCCACATAGAAGTGTGCTGGTGACACAGGCGTTATATACCGCAGCTTTGGTGTTTGTTGCGAGTTTGGGACGGATTATGTTGCTTCTATATTGGTGGAGTTTGAGTTGCGGCAATGTTGGTGGACGTTTCGTGTTGCGTGTGTCACAGAATTGCCTCCCCTTCCTTGCAGTAGTGGTCCAACAGTTGCCAAAATTCAACATGTATTTAATATGGGTCTTCAAAGGTGTCTACCTTCGCACAAGATTACTATTGGCAAAGCTGTAGATAGAAGGATAATGATGCTTCTATCTCAAGGGAGTATTCATAAGATATTTCAGAAGTCAAGAACAATACTGCGTTGGGCAGGGCAATTGTTATGTTATGTCGGATCCGCGCCTTTTATGAAGATTTATGCAATGATTAGTTTAAGCTTGTTCAAGCCTCCACCCTTATTTTACTCGGTGGAATCTTCTTATTATGGTATAGATCTGTTTAGAGTGTATTTAGTAAACTGACTGAGTCAAACACGCAGTACATTCAAAATGACTAAGTATAGGTTTTACCTGTGCTAATCTCAGCAAAGATGTGAAGCGCCAAGCAAATGTGATGAATTATCACCAAAACGGAGTGTCAAATGATTTGAAAATATCAAAGATCTGCTTGATAAGAGCAGAAAGAAATGTGCCGACCCGGAAATTTCTCGTAATCAGTCCTCACCCTGGTATAGCTCCGTTTAGAGTGTTTTTAGTAAATTCACTGAGACAAACATGCAGTACATTCAAAATGACTAAATTGACGTTAAATGTCAGGGAGTGTCTACGAAGTTGGTCTTGCGTCTTAAGGCCCCTTCTGATGATGGTTTCTAGCTTCGACGTCAGGCCACTTGTACCCTTCTTGTTCCAGAGATAGTACCCTCAGCTGGTACCATCAACTAGTATGGTAAAAGAATAGAAACGAATACCCTGTGAGTATTGAGTTTCCCTACACATACTTATGTGTCCCCTTCCTATTCCACCATCCTATCTACCTCAGAATTTACCCTCGATGAGAATTAAGCTTAATCCCTTGTGAGAAAACTTTCTTTATATTTAAAATTGAATAGTTTTATATTTACTTTACATTCAAATGAAAAGTTTAATTCTATAGATAGAATACGTTTACATTTATATCTATACTGGTTGAAAAATTTTCACAATATAGATTGAATATATTTTCATTTACATCTACACTGGTTGAAAAGCTTGAAAACTTTCATTAATTTTAAAGTGAATATGTTTACATAGACATTTACACTGGTTTGTAGATGTAGATATTATAATTAGAATGTACATCATGTCTCTCATCTTTCCCTCCCAGCTCCATATGGAACTTGGTGTTAAGAACCAATCGTTTAGTTCTCTTTTTAATGTCTAGGATTGTTTTCATTTTCCGTACTGATAAGATGTTGGCTCAATGAATAAATTATCTTTGATTTCCCATTCGTGTTGGAGTGTTTTTGTTCAACTTTCTTGTTTAAAACTGGCCTAGCCACTTCGATAGAATCGTTTATATTGTAATATATATTCGTGTCCATCACTGCAAAGAACTCTCAACTTGAGATAACGAACACATTTTGAATCTGAAATTTTATATAGATTCTTCAACGATATTGTGTTTCAACGACTTTCATTTATTCCACACATAGAACTGTCACGAATCACATAATGCTGCAACAAAATTAATGATAGTTAATCATTGGAACGAATCGACTTTTAAAATTGTATCTATCCTTTCTACACAAATTCCCTGCTTCGATAATCTTTTTGATACTTATATATAATAATATATTTCCTGTGCCTTTCTTGCACCTAATATTCTGTGTGCACTAATTTCTTATTGTTATGGTCATTCTCAACCCATTAAACGGTTCTTTTACGATACTCGTAATAATATATCTCATGTGCATGTCTTGCACGTATGTTTCTGTGTCCATTAATTTCTTCTCGTTATGGTCATTCTCGACCCATTAAACTGTTCTATCAACTTCGAAATATTCTGCATATATTTATATAGGTTCTACTGACCTTGGAAGCATCTTGAAAGTCTTGAGATATCATCTCTCCTTATATTCATAGCCATCTCGGCAAAATTAACACAGTGAGTAATAATATTTACTGAAGCACATTAAAAACGCACCACCTGTATAATCCAGGAACAGAGTGTGAAATGTAAATATAAGTGTTTACAAGTTTACATATTTGGAATCTTTATTCATTTTCCTATGAATCCATGCTGGTCATTAATTTGTACATTTGATTGTTATGAAATTCATTGGATTCTGTGCAGGCAAGGGAGAAAACCAAAAATGCAACCAATAAAAAAATTCATTCATACTATCCTCAGTATCTGGTATGTTCACCGTGTGCTTGCAAACAAGCTTGGCAGTGGCTCCGCATGGAACGCACAAGTCTCTGAAGGAAATTCCGGGGAATCAAGTCCCATTCACGTGTAAGAGCAGCTTCGAGCTGTTGCAGATTAGCTGGAGAACCTTGCCTGTAAACTCTGCGTCCAAGCTCGTCCCACAGATGTTCTATAGGGGACATGTCTGGTGATAGGGCAGGCCAATCAATCGTCACAATGTGCTGCTGCTGTAGATATTGCTGCGTAATGCATGCGGTGTGCGCACGTGCGTTATCCTGCTGGAGAAGCTGCAAGTCTGGATAATTTGTGAACGCAGGAGCATCCAATGCATCCAGACCCTCATCTCGATATGTCACAACATTAACATTTCCACGGAAGACGTGAAGAGGCAAGCGATGGTGAAAACTGAATTCACCACAAATGTGAATACTTCCATCTCCAAATCGGTTGTGCTGACGAACACAGCAATCTGCAAAGCGCTCTCCACACCGTCGCCAAATCCGCATACGTCCATCAGCCAAGGATATGTTGAATCTGCTCTCGTCTGTGAATAGGACAGCATTCCACTGCAGTCTAGTCCATCTGACATGTTGCTCTGCCCATTGCAGGCGCTGCTGACGATGTCTGTGAGTCAAGTTTGGCCCAACATAAGGTCGTCTTGCAGTAAGGCCTGTATCTCTGAGTCTTCGTTTGACTGTCATTAGAGAGACTTGCCCACGTCTATCCACTATTGCTCTTGCTGTTTGACTTGCCGGGAGAGAACGATTCCTTAGGTGACTCAGCACAATATGACGATCTTGCGCAGGGGTAGTAACTCGTGGTTGGCCACTCCGAAGTCTGTCCCGGGCACTGCCAGTGATTCCGTAACGTTCATTGAGACGTACAATAGTGCTGTGGTGGCAATTCATCCTTCTGGCAATGGCCCGCGAGCTCATTCCGGTCGCCAACATACCAATGGCTCGTTGGCGGTCGTTTTCAGATAGTCGTGGCATTTCAAGCACATGTACTAGGTGTTTTGTCTCAACGGCCTATTTATACCGAGTATACTGCCACAACGCGTACACATTTTCAGGGTCATAGCTGTTGGGAATCGTGTTGCACGTGTAACTTTCATTGTTTTCATGTAGTCTGTACACAAACCCGTGGGTTGAATCATGCACTTTCCATTCCAGCAGCCATTCGCTCTCTACCTCATGACAAACACGGGGAAAATCCATTCCCACACTTTTTTTCCAGCTTCTCGGCAACAGTATATATAATAGTGGTGCGTTTTTAATGTGCTTCAGTATATCTTGAAGCTTACATATACACTTACTTTTGAGTCAAATCCAGATTCATGAAATACTATAGAAGTAGACTGTGCTACACTTTGATAAGTGGACTTGGTCACATATTCTGACACGTCTGTATGCTCTAAAGCGTGTACACACTCTCTTTACGTCATCCCTAGATCTCCCCCCCCCCCCTTTTTCCCCCTTAGTCATAGCTAACGATTCTATTTTATGCGTTTTGCTGAGGGTCATCATGGTGCACAGCAATCCCTCTAAATTTAACTTTATCAGGATTGCCCAGCCCCATGATGTGCTCTCAACATTAACCTTTCGTCCCGCGAGCGTTTGCCTCGGGTGAACGCTAGGTAACTGAAGAAAAATATTGAACTATACAAAAGATCACACAATATTATCAAAACAAAAAGTGTCAAGATAGTTCAAACATATGTCACTGTCCATATACGTGATGCTGAGTACAAGAGAAACAATGTTACTATTCGACCCGAGCTAATCTTGTAGGTAAAAATAGTTCAGTCCATATGATGACGAGTTAATTTGAAATAATTTTAATATAAGTACATTCGAAAATAACGTTGGACTGGAAGTCGTATATCTCTTTTCATCTGATTGTACGTAATAAATATAGAGTCATGTACTGATATCATACATTCGGGATAGCGGGTCAGCAAGCTAATTGTTTGATCCTTTGATTGGCTTAATGTGGAAATGAAATTCTTGTAAAAAGAGAAACCAGCGATGAAGTCGAGGGTTGTTGCAGATCTTCGTTTATAGTGCTGCGAGAGTGTCACGGATTACTTCTCCTGCTTTGCAGTAGTGGTCCAACAGTGGCCAAAACTCAAGATTATCTAAAATAGGTCGTCAAAGATGTCTACCTTCGCGCAAGATTACTCTTGGCTGAGATGTAGATAGAAGGATAATTACGCTTCTACCTTAAGGGAGTTTCACAAGATATTTTCAGAAGTCAAGAACAATGTTGCATTGGGCTGAACAATTGTTAACTTATATCTGATCCGTCGCCTTTTGTGAAGGATTTAAGCAATGGTTTTTAGCCTGTTCAAGCCCCCAACTGAGTTAATTCAGACACAGTCCACACATGCGTCATTGATAACCTCTTATGATGGTATATCTCTATTTAGAGGTAAATATATGTCTAGATGTATATATATATGTCTAGATGTATATATATATATATATATATATATATATATATATATATATATATATATATATATATATATATATATATATATATATATATATATATATAAAATATTAAATAGTCTTGCTCATTCGTTTGCTTTCATACATGTAATAACAGAATCAACTATGTGTTTTTAGTTTTAAAATAACATGTAATAAATTTAATAGTGAATTAGTCTTTAACAGGTTAAAATAAATATAGAAAGATTGGTGACATTTTAGATGAAAGCGTCTTCATAGAGACGTAATAGGGGAGTGATAAAAGTCCGTTTGATGGTGCCTTTTTTTTCAAGAACTTTACTTAGTCCTGACGCCGTTGTTTTCGTCACTTCTTTTTTGGTGATGATTGCACTTCTACACATAACTCGTCCAATGTAGGCGGTCAGAGTTGATGCTCTTCTCTCACACTAGCGGCGTAGTAACGTTAGTACTTCAAACCTTCTGATAGCTTGTAACCATAAACTTTTTTGAAAAAAAATAGAAAAGACAAATGCCTCTGCTAAATACACTAAGTTGGAAGCTTAACAGGCGCATTGTCTCGCTGTCCACCCACTATTGTTAATCTCTCAGAATAATTAAATTCTTGAGAATACACAGTATTACCCAGGAAAGATAAATAGAAATCACCACTTTTCCTCTAGGTATTAAACTGGGAAGCTATGTGCTTGGACAGCGCGAACAATGATTTGTGCCTGACCTAACATTAACAAGTTACATATATCTCACGAAATGATATGACACACTTGAGGCTTCTTCTTCTTTGATCCTTAGCCGCCGACCGTCAAAGCTGTCAGTGGCCATCACGCCCAGTGGCGTCTTGTAGGGCAACAACAAATTGATTCCACTTAACTCGGTCGGCGGCCATCCTGCGTACAGTGCCCCAACTCTGGTTCATTCTTTGCATCTCAGCCTCCACAGTCCTCCGCCAGGTTGTTTTTGGTCGGCCTCTCTTTCGTTTTCCTTCAGGGGTCCAAAGCATTGCTGTTCTTGTAATGGCATCGGGGTCTCTTCTGAGGACATGGCCAACCCAGCTCCAGCGTCTGCCAGCTATGATGATGTGCATGTCCTCTTGCTTGCTCCGAGTAAGCAGATCTTGGTTGGTGATGGTATTCGGCCAAAAGATTTGGTGAATTTTTCTTAGGCATGTTGTGTGAAAAGAGGACAATTTCAACATTTCCTTCTCTGTAACTCTCCAGCATTCCGCACCATAGAGAAGCACAGAAAGCACACAGCTCCGATATAATCTTAATTTTGTGCTTGTGCTGTATTGAGAGGACTTCCAAATGTTGTTTAGGCTAAAAAAGGCTGTTCTTGCCTTATTCATTCTGATGTTGATGTCTTTGCCTACCCCGCCGTCTGGTGTTACTATGCATCCTAGGTATGTGAAGGTGTCTGTCTGTACGAGTTGCTGATTTCTTACTGATATGGGCTCAGGGTTGCTCACATTGAGCGTCATGACCTCTGACTTCTTTAAATTGATATTCAAGCCCACCTGCTGGCTAAATTTATTAAGTCTATTCGTTTTTTCCTGGATGTGTTGATGTGAATGTGCTAGTAGTGCACTGTCATCTGCATATTCCAGATCTTCCAATGTAGAAAATGTAGTCCATCTTATTCCTCTTGGACTGCCCTCTGTTGTCTGGCGCATCACCCAATCTATGACTGTTAAAAATAGAGTGGTTGATATGGGACATCCCTGTCGTACTCCTGTCTTCACCTCAAAGGTTAGGTTGCTCTGTGTAAAGTTTCTTTTCTTCTTTCCACTCTGTAAAGTGTCAGTCTGTATGCTCTGTAAGGAAGAGTGGTGTGTTGTTGAGATCAGGCATGCTCCAGTCTACCCAGCTGTAAATGGGTAACTCACCCTAGTCCTGAGTTAGGGAAGGCAAAGGCTCCAGGGGAAGCAGGCCCTAAACTTGGTCACTTCAACCGACGCAGGATGGTGTATGTATGAAGTAGAAGTGTAGAGTGTGATTACCGCGAATGGTGTACTGTTCGTGTGCTGACCAATATAACCACTCATACACTTGTGTCTACAAGGCACCAATGCAGACTGCTGGAATCTTTGTTTACTCAATTTATTCAGACGTACACACTGGGACATACGAGTACATCATGGTATGTTGACATATCAATTTGTAGGTATACATAGCAGATCTGAAGTCATGACACATTCAGAAATAATGGGCAGTACATCAAAAGTTCAATGTCATGATATATTAAGGCCGCATCCGCCTATCTGACTAAACGCGTCAGTGAAGGCAGATCGATAAATAACTAAAGTTACTTGACGTCCATAGTTTGTAGTATATATTATGAAACTACGAAAGGGGGGTTTCTAGCAAGATTGAGATCTCCCTGTCACTGTCCGATAATAGGATAAATAATCTGTTCTCTTGGCAGTGATCAAAACATATGATGACCGAAATCTAACATGGCTGCCTCCCTGAGTTGTCGTTCACTCATTCATAGGAAGGAGAATATAAGCCAGAGTTAATTTATAATGGGTATATAAATGATTTCATAAATGTTTCCATACAGCTCTACGGTGATCAGGTTAATTCACGTAGCCATAACCGCTGCAGGAAAGTCTGTCATCTTCGTCGATACAAAACACGACCCTAGCGATACGAAGCACAATGTTCCATCTAGGTCGAATCGACATGAGATCATCAATATAGGGTCTGGCAATACATGGAGTCCGAATTATACATTGTACCGTACCTTAGGAGAGTCGCTAACATAAACTATAGTAGAGATACCATCTCCTTTAGAAGAAAACCACTTCATGAATCATATTTCCTTAAGAATCTACCAGCCCTTTGAAAAGTGCGTACCCGCCATTATCACGGTACATCGGAACTCATCACGACTTGTCAAGACAACTCATACTTCCGCTAGACCGGAATAACAAGAATCTAGTCCCTCCTACCCATCCAAAATATACAATATAGGACTGATTCTACTTGTACTAATAATATGTAATACATATGAATTCAGGCCATAAACACAATAAGCAAATTAATATATTTTCTGGCCCTAAAAAATAAGTACAAACGTAAGCGCAATATCCTTGCGCCGGATCAATATCCAGAACGATTACTCCTATAATCAAAAGTGTGAATCAAACATGGATTCTCTCGCTTTTACCATAGACAGCATTTTCATACACAAATGAATGAATGTCTATATTTTTCCCATATTAAATAGCCATATCGATTTTTGTAATATGTGCGTCAAAATATGCACGCAACAGATTACCACACCCCTCGGGGAAAAAAAGGTACATTTTTTTTTTGAAATACATCTAGGAGCAACATACAATAGGCTCACAACGCACCAATACAATGCGCAGATGATAAGCATAAGTTTTATGACCTTAGAGAAAGTACTTCTCTAAGTATAAATATTTCCAGAGAGGTGTCACCAACGCATACTACAATATTAGCAATGACACAATTTCCACATTAGTTTATACATAAATTTCATCTAAGATATCTTAACATCATGATCATCAAAGACGAAAAACATTGAAAGATCAGCGGTGAATAAATATCAATGAACCGCTAAGTAGTGTTACAATCAATATATGATATATTACATATGTGTACACATTTCAACATAGAAACAACTGTATCAAAGTTGTATAACAGTTATGAATCATGTGGGCATCTAGACAAAATATCTGCCATCACATTTTCTGACCCACGGATAGCTCGCACCGAAAAATGAAATGGCTGTAGAGCAATCGCGTATCGCGTTGATCTCGCGCTCTTCAGATTTTTACTCTGAATAGCCGTAAGAGCTTTCTGGTCAGTTTCCACAATGAAATGCGCGCCCAGAAGAAATCTTTGCAGTTTAAGGATTGACCAAACCATAGCCAATAATTCACGGTCTAGGACCGAGTAATTCTTCTCTGCGGCATTTAATTTCCGAGAAATATACATCACAGGATGCAGAGTTCCAGAGTACTCTTGCATTAGTGCAGCTCCAATCCCGGTGGATGAAGCGTCACTACGAAGAATAAATGTCTTATCCTTAGAAGGCAATACTAGGATAGGTGAAGTAGAAAACATAGTTTTAACCTTATCCAAAGAGGATTGACATTCTTGAGTCCAATGGACTACATTAGGAGACCCTTTCTTTAGCAAGGAAGAAAGAGGTGACATAATGGAGGACAGATTCGGGATGAATCGTCCATAAAATTGTATTAGACCTAAGAGACTTCGTACATGCTTTTTAGTCTTAGGAATAGAAATGTTAAGTATCTTACTTGTATTATGGTCTTCTGTTTTTAGGAACCCATGACCAACACGGTGTCCTAAGAAAGATATTTCGCTAAAACCAATACATGCTTTCGATGGTTTCGCTGTCAGGTTTTGCTCGCGTAAGATAGACAATAGTTCATTTATACCATTATAGTGATCGTTCCAAGTATCACTGAAAAGACAGATGTCATCAAGATACGCAATGACATCTGAGCGATGAGATAGGATTCGACGCATCATGCGTACAAATGTAGCAGGGGCGTTCATAAGACCGAAAGGCATGAAATTCCATTGGAATAGACCCCTAGGCGTCGAAAAAGCAGTAAACGGTTTGGCGTGTTCGGATAGTGGAACTTGCCAATATCCCTTAGACAAATCGAGTTTAGTAAAGAAGTGAGAATTCGATAGTCTCGTAAGTAGCTCTTCTAGTAAAGGCATAGGTTCAGCATCGAATTTAGTCACTTGATTCAATTTGCGATAATCCACGCAAAGACGTATGTTATTGTCTTTTTTCCGTACTATAACCATCGGCGAAGAATATGCTGATGTGGATGGTTCAATAATTTTTAACTCTATCATCTCATCTAACTCTTTCTCTACCTGTGCTTGAAAATGTATCGGGATAGGATACGGTCTGACTCTTATAGGACTATGGTCAGTAAGAATAATGTCATGTTGAATGACATCCGTTTGACCAGGAATGTCAGTAAGGACATCCTGAAATTGTTCTAACAAAGTAGAAACTTGTTTCTGCTCTCCTGGAGATAATTCTGGAGAAATTGCAACATCTTTCCATGATTCATTAGAGTGAAGAGGAATCATTGGAAAAGGTAAATTTACATCCGAGAAACTCGTTTCCTCATCCTGTATTACTGACAGAGATGAGTACTGTCCATGTTGGACTGGAAAATCGTCCGTTGCCTGGAAAACAGGTTGTAAATAATCAGGACGTTCATGGAATTCCGTGAGCATGTTGATGTGGAAGGTTTTACGCTTCCCGTCAATATCGACGATATAGTCAACATCGGAAACTTTTGATATTATATCGTACGGACCTTTCCAAGAAATGAGAAGTCTATTTTCCCTACAAGGTAGCAAGACAAATGCTTTGTCACCTGGACAAAGTTGACGCAAACATCTCTTTTTATTGGCAAATTCCCTTGCCTTCTGTTTCGCAAATTCAGAAGAAGCAGTTGCCAATTTGCATGCTTCAATAATCTTGTGTCTAAGTGCGATGACATATTCATAAGAGGATTTTGTGTCATCGACAATATTATCAGCAGTTATAAGATCATGAAGTAAGGACATAGGACCTCGCGGTTTCGCGCCAAAGACAAGTTCAAAGGGAGAAAATCCTGTATGTTCGTTGGCGACCTCTCTATATGCAAAGAGAGCCGCGGGTAAAACCCTATCCCAATCCTGAGGATGATCTTCCGTTATCTTACCTAGTAGGTTTTTCAGAGTTCTATTCAAACGTTCCACCATCCCATTGGACATAGGATGATAAATACTACTCAGCGATCTCTCTATCTTCAGAGTCGACATTACTTGAGACATGGTATCCGATATGAGTTGGGTACCATGGTCGGATAATATTTCTGCTGGAAACCCCAGACGAGAAAATATTAACCAAAGAGCATCTGCGACATCAGCAGTAGTTATGCTCTTTAGAGGAACAGCCTCCGGCCAACGTGTGCACATATCAACACACGTCAAAATAAATTGGTGTCCTCTAGCAGACTTTATCTTAAATGGACCAATGATGTCTATCGCCATTTTTTGAAATGGCCGAATGGGAATGTCTGCAGCCTGAATAGGTGCATCATGGCGTGGACCTCTGGATTTAATCTCTTGACATACTTTACAAGATCGACAATAGATTCGTATGTCCTTATTCACAGCAGGCCAAAAGAAAGATTGAAGAACTCTAGCTTTAGTACGGGAAAAACCCATATGTCCAGCACACTGCGAATCATGAGCGTGCTGTAAGATTTTAACTCTCATATTTTTAGGCACAAGGATTTGAGAATGAATGGACTTAGCGGAGTCTTGTACCATACGTACAAGTACGCCATTCTTCATCGTAATCCAAGATTTACGATTAGTATCCTTATTCGGATCACCTTTTGTTGCCAGAGTAAAGAATTTCTTTAGAGTAGGATCATCTTCCTGCTGTTTGATAAAGGAATCGTGGGAAATCTCCAAGGGATCATCTCGGATCTGCGCATCATTATCTTCAGAATGTGAAGATTGTGGCATATTAAGAGCTTGAGCCCTAGTGATTACTGCATTAGCCGATTGCATATTAACATTTTCCCAATTAGAAATTTGCTGTGGAGTGCATTCTTTCACCCCGTGAATGCGACCGATGATAAGATCAGCGATCGGATTCGGCAAGAGACATGCTTGCACCTCTCCTGTAAAGAAAGGCGTAGCAATATTGATAATGGCAGTGGAGTACTTCTCCAATGTGCCACCAAATGTTACACATTTGACTATATTGCCTGTAGCTCGAGAAGGATTTACGAGTGATTGCCTCACTCCAATGGTAGTGCACCCCGAATCGAAAAGAATTGATACCGGAGTACCATCTATTAGGCCCCTATTAAAGACAAGAGCACCCCTTCCATTATGCGCAATTGACGCATGGAGAGCGGGAAGCGGGTGACCGCAGCTTAAAGTAGACACTGTGGTTGGATCGAATAATGTTTTGCATTGCGAACACTCAGATGCTCTAGCAAAATCGAAAGCGGAATTTGCTACACTGTTGGAGTCTTTTTTATCATTATTCTGATTATCGGTGTCGTGGAACTCCTGTTGTGCAGAGTTAGCCTGGTAATACGATTTACCATGTCTTTTGTGTTGTGATCTACCTCGGTTATAATTGTCTCTATAATTATCATTTCCCTTGTTATAGCCCCTATTTGGGTTTGAATCATAACATTCATGATCATAATCATCATGCTCATTATATTGAGTAACCCTGTAATATTGTTTCTTTTGTCTCCATGAAGCACTTGGGTAGTTCCTATAGCTACTCCCTTTCCGAGAATTTCTAACATTATGGGTACCCCTCGCGTGTCGAGGACTATCAGCCCGATTCCAGTTCTTCAACGAAGAACTCTGATTTGAGCGGTTATCTTGGTTTTGATACTTATTCCAATTAACCTTTTTATCAAATTTATTTTTAGCTCCTTGGAATTTGTGTGAGTAATTCTGATTATATTCTGTTGCCGAAGCAACTGGCATACTCTCTTTAATGTTAGAGTTACTAAGAATCATGTCAGGGTGTGCCGTGGCATACTGGTCACAATATTCTTCCATTTGCTTTATTGTACCAGGTTTACGCTCATGTAAGAACTCTAGGAATGATTTATTTACAGAAGACATGACCTTGTCTCTTAGCAATAAATCGGTAAGACCATCAAATGTTTTCTCTGTTTTGGATAATTCAATCCATCGTGAAAGTGTAATTCGTGTTTTTGAGATGAAATCTGAGAATTCTACACCTACCTCAGGTCTCATTGTTTTAAACAAAAGACGATAACCTTCTTCAGACAGCTGATATCTCTTTATCAAAGCTGCCCTAACAGCATCATAATTATCTTTGTCGGCCTCTTCAACAAAATATAACTTACTCAGAGACTCCCCTTTTAGATTTTCAGACAACTGATTCACATACTGTGATTTGTCAACATTATGAGATCGACAAGCCCGTTCAAATCTAGAAAGCCAAAATGTTATGTCATCACTGGTAGGGTTAAACGCTGGTACCTTGACCTTGTACACAAAGGGTTTACCATTACCACCAGATGCCTGATTAACATTACTCATATGTCAATTTTAATTTCTCTAATTCAAACTCATGTTCTCTTATTGCTTTTCTCTCTTCAGCTTCTCTATCTAATCTTCTCTGTTCTGCAGCAGCTTCTAATTTCTTCTGTTCTGCAGCAGCTTCTAATTTCTTCTGTTCTGCAGCAACTTCTAATTTTTTCTGTTCTGCAGCAACTTCTAATTTTTTCTGTTCTGCCTCAAATCTCCTTTCCTCCACTTGCATCTGCAATTTCTTAAGTTCAGCAGCAGCAGTATCAGCTTCTTTTTCTAATCTTTTTTCTTCAGCTAGAGCTTTCCTTTCTTCTGCAGCAGCTTTTTTTTCTTCTATTTGAAGTTTTCTCTCCTCAGCCGCAGCTTTTTTTTCCTCAGCAGCAGCTTTTCTTTCTTCAACAGCAGCAGCAGTTTTTTTCTCTTCTGCAGCTAATGCTTTGTCATATTGAGCAACAGCCCATTGTTCTAAGTCTTTTCCAGTCTTATCAAGAGATTTTCCTTGTGCCATGAAATAATCTAATGTAGACATATTGTCTTCTTAAATCAGAAACCTGAAAAAGTAAATAAATTACCCTATTTCACTTTAATGGGAGACAAGTCTATACCATAGACTTAGTCTTAGTCCAAACTTGTATGGTTTATAATAACCAATGATAACTTGAGTACCTGTGGACAACAATAACTGTATCTCAAATACTGTGGGGACAAGCCTTACAAAGGTCTTGTATACCTCAATGTAATCAAAGATCACTTGAGTACCTGTGGAAAAAATATTTCCCTTTACCAATCACTTTGGGAGACAAGCCTTACAAAGGTCTTGTACATTTTGTTTTATAACAATAACAATCATAAAGTACTGATCTGTACTATACTATCAGTGTATACCACTATACGTCATATGTCAACTAAAGACATTACAAAGGACAAACAAGAAAAGACAATATGAACACATTTGCAGAGATCAAATTAAATTAAATAGGAGAAATGAAAAAAAAAAATGATCACAGAAACCGTGATGATAACTGCAATAAGATAACAAGACAAATAACGCCACAGTGTATAAACATAAGGGTGTAAAAAAACTGAAATGAAAGGAAAGATGAGACCTACAATTATACAAACAAATCAAACAAAACTAAGGAACACAAAATTATTAACAAAAACAACGAAGAAAAGAACACCTCATCACAACTAACAGAAATAGCAGCAAATTGTTGCTAACAAATTTCCAATTAAGAAAATGTGTACCTATAGAATACTAGTACCAGACCAATGTCACTCGGCATACCTTGTACTAGTCACACAGAACATAAACTAATTTAATACATAACAAATAACATGTAAGCATAAATAGCATATAGCATACAATATAATTTATGTCATGAATGGAATGTGTTGCAGGTATAGTGTTGTAAAGCAGGCACAGTTTATTTTAATACTAATAACTTGCCACTTTATTCAGTAATAGATTTAATTTTAAACTATTACACTGTCAATTTTTCTCTGTTGAGCATATGAAGATCCAACGATGAACTATGCACTTTATGTTCAACAACACTGTGATTCTTCTGTACGTTGAGAAATGTCAACAATACTGCTCCAGATATTTTCTACACTTGATACCACTGTCCTTGTAATACTGTCTGTACAGCGAAAAACTGTCAACAAGCGCTGACCTAGATACAGCATCCTATCGGTAATACAGGTCAAGCTGACATCGACTGTATAGCTGTCCTACTGGTGTTGATGTGGTCAAACAAATGTTCTTTCAGCTGTAAACTGTGATTCTCAACACAAAACTGCGTAAGCTGGACCCAGGAATCTGGCTCGCCACTGTAAAGTTTCTTTTCTTCTTTCCACTCTGTAAAGTGTCAGTCTGTATGCTCTGTAAGGAAGAGTGGTGTGTTGTTGAGATCAGGCATGCTCCAGTCTACCCAGCTGTAAATGGGTAACTCACCCTAGTCCTGAGTTAGGGAAGGCAAAGGCTCCAGGGGAAGCAGGCCCTAAACTTGGTCACTTCAACCGACGCAGGATGGTGTATGTATGAAGTAGAAGTGTAGAGTGTGATTACCGCGAATGGTGTACTGTTCGTGTGCTGACCAATATAACCACTCATACACTTGTGTCTACAAGGCACCAATGCAGACTGCTGGAATCTTTGTTTACTCAATTTATTCAGACGTACACACTGGGACATACGAGTACATCATGGTATGTTGACATATCAATTTGTAGGTATACATAGCAGATCTGAAGTCATGACACATTCAGAAATAATGGGCAGTACATCAAAAGTTCAATGTCATGATATATTAAGGCCGCATCCCCCTATCTGACTAAACGCGTCAGTGAAGGCAGATCGATAAATAACTAAAGTTACTTGACGTCCATAGTTTGTAGTATATATTATGAAACCACGAAAGGGGGGTTTCTAGCAAGATTGAGATCTCCCTGTCACTGTCCGATAATAGGATAAATAATCTGTTCTCTTGGCAGTGATCAAAACATATGATGACCGAAATCTAACATGGCTGCCTCCCTGAGTTGTCGTTCACTCATTCATAGGAAGGAGAATATAAGCCAGAGTTAATTTATAATGGGTATATAAATGATTTCATAAATGTTTCCATACAGCTCTACGGTGATCAGGTTAATTCACGTAGCCATAACCGCTGCAGGAAAGTCTGTCATCTTCGTCGATACAAAACACGACCCTAGCGATACGAAGCACAATGTTCCATCTAGGTCGAATCGACATGAGATCATCAATATAGGGTCTGGCAATACATGGAGTCCGAATTATACATTGTACCGTACCTTAGGAGAGTCTCTAACATAAACTATAGTAGAGATACCATCTCCTTTAGAAGAAAACCACTTCATGAATCATATTTCCTTAAGAATCTACCAGCCCTTTGAAAAGTGCGTACCCGCCATTATCACGGTACATCGGAACTCATCACGACTTGTCAAGACAACTCATACTTCCGCTAGACCGGAATAACAAGAATCTAGTCCCTCCTACCCATCCAAAATATACAATATAGGACTGATTCTACTTGTACTAATAATATGTAATACATATGAATTCAGGCCATAAACACAATAAGCAAATTAATATATTTTCTGGCCCTAAAAAATAAGTACAAACGTAAGCGCAATATCCTTGCGCCGGATCAATATCCAGAACGATTACTCCTATAATCAAAAGTGTGAATCAAACATGGATTCTCTCGCTTTTACCATAGACAGCATTTTCATACACAAATGAATGAATGTCTATATTTTTCCCATATTAAATAGCCATATCGATTTTTGTAATATGTGCGTCAAAATATGCACGCAACACTCTGCCGAACACTACACGTAAAGTTGGCATAGAGGCTTTTTATGATTGACACTATGCAGCTTGGAATTCCATAAGCCCTCAGTATTTTCCATAAACTGTCCCTATGTATGCTGTCAAAAGCCTTTTCAAAGTCAACGAAATTAATGTACAGCTGTCTTTGCCATTCTGAGCACTGCTCTATAATGTTCCTGAGAGTGAATATATGATCTACACATCTTCTGTTCTGTCTAAATCCTGCTTGTTATTTCCTCAGTTTGTGGTCTACTGCTTTTGAAATTCTCTGTATAATTATTCTGCCTAGTATTTTGCTGGGAACTGAGAGAAGATTGATTCCTCTCCAATTATTGCAGTCTGAAAGATCTCCCTTCTTGGACAATTGGACAATTATTCCTTTGTTCCACTCTGATGGTGTTGTCCCCGTTTTCCAGACTTGTGCAAATAGTGGTTCTAATAGTTCTGCTGCTAGCTCACGGTCTGTCTTAAATAGCTCTGCATTTAAGTTATTATGGCCAGGAGCTTTTCCGTTTTTTATACCTTTGATTGCTGTGATGATTTCTTCTTTTCGTGGAATGTCTGTATTTACATCTAGATCGTTTTCAGCCTCAGGAACATTCAATTGTGTCTCTGGGGGTTCCATATTCAGAGTTTCTCTGTATTGCTCTGCCCATCTTGTTTCCTGTCCCTCTGCTGTCGTGATGAGATTTCCTTGCTTATCTCTTACTAATGTAATATTGTTTGCACCTCGTTTTCCGCTGATGAATTTAGTTATTTTGTATACTGTGCTTTGTTCATTTCACTTGAGGCACGTGTGATGTAATCATCACTCATCACTGCTCCAGTCAGAGTCTGGGGTCGCTGCTGCTTTCGCGTTTCTGAGAGAATTAGCATAAAACAAACCAAGCGCTTGCCGTAGTGGTTCGTGAATATACTATTTTTATATGTTGAGGTTTCCAGCCTCATATATACCAACTAAGCAAAAAAACATGTCAAATTCACATTTGTAAAATAAAGGTTCACAACTTACTTCAAATGGGTTATACAATCTCCTCGCACAGTGTAGAATGGACACGAAATTTAGGTTATATGCTTTCGAATCACTTGGCCTGGAAATTCCTTTTATGACGGGTGTTCTGCGAATCCCTTGGTCTGGAAATATGTTGATTCCTCTTATGACGGGTGTTCTGCGAATCACTTGGTCTGGAAATATTCTCTTATGACTGGTGATCCAATTCCTTAGGACTCCAGTCTTGTATTTATAAAGGCGGGCTTACTTTTTTAAGGTTTAAAGTTTCCCAATTACTTCGATATGTCCTGGTCCTTTTAAGTTTCCAGTCTTTGTATTTATAATGGCGGGCTTACTTTTTTAAGGTTTAAAGTTCCCCAAATACATTTTTTTTCTTAACCAGCGACACTTGGGCTTTCAGCCCTTCGGCCCAATGACATGTTATTGCCAGGCTGAGGAACCTGTGAACTTTCCGTCCAAACCGGTCAGGAGCTTCGCATCTTCCCATCTACAGAAGGTTTATCTCAGGAGCCGTTCAGGTTATTCAGTCAAAATCCCAATCGATGACACTACTTCAAATGACTACGCCCAGGCTTGAACCTTGAACACATGATCGCCAGCGCAATGAGGTAACCATTACACCAGCGTGGCTCCCACCCACCTCCCCCCAAATACTTCGATCTGTCACTTATGATATAGAAATTCCGATGTCTCACTGGCTTCTGAGAGCTGCTAATTTGACAATGCGATGCAGTCTCGTCTGTGACTCCAATTTCGGTAGATGTTATTTTCAGTTTTCAGTTCAAATCACAGATTGTGCTTCCGCCGAATTTTCTAATGAAATTCATTGTCTACTCTGGCTTCTCAAATCAAACCAACGGTTAGCTTTTTAGCACTTGGTTGGGGTGTTTTAATTCATAATCTCCCCCGCGTGTTTAAAATATTAAATTTAATATTCCAACGCGTGACCTCTTTATAATAAGCCGTAATATTTCCGCCAACTCACAAACAAATCTGTGAACTATAATGATGTCCAGACGCTACCTTCCGCCCATATCGTCTTCCCAGACAGATTATCTGTAATAATCTCACAGGAATGGTCCGGCGAAATCTATTATCTCATTAACGCCTGCGTTTTCACACACCTCAGACGACTCTCTCAGACAGACAATATTGGCTTCATATTCATCCACGTACGAGATCATACTGTGTCAAACGAGGATCGTCTCCTATCAAAGGTGGCCTGCGGCTCCCAGAGATAAACGTATTACCGCTGACCGATGGTAATGACTGGGTATTGTTACGATAATACCACAGTTCACCTGGCGGAACGTAAATACGCCTGGGCAGTGGTCACAGTAAAAGAATGTAAGGGCAATAAATATGCCAAATAATATGAATATGAATGAGAAAAATAAAGAAATGAAGTGATACTGCCGAAGTGGATGAGAGTTATAAAAAATCACAACTGATATCGTCACATGGTCGGTTTTCAGTGTGAATTAACCACCAAGGAGGTATTTAGCAAGTTTGGAAATTTACCAAACAATGGCGAGTAATTATCTCTCACCAGCTGCATATCGTTGTTCTGCTGAACTAAACTTTCTGCTGATATAGATGCATGGATGCAGCCGGTTGTTTCATATCTGCATCAAACAGCAGCCGATGCCCGTGCCTGATGCGTATGTTCTGAGGACGAAAGGTTTACTGGCATCAGGTATCGTTAAGACAGGATAATTGGAAAAAGCAGATTTAATTGCATTTAATGTACGATCGTAGTCATCCGACCATTTAATTTTTAATGGTGCACCCTTGCACGTCAAAGCAGATAGTGGAGCAGATAGAGAAGCACAGTTAGGGAAGAACTTATGGTAATACTTTATCAAACCTAATAAGCTTCTGATTTCTTTCTTCAATCAATCAATACCCTTTAGCTCCCCGAGCAGCATAATCCTTCAACAAACACATGCCAAGTCTTCCTGTCCCGTGCCATCCACTTAAATTCTTTCCATGTTTTCCTCATCATTTTCACCTCTGTATCCAGCTCTCTTCTCCATGTATTTTTTTTTGGTCAACATCTTCCTCTCTTTCCCTGTGCATTCCAGAACAAGGACTGCCTTGTAAGGCTATCAACAGGTTTCCTCAATGTGTGTCCTATCCATCGCCAACGTCTTCTTTTCAGCTCTTGTTCCACTGGCACTTGTCTGGTTCTTGTCGTCAATTCCACATTTGTGACTTTGTCATACCATTTCAGTCCTTCTATTCTACGCAAGCACCCGTTTATAAAAGTCTGTAGCTTTTTAGTTGTTGTTTGTGTTGCTCTCCATGTCTCAGAGCCATACAAAAGGACTGACGACATTTGAGTTTAAGATTCTTATTTTCGTGTTGGACTTGATTTCTCTTGACCTCCATGTGTTTCCCAATGCAATGAAAGCGCCTCTTGCTTTTTTTATTCTCATTTTGATTTCACTGTCTGTCCCTCAAACTTTGTCTAAATTACTACCAAGATATGTGTACGATTCTTCATCCTTTAGTGGTGTTTCTTCAAGTTCAATCTTTTTATCATTTCTTACATTTATTGTCATAATCTTTGCCTTTTCCCTGTGTATTTTCAGGCCCACTTGTTGTGACCTCTCATCGATAATTTTCATATTCGCTTGCATCTGATTATGGTTATGGGACAGAAGAGCCAAGTCATCAGCAAAATCCAGATCATCAAACTGTTTAGTCAGATTCCACTGGATTCTATTTCTGTTGTGTGATATCGATGTTTTCATAACCCAATCTATTGCTAGTAAGAAAAGAAATGAAGACAAGAGGCACCCCTGTCTCACTCCCGTTCTTATCCTAAACGTTTCTGTAAGCTGTCCTTCATGAAGAACTCTGCATGTCATGTCTTCATAAGTCTTCCTTATTAAGTTAATGATCTTCATGGATACTTCTTTCTTATTCTTTCGAATTTGAATATTCAAGATCCGTTTTACTGTCTTATTGTCTGGACATAACATATTCTGACTAATGCGATGTCCCAAAAATGAAATTTCACGGTACCGTAACCTATCTTAACTTTTGATGTACGTACTGTCAACAGGTGCAACCTTAACAGAAGTAGTAAAAACCAAGTGGTGTGGTAAAAGCTGTCAATGGCTTGGCTTCATCTGTTAAAGGGATTTGCCAGTAACCCTAGAGAGATCTAATTTACTAAAGTATGTTGCCTGGGATAACTAATGCAAAGGTCTTCCATAACAGGCATTGGTTCTGCATCTGTTATTGTTATGCTATTTAATTTTTTAAAGTCGTTACAAATTCTTAAAGAACTACAGGTATACCTCGCTTTATTGCGCTTCGCTTTATTGTGCTTCGCAGATATTGCGCCTTTTAAAAATAATTCATGTTTATTTATTAGAACGTACCTTCTTCTTCCGATAGATTTTGGCTCTCCACCAGCAAAAAAATTACGATTCTCTGAAGGCTCAGATGATGAAGATTAGCCTTTTTGTTAGCAATAAAGTATTTTTCATTTTACAATACCCTGTTTTTTAAGACCTAGCGCTATTGCGCTCTTAATAGACACAGTGTAAACATGATTTTAGGCCTTTATATGCACTGGGAAGCAAAAAAAAAAAAAAATGGGTATGACAAGCTTTACTGCGAAATTCGCTTTATTGCTGTAGTCTGGATCCGAACCCGCAATATCTCCGAGGTATACCTGTATCTGGTTTCTTCACCAATACCATGAGAAAAGCATATGCTGAAGAAGATGGGGATATTATACCCATGTCAAGCATTTGCCGAATTTCTTTTTTCTACATGTTCTTAATAAATTGGATAAGGTCTCAATTTAATTGGCTTGTGGTCGGTAATGATAATGTCATGTGTAATCAGGTCAGTGCGACCAGGCACTTCAGTTAAGACATCTTCAAAAGAACTAAGAATGTTTTGAACTTGTACTTGTTGAGAGGGATGCAGAGATTCAGAAATGGAAACATTCTTCAATCATTCAACAGATGTCAGAGGATGTAAGGAAAACCTCAAAGGAATAGAAGAAATAGTGTCCTCTGAATGAACCACCGCAAAAGATGACAATACAATTTCTTCTTCTTCTTCCTCGTTCACCCTGAAAAGGATGGTGGTTGCGTTGTGTCTGTTTACGCCTAAGCTGTGATATCTGCACCTTTCGGTCGACACATCCGACTTCAGCACGGCATTTTTTAGGGACCGGGTTTGCTTTCCCATTGCGATCCGCACTCGCTCAGCCAGACTGCACTGCTGCAGACTGTTTCCAGGACCAGCACGTGGAGGTGGAGTGCGGTCTTGACCAGCTCTGGTTCGCTGGTCCTGATGCAAGCAGTACAGCTATGGGTCGCTGACTGCATTCACTATTGCTGCATCTAGGGGTCCCACAATACAATTTGATCAGTAACACTGTCCAAGATGCATTGAAATTCTTGAGGACGTTGTGTATAAGATTTTAACACATTGATATGATAGGTTTTATTTTTACCTTTGATATTAATAGCATAATCAACATCAGTGATTTTCTTAATCACTGTACATGGCCCCTGCCAAGAAATTAGGAGTTTATTTTCCTTAGTAGGGAGAAGTAATAGAACCTCATCGCCAGGTGAAAATTTTCTGAGTTTGCGAGATTGGTTGTGAAGCAACCTCGATTTCTGTGTTGAGTTTTTTATAATTCATGATGCACATTTGCAAGCATCTGTCAGCCGCTGTCTAAGGTCAATGACAAACTCGTAACTACTGCGAGTTTCTTCGTTAGCCATGCAGCCCAATAATAAGTCTTTTAAGATGTACATAGGTCCTCTCGGATTAGCCCCATATGCGAGCTCAAATGACAAGTAACCTGTACTTTCGTGTGTGACCTCTCTATAAGCAAAGAGTACTGCTGGTAACAGCTTATCCAAATCACAAGGATTTGACTCCGTAACCTTTCCTAACATCATTTTAAGAGACCCATTGTAGTGCTCACAAACGCCATTGGAACAGGGTCTTTAAGGACTTGTAATGGTGACACATTTCACTGATCTACCGTCAGCGCTCTAAGAGTGCGGATGGTAGACATAGGTTTGAGTTTAGGTCTTCCTGTAGAGGAAGGTACAACTTTCCTCGAAGGCATTCACCTTCACATTTTTGGTAGGAATAGTTATACAGTTTCTCCAACAGAGGTCGTGGGTATCACAACGGTAGATTTAGTGATGATATCTATCACAGAGGTTACAAACGATCATCCATTGAAAGATCACAATGAATTGGTAGGTTAAACAATTACCATAATAATAAAAATGATACTGACATGCAGAATAATAAGAAGTCTGGTAACCAAAATGGTAAACGACATGCAAGCAGAACTCAACGACATGCCAATGCTTGTGCAGAGCAGGGTATGAATGATGATAGTATTGACCGTGCAAATGCTTGTGTCATTGAGGCAAAGAATAATGTTGACTGTACTGAGTGTACAACTTTATGTGAACCAGGTTCACACACAAGATTGTTATGCGGTCATACATTACCAGCAATGTCCTCATATGAGTACATGGGCCGTTTCATTGTGCACAAGGGCTTATTACATAACAGACCCATAACTGTAGTCCGTGATACTGGATGTACCACTGTTGGTATTAGAAAATCTCTCACTGATGATTCCACCCATGAAAGAACATCAGAGATTAATGGTATAAAAATTCTTAATATTGAAGGTATGCATCATTGTCGTTTTGAATGACTTGAAATGTTGAATAGCAGATGAGTCAAAGTTTTGAAAGTTATTCCAAAATGTCGGTTGATATTTCTGCCGCTGACGTCACATAGTTCAGACTTGCCGGTTAGACGTGTTTCGGCTAAGTTTAAGAACTTTCAAAAATTAATATGTTCTTGTTCCTTTCTTTGCTGACAAATGTTAATGAGTATCAATCATCGATACTGTAATACCGTAAACCTTGAAATTTGATAGTAGCCATAATCAAGATCGAGCGCTATCCTTGAAGTCGTACATTGTTTCACTTGATGAAATGGTGGAATGTTTAAAGTAAAAATGTTTCGCACGAGTCTCCTTAAACATATATTGCGTATTCAAAGTACTAATTAAGAATGGCACCGGACAATAAGCATGAAGAAAATTCGTCTGGTTCATCTGTTAAGAGCCAATCTTATAGTTCTCTTTTTAATGTCTATGATTGTTTTCATTTTTTGTTCTGATAAGATGTTGGCTCAATGAATAAATATTATCTTTGAATTGCCATTCGTGTTGGAGTGTTTTTGTTCAACTTTCTTGTTTAGTTTGGTTCGGTTTTTATGGACTATCTTCATTGCACACGGACAACGCCATCAGTGCTGCGATCTCCTCCCTTAGATCACACAAGGAGGATCACAGCGCACTGCACGAACTCCGTAGCACCGGCGAGAATCCCAATGTGTATATAAAATGCAGAGGAATCACACATTCTATAAATATTTTTGTGGTGATAGGTTTCCTAATTTTAAGATTTTTTAAAGGCTTTCTTGTTTAAAACTGGCTTAGCCACTTCTATAGACTCGTTTATATTGTAATATATATTCATGTCCATCACTGCAAAGAACTCTCATCTTGAGATAACGAACAAATATTGAATCTGAAATTTTATATAGATTCTTCAACGATATTGTGTTTCAACGACTTTCATTTATTCCACACATAGAACTATCATATAATGCTCCAACAAAATTAATAATAGTTAATCAGTGGTACGAATCGACTTCTTAAATTTTATCTATCTTTTCTACACAAATTCCCTGGTTCGATAATTTTTTAGATACTTGTAATAATATATTTCCTGTGCCTTTCTTGCACCCAATTCTCTGTGTCCACTAATTTCTTATTGTTTGGTCATTTTCGACCTATTAAACTGTTTTTTTTACGATACTCGTAATAATATATCCCATGTGCCTGTCTTGCACGTACATTTCTGTGTCCATTAATTTCTTCTCGTTATGGTTATTTTCGACCCATTAAACTGTTCTATCAACTTCGAAATATTCTGCATATATTTATGTAGGTTCTACTGACCTTGAAACATCTTGAATGTTTTGAGATATCATCTCTCCTTATATTCATAGCCATCTCGGCAAAATTAACACAGTGAGTAAAAATATATCTTGACGCATACATATACTCTTAATTTCGAGTAAAATCCAGACTCATGAAATACTATAGAAGTAGACTATGCTACACTTTTATAAGAGGACTTGGCCACATATTCTGACACGTCTGTACGCTCTAAAGCGTGGACATACTCTCTTTACGTCATCCCTAGATACTCCCCCCCCCCCTTTTTCCCCTTAGTCATAGCTAACGATTCTATTTTATGCGTTTTGTTGAGGGTCATCATGGTGTACAGCAATCCCTCTAAATATAACTTTATCAGGATTGCCCTGCGTCATGATGTGTTCTCAACACTTGGGACTACCTATGCTTTTAGTTCTCTTTAAGAAACTAGCAATAAAGCATTCACCAGCCCTTGCAGTAGTGATTCATGGAATCATCATTCTATATGCTGAAGTTACCAGCCTAAAATGACTTCGACATCCACTAGCAATTTTCACATATTAATATTCACAAGGCAATATATACATATTAGTTCACATGTTAATAATGATAAAGATAGAATGCAAAATGTACAACTTACGCCAATCTTGGCTCACAGAATGTTTGCTCAGATAAGTAGGTTAACGACCTTGCAAATGCTTTTACTCGTGTTCTTGGGAGTCGTTACTTTAACAATAAGTACCCACTTTGACTCCGTGTTTTCAGTTTCCTCAGATCCCGGTTTTCCTTATTCAAATGATAAGAGTTTTTCCGGGCTGTTTAAGTCAAAATGCACCAACAAAGTCCGGTCTGATAAATGGAATTCTGATTCTAACCCTAGCAGTCTGGTTGTAGTCTTGGCAAGCAATTCTCACAGTGTCTTAAAACTTCAAACTTGTCAGGTTATACGGCCCTGTCTTTCTCCGCATTTGTTTGTTACGATGCCAAGCAGGGCTCCAATCGTTTCAAACATGCGTGTTTTGTGGGGTACTTCCAATATTTCCTCATGGAAATTTATGCGCGTTTCTGCAGAGATCATGTCTCCCATATATGGAATTGACACTTCCGTACACTCTCTCAGCAGTGTGTTCAAATACAACATCCTACTTTTATCTAAAGTAATCTGTTCGTAAAAGTCGAACAGGAAATGAGGGTGTCATTCATGTCTGTTCAAAATGTGTCGCACAGACAAGTAATCTCTTTATCCGTCGCTTGCGCAAACAAAATTCGTCTCTTTACCATCTTGGTAAGTGCGACACATTCGACTTATCAATGCTTAGCCAAAGTCGCTGGGGCGATGTTAGTGTTAATCTTTAGTCTGATGTCGGCCACACCCGATATTAACCAACATGATTGTCGGTTAATATTATCTCAGCCGTTTTTTGCAAAGCAGGGAGGAACGGGTAACCAAACAGACATGACGACGTATCACTGAGAGGAGTGTAAGAATATGTGAAAATATAAAATATCTGCTACATAGCAGAGAAAGATAGAGGTGCCGACCATTGAAATACACGTAATTAGTCAGTACAGCAAAGGTCACAGAATACGGTCATAGTGGACAAGAGAGCAGCCCCAAAATTATGTAACACATGGTTAAATGCATTTCTGGGACCTAAGACGCGTCAACAGTGAGGAATGCAGTTAGCGAACCATAGCTAGAATGCTTGCGTCAGGGTCAGCGAACCAGAGCTGACTAAGACCCTACTCCACCTCCAAGTGGTGGTGCTGGAAACAGGCTGCATCACTGCAATCTGGCTGAGTGAGTAGGGATCGAAGAGGGAAGGCTAACCCGGTCCCAAAAATGCCATGCTGAAGTCAAATGTGTCGGCCGAAAGGCGAAAATATCGCAGCTTTGCTGTAAACGGACACAACGCAACCAACGTCCTTTTCAGGACGAACGAAGAAGAAGAAGAAAGAAGAATGCATTTCCTGCATTAGGCGGGTGCGATAGGGTAATGGGACTACTAACTGTCTCTTGTTCCCCACCCTTCAATAAACCAAACCTATCTCCCTGTAATATGCTCCCTGAGGAGTATAGGAGTAAATGCCATGCAACTTAGAAAAGCAAGGCTTTAGAGTTTTGTCATCCCTTTGTACCTTCTTCAGCTACGAAATATTCAGGCTGTTTAGAGATGACAACTCAGTGGCCGCTTTGGCGTGTCCTGGGTTCTCTCTCTTTTGTGTCGGCCTGGAGTCACGTAAGGGATCTCCAAGAAACACATATTTCCTCCCTAAAATGAGAGGGTAGACTAAATCGTCTAAAACTGCGGCATTGATTTTTCCCCGTACATATCGGGTTAAGACACCAATTTCCGCAGCAGGAAGAAGCATAGGCTTTATACTCTTCCGGGGCCCTGTATTTCTATAGTTTCACCAGTGTACTGGTGGGCCTTCACCAAAGATGGGGAAACTAGAGCCGGTTTGGTTAACAACGGTTACTTTCTCAGTAATAGAGGGGTGACTGGGGTTCTGTTCATAGGCATGGGGATCATGGTTCCATGTCGGCCCCCTGATCAGGCATGCGACATTACCAGCCTCAAACGACTTGAACATCCATTAGCAATTTTCACATATTAATATTCACTTGGCAATAAATACATATTAGTTCACATATTAGTAATGAAAAATATAGAATGTAAAATGTACAACTTACGCCAATCTTGGCTCACAGACTATTTGCTCAGAGAAGTAAAGGCACTTGAATAGGCCTCTTAACCTGTTCTGGGAGGTGGGGGGGGGGGGGAGGGAGGTCGTTACTTTAACAATAAGTTCCCACTTTGACTACGTGTTTTAGATTCCTCAGATTCCGGTTTTCCTTGTTAAAATGGTAGAGTTTATTATGGGCTCTGAAGTCTTCTAAATTGCTCAAATAATGGTCCGGTGTGATATATGAATCTTGATTCTAGGCTTAACTCTGGTAGTCTGGTTGTTGTCTTGGCAAGCAATTTTCACAGTGAACTAGACTCGCAAAATGTGTCAGATTATATTGCAAGTTTTCGTCCCCCGCCTTGTTTGTAACAATTTTAGGCGGCACCCAATCTGGGATTTGGTTGTTCCTCTGTTCGAATGCCCGCCAATCGTTTCAAAACTGCATATTTAGGTGGGGTAATTCAAATATTTTCCCCATAGGAAAAATTATGTGCGTAATGCAAAAGGTCACGTCACTCATATATGGAAGTAAAAAGTCCGTACAATGTGTTTCAGATGTAACATCTTACTTTCCTCTAACGCAATGTTTCTGCAACAAGGTATGCAGGAAATGATGATGTCATTCATGTCTGTCCAAAATGTGTCGCACAGACAAGTAATCTCTTTATCCGTCTGCGGGAGAGTAATTTTATCGCCTGACACGGCTTGGAAAAACAAAACTACGCGAAAACTGAGCAGGCACATATGGGTTTTATATGCGCTAATCTCAACAAAGCTGTGAAGCGCCAAGGAAATATGGTGAAATATCACCAAAAAGGAGTATCAAATGATTTGACAATATCAAATAGCTGCTTGATAAGAGCAAAAAAGACATGTGTCGACCCGGAAATTTCTCGTCATCAGTCCTCACTTCAATTGAAAATGAGTACTTCCGTAGTGGAGAAGGGATCGAACCCAAAATTCCGTGACAGCGTGTTAAATAGTTAACTGATCGTGTGCCTTTATATTGGTAAACGTTTCGTGTTGCATCAGTGTTGGTGTACGTTTCGTACACCTCTGTGTTGGTGAACGGATCATGTTGTTTCTGTGCTGGTGGAAGTTTCTTGTAGCCTCTATAGTTGTGAACGAATAATGTTGCCTCTATGTTGGTGGAAGTTTTAAATTTCCTCTATGATGATTTACCATTTCCTCCATCACATTTTGTTCCTCAACATGCATTGTTTTTAGATGGTAGCGTTCCAATGTATTACAGTGAAAACTAACTTTTGTTCTAATAACATTTTCAAACTTTTTATGTGCTCAATAGATACAGTGTATGTCCATGAACCAAATTCTACAGTTTATTTTGTTAAAAAACATGTGGTTACCATGGTAACCACAAAAAAAAACATCCGCCATATTGGATTTTCATCACTTTTCGAGAGCTAAAATCTTATGTTTCCCATTGACCAAACTTTACCAAATTACACACACATGTTGTGACTGACAATTAAAACAATTTGTCAGAGGCTTTTTTTGATAAGTTTAAAATTCAATTTTAATTTTTTTTTTTTTTAAATACACTATATTTGTATGAAAAACAATGGAAAAAAAATATTTTAAAAAATATATCAAAGCAAATTACCAAAATATCAAAAAAGCCTCTGTCAATTTAAAGGTATATATGTGTCCTACATGCATGCCAAATTTCAGACTGATCTATTAGTAAGTTGGTAAAAAATAACATTTTTTGTTAATAAAGTGTTAGTTTTGAGAAAAATGCATTTTGTCACCGAGTGACTTGTCTTGTCCAATATACTCCATTCTGGGGGGCGGAATGTGTTTAAAATTGTCCAGCACTATATGCTGCACCTCCTTCAACTTCCTGCGGCTCCTTCTCTTGCCTTTATCTTGCCTAATTTTTCTTCTTTTCTTCTACATGGTAACCAAAAAAAAAAACAATCGCCATATTAGGTTTTTCACCAATTTTCAAGAGCAAAAATCTTATCTTTACCATTGACCAAACTTTATCAAATTGCACACACATGTTGTGACTGACAATTAAAACAATTTGTCTGAGGCTTTTTTTGATAAGTTTAAAATTCTATTTTTAATTTTTTTTTTTAAACACACTATATTTGTATGAAAAACACTGAAAAAAAAATATTAAAAAAATATATCAAAGCAAATTACCAAAATATCAAAATAAGCCTCTGTCAATTTAAAGGTATATATGTATCCTACATGCATGCGAAATTTCAGACTGATCTATTAGAAAGTTTGTAAAAAATAACATTTTTTGTTAATAAAATGTTAGTTTTGAGGAAAATGCATTTTAGTCACCGAGTGACTTGTCTTGTCCAATATACTCCATTCTGGGGGGCTGAATGTGTTTAAAATCCTCCAGGACTATATGCTGCACCTCCTTCAGCTTCCTTTAAAATTCTATTTTTAATGATTTAAAAAAAATACACTTTATTTGTATGAAAAAAAAAATATGTTAAAAAAATATATCAAAGCAAATTACCAAAATATCAAAAAGAGCATGTGACAATTTAAAGGTATATATGTGTACTACATGCATGCCGAATTTCAGATTGATCTATTAGATAGTTTGTTAGTAATAAAATTTTTGGTTAATAAAATGTTAGTTTTAAGAAAAATGCATTTTACTCACCGTGTGCCTTGTCTTGTCCAATATACTCCATTCTGGGGGGCTGAATATTTTTAAAATCCTCCAGGACTATATGCTGCACCTTCTTCAGCTTCCTGCAGCTCCACCTCTCGCCTTTGTCTTGCCTCTTGCCTAATTTTTCTTCTTTTTACAAGTTTGTCAGTCTCATGTTTCTGGCTGTTGGCCAGACGTTTCCTCAGTCGCACCTGTCCAAGGCGTATTGAGTTTGTTCCAGATGCTTGACCACACAGCCTTTTTATTTCTGCACTGGCTGATGGACCAAAGTTGAACTCTCCAACGGCCACAAGGACACTGAATTTGGCTTTTTTTTAATGACACAAATTTCCGCTTGCTGCAACGACTCCATATAACATTGTGTAGGCTTTCATTTGCATTTTGTGTTGCACCTAGCTGACACCGCTTCAGCAAATGCTGATCAGTAAGACGCTCATAAATAGGGGCTAAGTGCTTATGGAGCAGGTTGTAGTCTAGCGGAGTGTGAACCTTGGTCTCGTGTGGTCCAGCAGCTTCTCCTTTGGCAATGGAAGCCTGATAGAAACACCAGGAGTCTTTGCCTGGCGGACACAAATTATGTTGGGGTTTGTCGTTTGTCGAATACCCATGGTAGAGAGAAGCCATGATGGCTTGTTTCATCTCTGGGGCTGTACTATGCTTGCGGATGGCCCTGGTGTAGTAAATACACAATTTTCATATTGTATTTTGGGTTAGACGACCACGGCCATTTCCTCCAACGGTGACTTTTTGTTTCCTGCAGTCAGTAATCAGTGTCCTCAGTGCAGTGCCTAATCGCTTTGCAACATGGTTGACGCACTCTTCTTTGGTTATGTCAACTTCTGGTCCATGCGGTTAGATGTCGCAGAGTCTGTTGTAGGCCTTGGAATCGCCATCTGATAGCAAAACAGTGTAGCGTAGCTTGTGATTAGCCACTGAACGAAGAAAGAGAACTTCACAGGCTTTTACCTCCATCATTCCGGCTGACCCTTCTGATGCTCTGCTTTCCATTTTTCAAATTTGTCAGGCTGATTTTTCAGTTGCCACTGTCCAGTATTCTCACAGGTGTGACAGATTGAAGACATAACATGCGAATCGATGACCATGCCAGTCAAGATGTCGATAACACTGCCAACACCTATAAGTAACTTATGACCTCTAGTTAGCCATATTGCATCAAAGCTGACAGCGATGTCAATGACTTCCTTTTTATTAATGGTACGATGCTGACTCTTAGCGTGTTCAGCTCGGACGATGCTGATGGAACGTTGAAATACTGTAGAGTGCATGGTATTCAAATGATCAAAAATTTGATCTGCATATTTAATGAAATGTTTTCTGGTGCAGGCCAGGGAGGTCTGGGTTCTCACAGAAGAGATTGAATGTATACGGGCCCATTCCAGACATAAGGGCACCAAGAACAGCAGATTTGTTGATTGCATGTCCACGAGGGCCACGGCCTTCTGGTTCCCTCTCGGATGTGTACATTCCAGAAATTGCTTTTTCACATGTGTGATACTTGTAGCGAAATCTGTGAAACAATCGCTAAATTCAGTAAGATTTTACTTCTATGATAATAAATAAACCCGCCCGTGTGTGCTTGCCTATCGTCGTCCTCAACGCCAGTAGAGCGCTGAATTGTAGGCAGTAGTAATGCTTAGACAATGATCCCGCCGTCAAATAGTATACGCTTTCCTAGTTTCGTCCTTGAGACTAACAATTAACTTGTGCCAGAACTGCGATACCAAACTGCCGTTCTGAATTAACGTACGATTTTAACTTTAACGCCACCAATAGTAGCAATTCGGACATTTTCCAGAAGTGTAGAACGAAACTGCAGTAAGAATTAACGCAAATATTACCAACGCCTTCAAAACCCCTCTTCGCTCGACACGCCGTCCTATGTATATATCTACGCTGTTGGACGCGACACAGCCCAAAACACACACACAGTCGTATTCGGGCTAACAATTAACTATAAGGTAACATGCGGCCAACGCGTTGTCGAATTTTTGTGACGTACTACAAAAGCGCTGTTTCGTTCTGAATGAGAACGACAGTTAAAAAAAAAAAAAAAAAAAATTACGATTTAACGTGGAGATTTTTAAAAATACAGTACGGATAGGGGCAGAAAAGGAGTATAGGACTAGTGTCACGAGTTCGTGTTTACAGATTTGAATTGGCAAGATAGAAAAATATGTTATTTGAGGAAATGAAGAAAAAAAACGATACTAGTGAATATAATAAATAAAAGAATAAAAAATAGAACCACTGTGTGACAGACAGCAACATGATCACTAATTACTTGTCAGAATTATAAACTTGTAGGATATAACTGAGATATTGACGAAGACAGATGGACGAACAGACTTGAATCTTTCTCAGTTTGCCCTGTAGTGGGGATAGAGGGGAAGTTAGTCCAAGATTTGGAAATTGAGTTCAGTTTTGTATAAAAAGACGCTAGAAGCCAAACAGTCCCTGATTGGCTGGAGACTAATATACTAACGGAGGGATAAAACTAATTAGTTAGTTAGATTTCGAGGCCACTTGTAAAAGAAATTTTCTACACTAAAGTTGTTCTACAAGCAAGATAATAGTACTATCTTGACTTTGCTAATCTGCACCAGCAAGCGATCTGGATTTGACCATATTTATCGCAAATCAAACTTATTAGTCTTAATATTTCTCTGCTGCGGTAAGAAAGAAAACATTTATATCACCATTATATTATTATTATGTATGTATTATTGAATATGTATGAAAATTATGTGGGCAGAAGTTTATCTAGAGGGAAGTCAACATCAAACTTTGTGTTGTTTCACAGAGTTGTTAGGAAATATATTAACATGTTGTAGAAAAGCCAGACAGGCTTTCTGACATTTTGGGAGAAAGAAAAATTAAATATTAAGGGGGAAATTGTTGTACAGTATTATTACATAAGACCAGGCAAACCCCTGGCCGTCTTCTTCAGCAAGTCACCGGGATTGTACATGACTTGATATTATTAACTTAAAATGTTTCCTTTGTCAAGGAAAGTGTCAAACTGTAGTTTGAAGTTTATTTGACCATGAATGGGGTAACAAACCAATTAAGAACGTTAACTAATTGTTTAGTTACCATGCTGAGTCTGAATATGATTAAAAATGTTTAGTAGTTAGGGAAAGAGAGAGTTATATGAGAGGTTGAGTAGGACGCATTTATATCGTTCCAGGGTTTCATCTATGACTCAAAGTGAGCCCAGGTCAACCTATACCTGTCTATATTTCAGCATCTAAAGAATTGAGGCAGTATCGACTGTGTGCCTCAGTGTTATTGTGTTATATTGCAAGAGCAGAATCCTTACTTGGCAGTGGAGGCTGGTGATCTAACCAAAATTCATCCTGCATACCAGGCACCACTCAGTTAAGAAATTGTCTCCGGGCACTTGATATATCAAACTCAACTACTCTCAGTTCCCAAATGTGTATTAGATCATTCAGATTGTGATGAAGACAAACGTTCTTGTAATCAATACCCATTCATAGGAGCAAGAATAAATTGACACTGTTCCAGATTGACACATTTAATTACAGTTATGAATAAGAATATACTCAGTTATAAATTGAATTAATTTTATGTAAATACTTTGAATTATTATTTTGAGTTCAATATTCCGGTATACACAAAATTGTGATACTGGAACAAATAAATTGTAAAAAAGATTTCATATTTTAAACTTAACTCTGGGTGTTGTTAATTACTTTTCATAGAGTTCTTAAGTGTATTTGTTGTCATTTTATTATACCACAATTTCTTTACCCTAGACATTAGACGTAGCTGTCAGACATACTAGTCAAAAATAAGTCTGAGTGAGATCTTAGGGTGGTAGCAGAAAGGTTCTCTGAGAACACTCCCTTATTATCTATTAGACTCAGAGGCCTTCACAGCTTGACCTCACTCAGTTACACTATAACAATAACACCAACATTCAAAACATCTAAACCCCTATAACACACAACTTCCAGGAAGAGAGAGAAACCCTTAGACTTGGTGTTGTCAGTTCTTGTTTGCAATGTGCTTTGCTTACACAAATTGCAACACACATTTTTAAGAAGGTTGTTGAAGAAAGAAATGTCCACAATGGTTTTATACGTAGGTTTAGGCTGAGCGCAGACAGTATTATGAGATGCAACATTCTTGCTCGTGCTCAAGTTAATTTTTATATCAGATCGACTTGGGCCAGGCACTACTGGATCTGCAATGTGAACCATAGGCCTATCGGATACTGGTATGCAGAAATTCCACGTTGTTTGTGTATCAGTTTGTGTAGGCCTATCATTCATCGCTGATTCTGTCTTACCTTCTGTGGTAACACTGCTAGAAATTACACACTGTCGACGCGACCTGGCAGCAGATATTTGCTTTGATCTGTTACCTATTCTTCCCATTTTGAAGTAAAAGAACACAATTCACTGAAATTTAAACAAGATAAAAATATTTCACGAAAGCGAACAATTGTTTTTGTGTACAGGCGGAAATGGCTGTTGTTACTTCCACATTTGCGCACGCAGCCAAAATGTTGTTATGACCAATCAAAACAGATGTTTATTTTTGCGTCTTGAATGGGTTGGGAATGAGGGAATTAGGTCACCACGTGACCACTCCTTATAAGGAGGTTAGCGTAAAATTACGGAAATTTTCAAACACACATTACACAGAGCTATGAGAAAAAAAAAATTCGAATTTGCTTTATTACTGCAGACAAAGAAATTCCCTGTGTATCGACACCAAATAATCAATAATAAGGACAGCGTAACTAAGGTATTATTGAGCGACAAATCTTGCATTTTCGGCACAAATTTGCAAATCATAGCTTGGGGGTAGTACAGAAAATATGCTTTTTGATGCATCAAATGCATTTTTTATGTTATAAAACCTTGCTCATTCGATTCCTCGATGATTATTTAATAAAATACGCTCAAAAGTAAAAAATCGATATTTTGTAAGTAAAATCGAGTTTTCTCTACCGGGGACCACCTTAAAACTACACGCTTAACAAAATGCATGCTGTATTGTTTGTGTAAATATGAAAAGTAAAAACATCACTAAGCTCATCACAGACTAAGCAAGGCAGTGACGAGTGTTAATACACAGGGGTTATCAGAGAGTGCTATTTATATAGTTTTGCTTGATCTACTGCAGTGTTTCCCACACTTACAGTAATCGCGTACCCCTTATGAGAGTTCCAAACTAGTGTTCTCTTCTAGGGGGAAGATAAATTGGAGGTAGTTTTTACAATACTTTATTATCTGCATTAGGGCTTGTTATATATAAACATGCCCTAATGTAGATAATATAGTATTGTAAAAACTACCTCCAATTTATCGCGGTTTGAACACTATTCGCTTACACATGGGGTACGAGCACCACAGTTGGGGAATGTCACATAATTGGTCGTTCTCATTTTCTCTCTCTCTGCCAGTACCTATTAATTTCTTCATAGAAAATTGTGCCCAGCCACTCCTTAGATTTGGGTTCCTATTTCAATACTGTAATCGTGTCATTTCACGGCAAATTGATCCCCGCCCGGCAGATTAATTTTATCGCCGAGCGAGTGAACCCACCCAGACATAGACATTAAACACATGTGGTGTTGACCGCTCATCGCCGAAATCCTGAGTCAGACTATAAAGGAAGACCAAACTGTTGTCCGTGAAAACGTATGGGGTCAGCGAATGTCGGCGATTATCCGTCTGGTGAACGAATTCAAGTACGGGTGATAATTGCATAAGAATTTCCATGCAGAAGTTTCTGTAATAATTATTACACAAAAACCCGCCCGGGGAGACAAATTAGCGAGGTCACTATCTTGCAACTCTGATTTGGAAAGTTACCTAAGAGTAAACAGATGGAGGTCATGTGTTAAAATTATAAAATTATATTTTAAAACACGAGGGGGAAAATAATGACTAAACGCCTCGACCCACTTCATTCTGCTCATGGATTGGATCAAATGAGAGCAGGAAATATACATTCGTTCTGATTCGAAGTTTTGTCGGAAACGTGATGCGAGGGCTTGGAGCGAAGTGAAAAATAACCTAGCAAATTCGGAGACTAAAACACACTGCATTGCTACGTCAAAGTAACAACTCCAAGAGCCAAAGAGAATAAGACAGGATTCCAAACTACAAGACCGGACAAAGTATTTGGGCATCTTTGAGACTCAAGAAGAAAACCTGACTTTATAAATACAAAGACAAGGAGACCTAGGAATCGGAGAACCCGTCATAAGAGGGATTCTAAAATTACCCCAGACCAAGTGTTCCAGGCATCTAAGCAAGTTGCCGCGTCTATTCTAAAACTGTGCCCGGAAATTGCATTTCCCAACTATTGGCATAAGTTGTAACCTATATTTTACAATTTGAATTTGACATGTTTGTACTTGCTAATGGTTGTAATAATTCATACGAGGCTGGCAATCTCAGCATATGAAAAGAGTATATTCATAAACTACCACAGTAAGCGCTGGTGATTGCTTCGTGCTAGTTCTCACAGGGAACCAAAAGCAGAGGTAACCCCAGACTCTGAATGGAGCAGGTAGTGAGTGATAATTACATCAGCTTGTGCATAGTTGATATTATCATTTTGTGAGGTATATGTAAACTTAACCATGATCATTCAGGCACAAGCCATTGCACTCGCCGCTGTCCAGTCACAATTTTTTTCATTAAATTAACTTTACAATTAATAATGATTTCTCATCACATTCCGTGAGTTATGATGCGTACTCAAGGAGGATAACATTTTATAAGAGACAAAAACTGGTGGGTGGACAGCGGAAGAGGTGCTTGATTAATATCAGAAAAACTAAGACTCAGCAGAGGCGTTTGTTACTTTTATTTCTTCTAAAGTTTGTGGTACGAGTCTGCAAGACCATTTGTGGTACAAGGCAACAAGACCATTTGTGGTATCATTCAGCGCTACGAATTTGTGATTGAGACGCTTGTTGTTGACACCAGATGGCTACGTTCGTCGGGCCTGTGGAGATATTAGTACTGACACCAGGATAGATTACCCCCTGGAACATCGCTCGGGGCGTGCCCTCGTCACAGAAAACGGATTGACGAAACAGCAGCAGTCACATTCAGAGATCTGGTCATACTTGTAGAAGGCCAGCATTCTATGAACTCCACCTTAACCTCAATAAGGACAACATTTTTTCTGCATCACATCTATCACCCATATTCATTTTACCTCTGTTAAAATAATTGATCATTAAATTTGTTACATGTTATTTTACAAAGCCCTAGTTGATTCGGTTACAGAGAGAAGGGAACACGTATGTATCAGTATCTTTAATAAATATCTATATAGATCTAATAAGAAGATCATTACTGTTAATTCCGTTTGGGGGTTGAACAAGCTAAATCATCCAATATATCTCTTCACAAAAAGCGGCGGGTAGATACTAAGTTAACTTTGCTAAAACAAATTCAGCATTGTTCTTGACTTCTGAATATCTTGTGAAGGCTCCCTCGAGGTAGAAGCATCATCTCCCTTCTATTTGCACCGATGCGAAGAGTAATCTTGTGGGAAGGTAGATACATGTGAAGGCAACCCGTGACAGGGAAACACTGATCTATGGCGTTTTTGTAGGGCAGCAACAAACTGCTGCCACATTGCTCGGTCCCAGCCTTCGTGCGGTGCCCCAGCTCTGGTTCAGTCTGTGCATTTCGGCCTCCACAATTCCCTGCACTGTTGTTTCTCTTTCACCTTCCTTCCCTTCTGGTGTCCATATCATAGCTGCTCTTGTGATGGCGTCGTGGTTTCTTCTGAAGACGTGGCCAACCTAACTCCAGCGTCTGCCAACTACGATAGTGTGCATGAAATGTGTTGCGTGGGACGACATAACGTGAGTTCTTTGTCCTCCCCCAGCTTTATCTAGAATTTTGCTGACGCGCTGATCAAATTTAATGTGCCTGCAAGTCTATTAATGCCCTTTGTTTTCCCATGAGTCTATGGGCGACACGTATAACGATCTTCTTCAAGAATCATACCTGGTGGCGTAGTAAATAATATCTCTCCATAACTCCCTGTTTTCACGACTATTTATCAGTTCTTGTTGACATCACACCATAATGTCAATCTGTTTTATATATTCTGCTCTCTCGTACTCTATCTATCATTCAGTCTCTGCTGTTGTCACGGTGTGTTCCAGCTTTCTTCTTCACATAAAATGTCCCAAAAAGTTGCTTCTTTCTAATATGATTAATTGCGCGCTGGTTATTTTCAATACATCCTCGTTGCTCCTTTCAGATATTCACAGCATTCTTCACATTGACTAACGCCACAACTCTGCTGCCTCCCCGGTTTTTCCTGCTGGCCTGCTAATAATTTTCCATGAGTTTTGGTTTCATTGAAGTTGTTGCCTTCTTGAGCGAGACACGGTACTTTCAACCTAGGCCAACGTCCATCGGTTGTTATAGAGCAGAAGGCCAATCAGAATAAGTGAGCTCTGTCAATAGAAGTATGGTATTGAAGAAAATATTAGCCCTAAAAAAAGACAACTAACTTCTATCGACTAGAATGATGAAGCCCTGAAAAGGGCTTGTTCTGAAAAAGTCTGCTAGCTGATGAAGCGTTGATAAATACGAGTACTAAGCTCTGAAAAGGTCTGCTAGCTGGTGAAGCGTTGATCTATACTAAGCCCTGAAAAAGACTTATAGTATCTATCTGCTGGCACGATGAAGCCCTGAAAAGGACCTTGCCCTGAAAAGGAATGCTAGCAACGCCATCGTGGCCCAGACTTCCTCAGAATTTAGCAAACACAAAATGTGACTTTAGTTAAAAAAAGGTAAAGGTAGCCTCATAGCATATACTGCTGCAGGGAAGTGAAGTGTTAGAGACTTCACTATACTAGGTCCGGCTTCGAGAGGGAGTGACCTGTTACCTTCCCTAACTTAAAAGCAAAGTTGTGCACTCAAATCATAGCTGGAGTGGACTAGAGCGTGACTTCTCCATGACTTACTTCAAAATATCAGGATAGGCTCTATATAACTGTGGAGTACTCTCTTTCTTACTTCTATTGAATAAAGCCACGACGTCCAAAGGCTGTTTGTAAGAGTGATTTATCTGAAGTTGTACAAGAAAATGATGTTGATGAGGATTTCTGTCACCTTTAGTTAGTAATTATAAAACCTCACGCGCTTAGGCTCGGAAACTGGAACACTCAAACACTATTCAATGGATAAAGCGAACATTAATTTGGCGGAAAGGTTTAATCAAAATGCCCAATCGATATTTGTAATGTATAATCGTAATCCATTATGCTAGCTCACACATCTTATAGCAGTACACATCGATCTTTCACTTTCTAAGGCAAATAAAGGGAGCCGCGCTGGTGTAGAGGTTACCAAACTGCGCTGGCAACCGGGTGACCCAGGATCAAACCCGGCCGAGGACATCTTTAGATTTTTCGTCGACCGGGATTTGGACTGGATTAACTCGAGCCCTGACGAGCACATTTGAAGAAGTGTCGTCGACCAGGGACTGGCGGCTCCTGAGCAGACCCAGCTCTAATGGGTACCTCCGAAATCGGCGAGTATCTGCCTGAATGGCGAGGGACACCTGTCTCTGTACAAGAAAAAAAGGGATACTCACGTAAAAATCAGTCTCAGGTTAGACATACTAACCTGAGATTTCGCCTCGAGTAATAGTGGGCGTAGGCACACCAAAAAAAAAAAAAATAAGGTAAATAATGAGTACACATGTATCATTAACGCTGCAAGGGTCGGAGTGGCTAAGATGTATGGCGTCTAGAGGCACCGGGTTCGATTCCCAGTTGAGGGAATATAATTTATGGAAATATCCCGGGTAGTGAGATCGGATGCCCAGCCTTCTCGGACAAGGGCCAAAAAATAGGAGGTCACGTGTGCAAGTTGCGCACGTTAAAAATCCTACCGCAATTGGAAATCGTAAAGAGTAGGCTGTAAGGCCGATGCCCTGGAAAAAAACTTAAACATTATAAACCTACCCACCACAAAAATATTTATAGAATGTGTGATTCCTGTATACATACATTGGGATTTTCTCGCCGGTGCTACGAGCTCTTGCACTGTGCTGAGATCCTCCTTGTGTGATCTAAAGGAGGAGATTAGAGCACTGATGGAGTTGTGTGCAATGAAGATAGTCCTTAAAATCAAACCAAACTAATTTGGGGAAAAGATTTAATCAAAATGTTCAATCGATATGTGTGATGCATAAACGTAATCCATTATGCTAGCTCACAGATCTGTTATAAGTGCACATCGATCGATCACTTTATAAGGCTAATAATTATGAGTAGGCCTACACATTAATGCAGCAGCTGAGCAGAAATAAAAGTGTTATTGTGGCAGTGGGGAGCAGGTGAGATGCGATGTCGATCTTGAATGCCATCATAAGAATGCTGTAGACCATTGCTCCACCATCTTTTTTATTTTCCTTCTTAAAGTGCCCTTCAAATGCAACCGTTTTTTTACTTCGCGTCACACTTAACGGGCCCTTTAAAACTCCACGTCACATTATAATATTTAAATAGATGGGTACTTACTTACTTAGTCGTTCCTCTTCTACCGTGAGGTGTAGAGATATGGAAGAGAGAGAGCGCCGTACTATCCTATCGGTTGTCTTCCTCCAAGCCCGGTTCCAGTATAATCCTCGGTCCTTCAGAGACTGTCTAATGTTGTCCTCCTAGCAAACTCGGGGTCGTCCTGGATCCCTGGCTCTTAGCCTGCCATACCTGCCGTGGCAGACGATCTTCTCCCATTCTGCAGACATGACCAAACCATCTTAGTTGGGACTGTTCTACTTGGGTCTGCAAGGGTTGGGTTTTTAGGTCTTGACGTATTGTCTGGTTGTGGACCATGTCTCTTCTTGTTACCTCTACACCTCACGGTAGAAGGGGAACGACTAAGTAAGTAATTAAGTAAGTAAGTAAGTCTCTTCTTGTTACTTCAACCACCTTTCTCAGATAACTCATTTCTGAGGTTTGGAACTGACTTTTCTGGGTTGTAATCATTGCCCATGACTCGCATCCATACGTCCAGACTGGGACATAGGTGGAGCGGTATACAGCCATCTTCGTTTTCTTGCCAACTGCCCTTTTACTGAGGAATCCTCGATTTATGACCTGAAAAAGTCTCCCAGCTGCTGCTCTTCGGGTAAATAGATTGTATGGTAAATCACAAGATAACGCTTTTAATTTATTTTTAAATGTGTTATTGATTGGTGGAAAATGATAACTCAATTTATTATTCGTAAGATTGTAAGTGTGAGATTCGTACGTAATATGTTACCATAATATGTAATATTTTGTATACCATTATATGGTGTATTCTGCCTGGTGTCACGGTACACCAGGCAGACGCCGGTGGCACACCAGTATACTGCAGCACACCAGTTACGGAGTACTGCTGTAGATGACACCATTTTTGTGACGAGGCAACGATGTTGAGCAGGTGGGTTGTCGTTCGTGCTATCATAATCTTACCAACAACGCCATCTTTGTGATGGTATGTGATGGTATAGCCGTCTCTCGCTCACAATCTGCCGCCACAAATAATACTTTAAAAACAATGGTTCTTTACGTAGGAACCACTTGAACATTATTACACGACTTTAATTTGCATGGAATTACCCCAGGGTTCTTCACTATCACCGGTGCTGTGCTAACATCTATACAGCTAAAGTAGCTGCAATTCATTAACTTTAGCCGATGAATAAGTCATTTACATGACTGGTTCAGATAGGAAATAGTCAAGAGCATACATAAGACACTAAACAAGTAAAAAGGTAAACGCAGTCCCATACCAGATATTGCCGTAGGGGAGTGAACTGCCACAATACAAGGTCCAGCATAGAAAGGTGGGGTGACCGGTTCCCTTCCTGGAAGCCTGTTTAGCTACGAGGAAATCAGCTCCAAGGTCACTCCCAACAAGGCCTATGTGGTGTGATGCTCCTTGAACAACTCTATAGTGAAAGCAGACCTTCCAGACATTACTCTCAATGGGCAGAGAATTGAATGACAAGACAAGCTGAAATATTTTGGAGGAACTTCGATCGCGGGCTATCGTACAAGGGCAATGTTGAGCTGGATATAAATATGGATAGCCAGTCTGGCAACACGGGGTATTATGGCGGACCTTTTCTACTGTTATCTGCTTTCATCCAAATTAGCAAACAAATAAGGAATTTAGAAGATCACGTCCGTAGTAAAAAAACTACATTATTTTACATTTTTATTTATTTATTCAAAGAGCCTCGCGGAACCCTTTGGAACGATTCGCGGAACCCCATGTGTAACGATATGTGTGTATGTCCTTTTACATCACGTTCGTTATCTCCTGCACTATCACTTTATTTCTTCATTTTCCGCATTCATCTTCCTATTCTTTGACATATTTTATGCCCTTACACTTTGCCAAGCCACTCCCAGGCTTGTTTACGTTTCACCAGGGGAACCGTAGTATTATCGAGGTTAATTAGACAGGTCAGCGGTGAATAAGTTTATCACCTAAGCCGTCTAATCATCTTTGATAGAGTCGATCTTTATTGACACAAGATGGTGGCGCACGATCGTTGAAAAGAAAGCCATATTGTCTGTCTGAGAAGTCCGTCTGGGGGATTTATGCACACAGGTATATACGTAATCGTTTCCGCTGGACCATATTTGTATCAATATTACCGATAATCTGTCTGGGGAGACAATATAATGGGAAAGCATCTAGTCAGGAAATAAGTTCACAGATTTGTTTGTGAGTTTGCATTAAGATGCAATCGGAAGTATTAGTGCCTTATTAGAAAGAGCTCACGCGTTGGAATTTTAAAATTTGATATTTTAAAACACGCGAGGGATATTATGATTTAACACCCCGACCCATATAGTTCTAAAGAGCTTACCATTGGCTCGATTTGAGAACCGGAATAGACTTTACCTTTCATTGGCAAGTTGGTCTGAAAGTACAATCTGGGATTTGAACTGAGAAATGGAAATATAATGTAGCGAAATAATAAGAGACCCAGATCAGATTGCATTGCAACGTCAAATTAGCAACTCCTAGGAGCCAGAGAGACATCGGACTAAGAATTCCAAAATTATAAGTGATAGATCGAAGTATTTGGGCAACTTTTAAACTTAAAAGTAAACCTGCATTTTTACATACAAAGACTGGAGACCTAAGGAATCAGATCACCCGTCAAAAGAGGAATACTACAATTTCCCAGACCAAGTGATTCGAAAGCATCAACGTGATGTGTCCATTCTAACTGTGCCAGGGGATTGTGTTTCCAAAAGTTACTTTGGAATATGTGTAAACATTTATTTTACCGTGTGAATTTGACATGTTTTCCTTGCTAAGTGGTTATATATGAGGCTGGCAACCTCAACATATGAAAATAGTATATTCATAAACCACTACAGCAAGCGCTGGTGTTTGTTTTATGCTCATTCGCTCAGAAACGCGAAAGCAGCAGCAACTTCAGACTCCGAATGGAACAGTGATGAATGATGATTACATCACATGTGCCTAAAGTGTATAATATCATTTTGTCAGATATACGTACCTTGTTAATTGTAATTCAGGCAAGTCATTGCATTCACGCTGTCCAAGTACATATTTTCCCAGTGTAATACCCAGAAGAATATTGGTGATTTCTAATCATTTTCCCTGAGCTACGTTGTGTAAACTCAAGAATATAATTATTCAGATAGGCTAACATCGGTGGGGGGACAGCGAGACAATGCTCCTGTTAATCTTCCAACTCAGTGTACTTAGCAGAGGCATTTGTTCTTTTTATTGTGTCTAACGTTCGTGGAACGAAGCTATCATACTGTTCATGGTACGAAGCTGCAAAACGAAAGTTCGACGCCACTAGTTGTGAGTTAAAAGCAGGGAATCAGCACTAACTGCCTAAACTGGACACGTTGTGTAAAGAAGTGCCCTCATCACAAAAGAATTGACGAAACCACGGCTGCAGGACTCATTAGACCAGCTTAAGTTTATTAAGGAAACAGCAAAAGGACAATTGCTTTTTATATCCTCAAACCAAATCTCAGTGAAGGCTATTTTATTTACATTTAAAATTCACCATCATTCCATCGTTATTTTTACCTGTTAAAACTAATTGATTATTAAATTTAGTACATGTTATTTTAAAACTGAACAATCATTGTTGATTAGTTATAATAGGTATGAAAGCAAACGTATGAGCAAGACTCTTATATATATATATATATATATATATATATATATATATATATATATATATATATATATATATATATATATATATATATATATATATATATATATATATGTATATATATATATATATATATATATATATATACATATATTTACATCTATAGAGCAAATATTTATAAAAGAATTTCGCTGGATCTACACCAGCTGGGGGCTTGAACGGGCTAAAACCATTACTCAATTCTTCACAAAAGGCGACGGATCAGATATAAGGTAATAGTGCTCTGCCCTATGCAGCATCGTTCTTGACTTCTGAAAACATCTTGTGAGAACTCCCTTGAGATAGAAACGTCATTATCCTTCCTTGAGATAGAAGCGTCATTATACTTCTATCTACAACTCTGCCAAGAGGAATTGGTCCCTCAGGCGTGATGTATCAGGCGAAAAATGTGAGGTTTTACATGAACTTGCAACCTCATCAAGTATAACAAACTTCTGCAAAGCGCTGCTCTGCACGAGCCCACCACGTGCTGTGGTGCAGATTTCCATCAAGGAGCCAGTTCCAAAAAAATGGGTCCATACTCCTTAAAGAGCGTATCATCATTTCCTTTTTTTTTTTGCCCCGTTTGATGAAGGAACAACAGCTGCAGTTAGTTCCCTTGTACGAAGCCTATATCAAAGCATGGGACCGAAGACGCAGCAAAAGTGATGAATGCAGTCAGCGACCCATAACTTGACTGCTTGCGTCAGCGAACCAGAGCTGACCAAGACCCTACTCCACCTCCAAGTGGTGGTCCTGGAAACAGGCTGCATGATGCGTGATGCCATATGATGATGGATGGTATCCGCATGTCTGGTTTTGTGTAGTGTGCAGATGTGTTCAGTCAAAACAATGTTCATACAAAAATAACAGGGCAATCCACATAGGACGTCAGTAAACTCACGACGTATAAAGTCAATGATTCTTGAAACAGCCGTTGACGTTTTTCTTCATTATTTATTGTGGACGCCACAGTGACAAAATGGTTACGCGAATATGTAGGCACATCAAACAGTCATTTTCACAGCAACATTCAATACAGCAATAGACGGTAGACAGCATTACAATGATGAGTCAGATGCATGTTATATTTCAAAGTGCTGTAAATGTAGTCAGGTGAAAAACTCCATCCTTTTCTATAACAGCCAGGAGATAACCAGATGTATGAGATCAGTTCACTCTCCTTAGTTTGACTTCAGCAAGACAGACACGTCTGCCGAAGTATAAATAATGTCCTCAAAAATATCCTCTAGATAATAAAGGTTTTTCAAACCTAGTTCATTTAACAAAGTAGCAAGTAATGGTCCTTGGAACCTGCATCAACCGATGCAGCACAATACAGCGACATGTGAGCTAGGAAAACATCTCGTGACGACGACTTTCGAAGACAGGCTATGAACCAGAAATCGTTCACGACCAAAAATCGATAGAGTTAATGAAAATGTTAATTTACCTTGCCTTCCGGAAATACACAGAAATATTATGCCTCCCGGCATGTGCAAATACACTAGAGGTATTATCTCGAATAAACGAAATATCCATAAGAGGACTCTCACATTCCTGACAGAACAAAAAAATAGCGGAGATCCCCTCTTCAACGAGGCATCTCTTTCGCCATTCCAAATCGCTCACTCCACTAGTGGTGGGCGGAAACCGATCGACCAAGAAGCAAGACAAGTCATGCACAGTCCAGCGCAAAATGACAACAGCTCAAACTTAACTGCATTCGATACCAACGCGAGAAGACAAATGCTTACCGAGAAAAGTGACTATAAATTTCAAGCAGTTGTTGCCCTTGCGTTATAAAATAGATATTGTAATAAAATGATGTTGCGAGAATTTATCACGCAACATATCACCACCTCCTCCCGATAAAAAAAAAAATGTGGAACATATTTTTTTTTTTTCAATATCAAAGAGCATGCGATAAGCGGCTCAAAACGCACGAATTATGCGCTGATAATTAACTAAATTGCCAAACAATAGGCTAATTATAGAGTGTCTGGTGAGGATATACCTCAACAGAAAAATAAATATGTCTCAAAAAATATTCACATCGGGGAGGTGTCACCAACACACATCACGTTAGCATGTAAACACAATATACGTATGCAAGTTACTATAATCATCATTAAACAGCATACTCTAATATTGTCTTTAAAAATTGATGTACAAATCTGATAGGAAAATTTAAATAGTACATTCTTTGACATGTAATGACATAAGTACATAGTAAAGTTAAACTACATGACGATCCAGGACATATGCTCTGGTATTCCGAGGGTAAGTACACAATCTAGAACTCGTCATGCTTGATACTAGTAAGGTAAGTCCTCAGCTCAACAATGACATTCTGAGAAAGTACAAGCAATATAATGCTAATTAATAACTAATATGCTTCATAAGGTACAATACATTATTAATAATTGTGGCTGTTTAGTAAACTAACGGCCCTTATATTAACCACTCAGTCTTCCTCTATCATCTTAAAAAAACGAACAGAAGAAGATGACAACAAAGCACGATGGTGTGTACATATAAAGTGAGTACAGATGTGCTAATCTATTGTAGAAATATAGGTGTGTTATGACTCTGTAATATATGGAAATATAGGACAGAAGTATTAGTTGGAGTCATGTGGGCATCTAGACAAAATGTCAGCCATCATATTATCCGCACCACGGATAGCTCGTACCGTGAAGTGAAAAGGTTGAAGAGCTATAGCATATCGAGTGGATCTCGAACTCTTCAAATTCTTAGTCTGAATAGCTGTAAGAGCTTTCTGATCAGTCTCTAGAATGAAATGTGCGCCCAGGAGGAATCTTTGTAGTTTTAGAATTGACCAAACCATCGCTAACAACTCACGGTCTAAAACCGAGTAGTTCCTCTCTGCCGCATTTAGTTTTCTAGAAATGTACATAACAGGATGCAGAGTATTTGCATATTCTTGCATCAGTGCTGCTCCAATCCCAGTGGATGAAGCATCACTCCGAAGAACAAAAGTCCTATCAAGAGTAGGTAATCTTAAGATGGGAGGAGAAGAAAATATATTCTTGATTTGGTCTAGTGAAGATTGGCATTCTTCAGACCAACGGACCAGATTAGGCGAACCTTTCTTCAACAATGTTGATAGAGGTGCCATGATCGAAGATAAATTTGGAATAAATCTCCCATAAAATTGAATTAAACCTAAGAGACTCCTAACTTGTTTCTTCGTTTTAGGAACAGAGATGTTCAGTATTTTGGAAGTATTGTGGTCTTCTGTCTTCAAGAGACCATGACCAACACGATGACCCAGGAAAGAGATTTCACCAAAACCAACAAAAGCTTTAGAAGGTTTTGCTGTCAAATTATTCTCACGTAGAGTGGACAGTAAGTCATATAACCCTAAATAGTGATCTTCCCAGGTATCACTGAAGAGACAGATGTCATCTAAGTATGCGATGACATCCGAACGATGTGACAGAATTCGACGCATCATGCGAACGAAAGTGGCAGGGGCGTTCATGAGACCAAAAGCATAACATTCCATTGAAATAGACCCCTAGGTGTAGAAAAAGCAGTAAGAGGTTTGGCATGCTCTGCTAAAGGCACTTGCCAATAACCTTTAGACAAGTCAAGTTTAGTGAAGAATCTAGAATTAGAAAGTCTAATCAGTAGATCTTCTAACAAAGGCATCGGTTCAGCGTCGAACTTTGTGACCTGATTCAATTTGCGATAATCAACGCAAATTCGTATGTTCTTATCCTTCTTCCGGACAATAACCATGGAAGAAGAATATGGTGAAGTCGATGGTTCAATTATATTTAATTGAATCATTTCATCCAATTCCTTTTCCACTTGCGACTGAAAGTGTATAGGAATAGGATAAGGCCTAACCCTAATTGGATTATTGTCGGTAAGAATTATGTCATGTTCTATGACATCTGTGTGTCCAGGAATGTCAGTGAGAACATCCTGAAATGTTTGTAACATCGACGAGACTTGTCGATGTTCGTCACCAGAAAGATTAGGAGAAACAGAAACGTTTTTCCAAGATTCCGTGGAATGTAATGGAACCACTGGAAGGGGAAGATTAACATCAGAGAAGGTAGCTTCCTCATCCTGAATGACAGACAGGGATGAATAATGACCGTGAGGTGCAGGAGCATCATCCGTTGCCTGGAAAATAGGCAGCAAATAGTCCGGACGTTCGTGAAATTCCGAAAGCATGTTTATGTGGAAAGTTTTATGCTTTCCATCAATATCGACCACATAGTCAACATCGGAAATCCGAGAGACTATTGCATACGGACCTTTCCATGCAATAAGAAGTCTATTTTCCCTACTGGGGAGTAGGACGAATGCTTTGTCACCTGGACAAAGTTGTCGTAGACATCTATTCTTGTTAGCAAACTGCCTTGCCTTCTCTTTAGCAATTTCTGATGAAGCAGTTGCTAGCTTACATGCCTCAATGATCCTTTGTCTAAGAGCAATGACATACTCATATGAGGATTGAGTTTCATCGCTAATATCATCGGCAGTGATGAGATCGTGTAATAAAGACATAGGGCCGCGTGGACGCGCGCCAAAGACAAGTTCGAAGGGAGAAAATCCTGTGTGTTCATTAGGCACTTCTCTATAGGCAAAGAGAGCCGCGGGTAAAACCCTGTCCCAATCTTGAGGATGATCTTCAGTTATCTTACCAAGCAAAGTCTTGAGCGTTCTATTCAGACGCTCAACTAACCCATTAGACATAGGATGGTAGATACTACTGAGAGATCGTTCAATATGTAAGGTAGACATTACCTGTGACATAGTGTCAGATATGAGTTGAGTGCCATGGTCTGATAATATTTCTCTGGGGAACCCCAAGCGAGAAAATATCAACCAAAGAGCATCTGCGATATCTGTAGTAGATATGCTCTTAAGAGGAATAGCCTCTGGCCAACGTGTGCACATATCGACACATGTAAGGATAAACTGATGTCCTCTGGCCGACTTGACCTTAAAAGGGCCAATAATATCTATGGCCATTTTCTGAAACGGCCGAATAGGAATGTCAGCAGCCTGGATAGGCGCAGCATGTCGTGGTCCTCTAGATTTGACCTCCTGACATACCTTGCATGATCGGCAGTAAATACGAATGTCCTTATTGACAAAAGGCCAAAAGAAAGCCGCAAGGACTCTCGACTTCGTACGGGCAAAACCCATATGTCCAGCACATTGCGAGTCATGAGCATGTTGTAATATTTGGACTCTCATGCTCTTGGGAACAAGAATTTGCGAATGTGCCGACGTAGTCGAATCTTGTACCATACGTACAAGTACGCCGTTTCTCATTGCAATCCAAGATTTTCTATTTGTATCCTGATTCGGATCACCTTTCTTCGCAAGAACGAAGAATTTTTTTAAAGAAGGATCTTCTTCTTGCAATTTTATGAAAGAGTCACGAGTGATTACTAAGTGACTATCTTGGCTATCAACTTCATTATCACTATTCAGTGAAGTTTCGGGTGTTTGTAGAGCTTGTGCTCTTGTAACTACTGCATTTGTAGCTTGCATGTTATTATCTTCCCAAGCAGCAATCTGCTGTGGGGTACACTCCCTAACTCCGTGAATACGACCAATAATAAGATCCGCAATAGGATTAGGTAAGAGACAAGCATGCACATCTCCAGTAAAGAAAGGAGTGGCAATGCGAATTACAGCAGTAGGATATTTTTCTAGAGTGCCGCCAAATGTGACACATTTAATAACCCTTCCTGTAGCACAAGATGGATCTACAAGCGATTGTCTAACACCAATAGTGGTGCATCCGGAATCAAAAAGTAGTGAGACCGGAGTATCATTAACAAGACCCTTATGTAGAATTAAAGAACCCCTCCCGTCATGCGCAACAGCAGCAGGAAGAGCGGGAAGTGGGTGACCACAACTCAAAGTAGTTATGGTACCCGGTTCGAATAAAGTACTGCATTGGGGGCATTTGTTTGCTCTCTCAAAGTCAAAAGCAGAACTAGTGACAGCGTCAAAGTTTTTATTATCAACAACATGATTACAGGCTCCCTCAGTTTCCTGTTGTACAGCATTAGCCTGCTGATATCTCTTTTTTTTGTGTTGAGATCTACCCCGACTATTATTACCTCTGAAGTTATCAGAGTTATTATTATCTCTGCAGTTATTATTGTCTCTATTGTATTTGTTATCCTGGTTCGAATTCCAGTTTCTACGATTACTATCATGTTCACATTGATGCGAACATCTATTTGTTTGGTTCTGAGGTCTTCGGCAGGAATAACCTCTATTACCATATCCTCTTTTGAAATGCCTATAATTATTAGGGTGATAGTAACGACCACTATCAGGTTGTCTCCAATTCTTCGAAGAAGAATCACCATGAAATTGATTTCCATGATTTTGACAGAAATTACCGCTACTCTTTCTATCAAAATTTTGTTGGAATCTACGAGCAAAGTTTTGACCATACGGAGCTGCCGAAGCAACTGGTAAACCTTCTTTCACCTTAGAGTTACCCATGGTTATGTGTGGGTGCGCAGTTACGTATTGGCAACAGAAATCTTCCATTTCTTTTATTGTTTTAGGTTTACGTTCATGAAGGAAAGCAAGGAAAGACTCATTGACAGACGACATGACTTTGTCTCTAAGTATTAAGTCCATAAGTCCTTCATAAGTTTTTTCCGTCTTAGATAGTTCAACCCATCGTGAGAAAGTAATGCGTATTCTTGCAATAAACTCGGAGAATTCAACTCCATTTTCAGGTAACATGTTTTTAAATTGTAGACGATAGCCGTCTTCGTTAAGCTGATATTTCTTTAACAGAGCGGCCCTGACAACCTCATAATTGTTCTTGTCAGGTTCATCCACCATATTTAATATACCTAGAGCTTTACCTGTCAGTATCCCTGATAACTGATAAACATATTTTGCTTTGTCTATGTTATGAGCTGTACATGCTTGTTCAAATCTGTCCAGATAGAACATTATGTCATCACTGGAAGGACTAAATGTTGGTAACTTAATCTTAAAAGTATCATTATTAGCCTTACCAGAAGATGAACCCTTGTTTGAATCATTACCATTACTCATGCTCGTCAATTTCAATTTTTCCAACTCTAAAGCTAAGACCTTTTCTTCATGTTCCATTTTTGCTTTCTCTTTCCTCTCATCAGACTCTCTCTGTAATCTTCTTTCCTCAGCCTGAGCCTCTTTTTGAAGTCTTTCATTTTCAGCTTCTTTTTCAAGTCTTTTATTTTCAGCCTCTTTTTCAAGTCTTTTATTTTCAGCTTCTTTTTCAAGTCTTTTATTCTCAGCCTCTTTTTGAAGTCTTTCAGCTTCTAGCTGTAGCTGGAGTTTTCTTTCCTCAGCTTCTGATTCCCTTTTTTGTTTTTCCATTTCCATTTGGAATCTTTTTTCATCCACCTGCATCTGCAGTTTCTTTTGTTCAGCTTCCATATGCAGTTTCTTTTGTTCAGCTTCCATTGCTTTATCATATCGAGCAGTTGCAAATTCTTCTAACTTATCACCAGTCTTCCCAAGCAATTTACCCTGCTCAATAAAGTGCTCAAATGTAGACATGATGAGTAATATATAAGTCCAAAACCTGAAATAATTAACTAATTTATTTCAAACCTAAGTGTAACAAGTCTTAATTAAGCACTTGTATATTCACATCACCTTATATTATCCCAGTCTCTGTGGGAAACAAGTCTCCAATCAAAGAACTTGTATATGAAATATCAGCACTCAATTCTTGATCATAAGTGCACTTCTCATTCAATAGTGCACGACACTATTCATCATTCATTTATCATCAGTGTAGTAGTAACAGTGCATTAGCATAGCCCATTAACTAATTACTATAACTGTAAACAATGACTATGTAAACACATGCAGAATGTAAACATTGAAAATGTAAACAATACAAACAATGTAAACAATAACAATGTAAACAATAACAAAGATCAGCAACAATACAAAAACTTTCGCAGAAATCAACTAAAAATAAAGCAGAAATTAATGAAATATCACAAAAAATGTGACGATATCTGCGATAGAATTAAACAAAATACATGACACCACAGTGTATAAACAAAAATGTTGTATGAAACTAAATTATAGACAAGAGTAGGCTAACAAATACAAACAAATCAAAACAAAACTAAAGAATGCGAAATAATAACGAAAACAATATTAAAACATGTCATCACAGCTAACATAAATAGCAACAGAAGTCGCTTAGCAAATTCCAGTATTGGAAATTTGCAAACCTTACAGAAAACGCTCACAATAGACGACCTCTATGACGTGGCATAATCTAACGGAGACACCACCCAACCGAGAACCCGCTGAAATATAAACATATAAATATACGAATAACATATAAACATATAACATATAGAATGAGATGATACACAGAAGACTCAGCAGAAGTATAAGGGCACAGTTTACATACAAACAGGCCACTTAACTTATAGGCTTCCAATCGTAGAACAGCAGAAAAAACGGATGTCAATCAACGTCCTAAAGAGCGAAGCTCCAACGATGATGGCACATCTGAACTGCTTCCACTGCTAACACGATGGTACAAGAGCTTCTGAAATACTGTGTGTTGAGTTGTTTCGGCACTTGACCTTCTAATCCAAAAGTAAGTTGATGGAAATCGGTACTTGGCCTTCTTCAGAAAACAACCCGTTTCAACCGGCACTTGACCTTCACAAAAACGACAGCACTGGAACCTTGACAGCAGCAACTTGCTTGACTTGCGTAAAAGATAACAGCAGTCCGAGTTATCCGGCAACATGTAACAACGCCGGGTACTGTCAAATTCTTGTTTCCGTCAAAAAGTTGAAATTTTGACTTTTACCGGGCAACGCCGAGTACTTTGAAAATTTTGAAGATGTTGACTGTATTGAAGAATGTTAATTTCTTGAAGGATGCTGATGAATTCTTGTTGAAAATGAAGTGGGTAAGGGACCCCGTGTTTGCTGGTACCAGAATCAAACCAGCTTATGGCCACCAAATGATGCGTGATGCCATATGATGATGGATGGTATCCGCATGTCTGGTTTTGTGTAGTGTGCAGATGTGTTCAGTCAAAACAATGTTCATACAAAAAATAACAGGGCAATCCACATAGGACGTCAGTAAACTCACGACGTATAAAGTCAATGATTCTTGAAACAGCCGTTGACGTTTTTCTTCATTATTTATTGTGGACGCCACAGTGACAAAATGGTTACGCGAATATGTAGGCACATCAAACAGTCATTTTCACAGCAACATTCAATACAGCAATAGACGGTAGACAGCATTACAATGATGAGTCAGATGCATGTTATATTTCAAAGTGCTGTAAATGTAGTCAGGTGAAAAACTCCATCCTTTTCTATAACAGCCAGGAGATAACCAGATGTATGAGATCAGTTCACTCTCCTTAGTTTGACTTCAGCAAGACAGACACGTCTGCCGAAGTATAAATAATGTCCTCAAAAATATCCTCTAGATAATAAAGGTTTTTCAAACCTAGTTCATTTAACAAAGTAGCAAGTAATGGTCCTTGGAACCTGCATCAACCGATGCAGCACAATACAGCGACATGTGAGCTAGGAAAACATCTCGTGACGACGACTTTCGAAGACAGGCTATGAACCAGAAATCGTTCACGACCAAAAATCGATAGAGTTAATGAAAATGTTAATTTACCTTGCCTTCCGGAAATACACAGAAATATTATGCCTCCCGGCATGTGCAAATACACTAGAGGTATTATCTCGAATAAACGAAATATCCATAAGAGGACTCTCACATTCCTGACAGAACAAAAAAATAGCGGAGATCCCCTCTTCAACGAGGCATCTCTTTCGCCATTCCAAATCGCTCACTCCACTAGTGGTGGGCGGAAACCGATCGACCAAGAAGCAAGACAAGTCATGCGCAGTCCAGCGCAAAATGACCACAGCTCAAACTTAACTGCATTCGATACCAACGCGAGAAGACAAATGCTTACCGAGAAAAGTGACTATAAATTTCAAGCAGTTGTTGCCCTTGCGTTATAAAATAGATATTGTAATAAAATGATGTTGCGAGAATTTATCACGCAACATATCATCACTGCAGTCTGGCTGAGAGAGTAGGGATCGAAGAGGGAAGGCAAACCCGGTCCCAAAAAATGCCGCGCTGAAGTCGGATGTGTCGGCCGAAAGGCGCAAATATCGCAGCTTACCTGTAAACGGACACAACGTAACCAACCTTTTCAGGACGAACGAGGAAGAAGACAAGGAAGAAGATGATATCAAAGCATTCATGCGCTATTGTTGCGGTGTTTTCTGTAGTATTTTTTTCTACATGATAAGGATGCCAATCCCCTGCACAACCTCATTTTAGTCTCACCGTACGACATGCTTGAGAAAGCAGTAAGCATTTTTTTTTTTTTTTGTCTAAGGAGTGCATAGTGAGAAAAAAGAAAGAATAATGTCAGGAAGAAGAATTAGCAACTATTCATTAAGCTACAACGACGGAGCGCCATCCTCCACTCTCGACTGCAACAACCTTATCAGACCTGTATAGCTATGCATTCAAAAAAAGTAAAAGTCCAGTAGATCCCTGTCTCCTGCAAGATATATTGGAAATGAGAAGGCAGATAAACTTGACAAAGAAGGGTGAAGGAAAAACGCAAACTGAAGATAGGGCTACATAGGAATGATATTACGCTATTCTATCAGCTAGGTATTGTAATGTTATGTTTTATAAACCACCAGTTGTGGCAGAAAACAATAACTGCAAATATAAGGATACTAAAAACTATAACTGTAGCAACAGTGACCCGAATAACCATATGAACAGCAGTAATATAATGTAATGACAAAGCCACGTGAGCAAAATTGTTTTTGCAAATACACCACAACGACAACAGAAAATGTTAATATCAAACTGCGTCAATGGTATCAAGGTATTGATCAAATTCCTGTGCATATAATAAACACAATCAGAACCAACCGAATCTCACCACGCTCAATAATAAAAGGTATAACTTTTATGGTGTTTTACATTAACTTTCTAGTTGTCTCCACCTTCTTATATTATTTCTGTTAAATACCTCTTGTACCTTCAATGCACCTGCTCGTATCCTGAGCGGTGCTGTACATCTGTTCATATGTTGAACTCTTTTCAGTAAAATATTGAATATACCATAGAATGGACCCACACATATACAGATGGATCAAGAACAAAAGCTACATAAATGGAGGTGGAAGTGTATAAGCAAAATTTAAAGAATGGACAGGAAATAAATATGTCAATGACCACTGGAAAATTCTCAAACAACTTTAAAGCGGAGACAGAAGAACAAAACCAATAGCAATTACCATTAGGGGATGGGGGGAGAGAGATTTTGCTAGAAACAAAACAATGCTTCTCACAGACTCACAATCAGTCATCACAGTCCTCAGGAACAATAAAAAAAAACAACGAGAGAAGCACAATGCATTAAAAAAACTAAAAGCGCAGTGAATCCCTGTCCCCTCCAAGATTTATTGAGATGAGAAGACAGATAAGCTTGACAAAGAAGGAAGAAGGAAATCCAAAACAGAAGACAGAGCTACATATGAAGATTTACAAGCAGTAATCAGAAATAACTATAGAGAAAACTGGCATAATGAACACCCAGACTCCGATGCTGCAGAACCACACTATACATTACCAAGAAGAGACCAAGTGATAATTTTCAGACTAAGAACCGGCCATTCCAGACCTTAATACCATCTGTACAAAAAATTTAAAATCGGACAGACAGAAATGTGTCCATGTAGGGAAGACAGACAAATATGTGTCCGTGTAGGGAAGACAGACAGATATGTGTCCATGTAGGGAAAAGAAAAAAAAATCAGAACACGTACGCCACAACCGTCGGCTCCCACGAGAGGAGCAGGGTGACAGTGTGACAAAACTATATAGTGACGAGAGAAGCTTGAGACGGTCCGGCAGCTTTATAAGCGAGATAGATGTGGTTATTCGAGAGCGAATGACGGCAAAGAAGAAATGTGTTCATAATTAAGCTCTTCAGTACAGTTTTCGTGTGTTGAACCTTACACTAAGTTCTTTTTCCATTACATGCATTCCTATCTGGAGTCTTACACTACGTATGCTCATATCGTAAACGTTACACTACATGTTGAGGTGCGCCACAACATACACAACGCCTAAGCTGGGTCAGAGTGGCTAACAGGTATGGCGTCAGCCTGGAATTCTAAAGGTACCGGATTCGATTCCCAGTAGAGGGAATATAGTTTATGAAATTTTTTTTTCAAAACCAATGGTCCTTATGATGTTATACTCCCCCTCCCCCCCCCCCCCCTTGGTCTTCTGGGTAGTGAGATCGGATGCCTAGCCTTCTCGGATAACAGCGAAAAATAGGAGGTCCCGTGTGAAAGTTGCGCACGTTAAAAATCCCACGGCAGTTGGATATCGTAAAGAGTAGGCTTATCAGGCCGCTGCCCTGGCAAAATTTAAAAATTATGAAACCTACCCACCACAAAAAATATTTTTAGAATGTGTGATTCCTATATACACACATTGGGATTCTCGCCGGTGCTACGGAGTTCGTGCACTGTGCTGAGATCCTCCTTGTGTGATCTAAGGGAGGAGATCGGAGCACTGATGGAGTAGTCCGTGTGCAATGAAGATAGTCTTTAAAACCTAGCCAAACCACACTAGGCTGAACGTGTGAACATATAAGGAGGGGAAACCCGATGCCTGTAAACAGTACTGTTTACAGGCCTCGGGTTTCCCCTCCTTATATGTTCATACGTTTATAAAATACCAGAAACCTACATTCTGTCCTTTACTTATTCTCATTCTTCTATCATTTGCTAGACACAGTATTAAGGCCTTTGTCTTGTGTAATCTGGCCTATACTGTTTAATAGTGGAACTGTAGCAGTGATTGCGTCTATAATTAGACTGGGTCGTCCTATGGTACATATTCGGGTCGCGTGGGAGTTCGTGCTAGACCTCTGTCTGTGAAGCATTATTTTTGTAATGCTTAGCTGGCAGAGTGAATAGTGACGATTCGCTCCCGTGGCTAGGCGGTGGGTGCCGTTCGGAAGGTCCTGGTTCGATCCCGGTAAGCCTATCACTTCTGTTGTTTTTCTGTTGTCTGGTCTTCTACTTCTTTATTTTCCCACTGAGTGCCTGATCATACCTTTGTGTGTTGTTTGTTTATTTATAGGCTGAACGTGACGCGCCACGCTAAATCTAGGGAAAACTACTATTAAAAAGATACAAAAGACCTATGTCAAACCTTTCACTGCATACGGTCCTATCTTAAACTTTTCATGTTCATATCTTGAACCTTTCACTATATTCGTTAATATTATGTCTTTGTCACGGGATTTCTCCCCTTGCTGTGCAGTGTTGGTCCAACAGTGGCCAAACTTCAGAGTATCTACTGAGAGTCTTCAAAGATATTTACGTTTAGCTCAAGATTACTCTTGACAGAGATGGGAATTGAAAATGGTGCTTCAATTCTAGGGAGCCTTGTTGGAATTTAAGAAATCAAGTACTGCGTCCGATAGCATCCAGACCGTGTAAAATTTCTCTCTTCCCTGACCTTCCATGAGGGGTAAGAATTTTGCTCGTTTTGGTGAGTCCCCAACTGATTTCTCAGTAAAATATTGCTTTAATAGCTCTGTTATAAGTATTTAAAATGATTGAGACATGCAGGTGCAGTTCACTCAAACAATGATTAAATCAATTATAAATTTATGTATTTACAGATAAAAAATTTGATAATTAATTACAGTTAACAATGTAAAATAAATATTGGTGGGGTGAAGTAAGAATCTTTTTAAAAATTTCATCTCAGGTAATGATCTGGATAGGTATATATATATATATATATATATATATATATATATATATATATATATATATATATATATATATATATATATATATATATATATATATATATATATATATATATATATATATATATATATATATATATATATATATATATATATATATATATATATATATATATATATATATATATATAAGCGTTCATTAGGCAGCTCTTGATGTGTATTTAGCTGCCCGTAAGATGTCGGTTGGCTTCTGCTCCAGTCGATGCTTGTTCTTTGCATGTTGTTGACTGGTTCACTCTCGTCATTGGTTAAGTCTGGTGACCCCAACACGTCCCTCGTAATATCGTTAAGTAATTGCGAAGACGCTGTGATAGATGAAGTCGTGAGTGTAAACACGATCGATAAAAGATGGAAGCTGACATACCATATATGGAGAGGCGACTTGTAAACAACACATTTTTTTGCGGGTGTCACGCAGGAATTTTTCGTGAGAGGTAGGGGGAATATACTCCACCAAAATATACGCAAATTGCATGCTACGGACTTGGCATTTGAGATGTAAAAATACAACATTTCTGATTGGAGCCTCGTCACATAGTAGCAAATGTCACGGATTGCCTCCCCTGCTTTGCAGTAGTGGTCCAACAATGGCCAAAACTCAAGAGTATCTAAATGGGTCGATATAAGTGTTTACCTTCGCACAAGATTACTCTTGGCAGAGATGTAGTTGGAAGTGTAATGGCGCTTTTTTCCGAAGGGAGCATTCACAAGATAATTCAGAAGTCAAGAACCATGTGGCATAGCGCTGAGCAATGGTTAACTTATATCTGTCCGTCGCCTTTTGTGAAGCGTTTAAGCAATGGTTTTTGGCCCGTTCAAGCCCCCAGCTGAGTTAATTCAGCGAATTCCTCTTATAATGGTGTGACAGTACGGACTGTTACGTCGGATTAACACTAAGGTGCTGCCACTTTATTATAGTTAGGGTAAGAATACTTAGCAAGATTAAACACTAAGTATTTGAGCGTGTCTAGTTAGTGTAATAGCACTAGTCACAAATCCTATGAGTGATTAAATTAAATAGTCCAGGAATGACGTCATCGAACTTGGGGTAGAATTGCTCAGTAGCTAGGACGGAAGTGATGGTTTGAGAGAAGGGGGTTAAGTGAGTTGGTTTTAGGCACGAGACGAGCGAGGCAGTGATTTTGGGGTTTGGACCATCTTGTAAGTTCGATGGCTGTGTGTTATTTCTTCGGATGACTGGTTTGTATACCACAGAAGCACATGTATTTATGAACTATTATGAAGTTGTCAGAGGTTACAGACACTTAATAAAGGTGTTCATTCATATTTAATCCAGCTTGAACTTATTTCCTGAACGTCAGTAGGAAGTGTCATTTGTTTACATCAGGTAATAGAGAAAAGAATGTTACCATATTTTTGACGATCATGCAGCCTCTTTTAAGATTCATCTAATGTTAGTATTTAGCTTTGACTGAAGGACACGTATACCACAGACTTCTTTCATTCACTAGTAACACTATTTGGTACTACCGACTAGTATCATGAAATAAGAGAGAAACAAATACCCTCCTGTATATTGGGTTTCCTGACACGAAAATCATGTGTCCCCCGTCACGTCCCCCCTCCCCCCCCCCCCGACTTTTCATTCCGCCCTCCCATGTGCCTCAGGACTTTACCGTCTCCGAGCATTAATATTAATCCCAGAGAGCAGAAAACATCCGATGCATTTATATAGAACATGTTTGCATATTCATTTGCACTGTTTGAAAATGTTAATATAATAAGTATATACAGCATTTATGTCATCATCCACTCCCTGCTCCATATGGAACTTGGGACTACCTCTGCTTTTGGCTCTTTATGAGAATCCAGCAAAAAGCAGCCACTAGCTCTTGCTTTGGTGGTGTTGAAACTGTCATTCTATATGCTGTGGTTTACCAGCCTCGGATGATTTTGACATTCACTAGCAATTTTCACATGTAAATAAATGCAAAATATAAAATTATAAAATGTACAATTCACCCCAAATATTTTTTGGGAATACCAACTTCTGGCTCAGAGAAATAGTTAAAGAAAATTGATTAAGATGTCTCTTGGTCTGGTGTATTGCTTTGCAAATATAATTCCACTCTGACTTTGTGTTCAGGTTTCTAGGATTCCGGGCTTTCCGTAATAATAAGTGTAGAGTTGTCGTTGTGTAAATCGACAAGACGCTCAAACACATTGTCCGGTCCTTTTAAAATGGTATCCTGATCCTGTTCCTTACTCTGGCTTCTCTGGCTGTCTTCTTGGCGAGTTGAATTTCACAGTGCCGTAAACGCAAAAGGCACTACATTATATGACAACATTCGTCACGCATTCAGATTGCTGTGACGAAACGTCTGTATGCGTTCTTTTTCTGGCTTTCTCACACTTTTAGCCACTACGGCAGTATCATTTCTTCTTCTTCATTTTCTCTCAATTCGCTTATTATTTGGCAATTTTATTTCCTTTCATTCATTATTTTACTCTCTATGCCGAATCTAGTAGGGGAAAGTCTCTAACACTCCACTTCCTTACGGAAGTATTTGCTATCGGACTGTCTTTATCTGGTTTACCACTGGAACAGTCTCAATAAAAGACACTGCCGCATTACAGTGAGAAATGTTATCAATGTAATCAAACAAGGAAAGATAATTGAAATAAATAATGTTACGAGTGACAAACAAAGATGTATGATAACGACAGAAAATGGACTAAGAGCATATATAAAGCCAGTAACACAGTGGAGAAAAACCTTTAACAGACGTTATCATTCCTGTTCCACCGCTGAGGTTCATATCCCTCCACCTGAGCTGTACTCACGTATCCTCTCCTGTGATGCACGCTTGGCTGAGTTACCCTCCGTTACTCCGGGCCCCTCTCATGCTTCGCCTCAGCATGATGTTATTGTACCTCCTATTGCTTCCGCAACTCCTGTCCATACCTCCCTTCCTCCCCCTGTTCACCTCTCTTCTGATCCCACTTTTCCTCCCCCTGTTCACTTCTCTTCTGACCCCGCTTTTCCTCCCCCTGTTCACCTCCCTTCAGACCCGCTTTTCCTCCTTATGGTTATTTTCCTCCGCCTCCCTCCGACCTTGATACAGAACATGAGTCTGACTCTTCAGATGTTGAATCTTCTCTTTCTAATTATGGTTATTTTCCTCCGCCTCCCTCCGACCTTGATACAGAACATGAGTCTCACTCTTCAGATGTTGAACCTTCTCTTCCTCCTTATGGTTACTTTCCTCCACCTCCCTCCGGTTATTTTTCTCCCCCTTCCTCTGATCTTGACTCTTCCCCCGATTATTCTTCTTTTGATATTGGACCTGATGTTTCTCTTCCCTCAGCTCGTTTTCTCTTTAGACGTCGTCATCCAAAATTCATTTACGATGCTGTTCCCTTTCCTAAGCCCCTTCACCAGCGGGCCGCCCATGTACGAACCCGTTTTCGTCGCTCCCGTGGTTCTGTTCATTCTCCTCCTTAGTGTTTAATCTTGCTAAGTATTCTTACCCTAACTATAATTAAGTGGCAGCACCTTAGTGTTAATCCGACGTAACAGTCCGTACTGTCACACCATTATAAGAGGAATTCGCTGAATTAACTCAGCTGGGGGCTTGAACGGGCCAAAAACCATTGCTTAAACGCTTCACAAAAGGCGACGGACAGATATAAGTTAACCATTGCTCAGCGCTATGCCACATGGTTCTTGACTTCTGAATTATCTTGTGAATGCTCCCTTCGGAAAAAAGCGCCATTACACTTCCAACTACATCTCTGCCAAGAGTAATCTTGTGCGAAGGTAAACACTTATATCGACCCATTTAGATACTCTTGAGTTTTGGCCATTGTTGGACCACTACTGCAAAGCAGGGGAGGCAATCCGTGACATTTGCTACTATGTGACGAGGCTCCAATCAGAAATGTTGTATTTTTACATCTCAAATGCCAAGTCCGTAGCATGCAATTTGCGTATATTTTGGTGGAGTATATTCCCCCTACCTCTCACGAAAAATTCCTGCGTGACACCCGCAAAAAAATGTGTTGTTTACAAGTCGCCTCTCCATATATGGTATGTCAGCTTCCATCTTTTATCGATCGTGTTTACACTCACGACTTCATCTATCACAGGTAACCTCGTAGTCATCCCAAGGTTGTTTACTTCTTAATCGGGTGCGCCCTTGCACTCACTGTCTGGTAGGAAATGTGTTACACATTAATAAACCACATTTCTCTCTACAGATCCCAGGTGTCAATAAAGGTTCAAGCGAAAGTGATTGATTACCATAATAAGTAAAAGATGTCGCTGAAATCCCGACATGACAACAATCGAGGGAAGGGAGTGTAAACAATGATTAAGTATAGAAAATGAGACGTGGAGCAACAACGTCGGCGATAAACATGATTGCTAGGAAAAGAGGACGGGCAATCCTGTCACAGATGGGTTGTGTGGTAGGAGGAGTGCAAAGCACAGTAATAGATGGTGTTCTACTGTCTCCAACGGGTTTGGGCAGTGTGTAGGTTTTGCTATATTCTGTGGCCATTTAGTGTGGAGTGGCGTGTTCTCAATCTGAAGATTCTGGTTTGATACTTTCGTTCAACATAGTTGGTAGCATCTTCGCTTGCAGTAGTTAGGGATGGACGTATGAGAGGATGCATCCGTCGCACGTACAACCAGCGCGCAACAGAAACAATTAGCATTCATACTTCATACCCTTCAACATTTGCTGAGGGAGACTCAAACTATGGGTTTGCCTGAATGCAGTGATGTCGACTCTGATCAACAGTAACAATTGTAATAGTTGTTGTTATGCGAGTAATAACAATTGTAATATTAGTAGTTGTAGTTTTAGTAGTTTGTGTTGTAATTACTATAAAAGTCGCTCTTGTAGAACTAATATCAGTGGTAGTATTAGTATACTGTTCAAAAAAAAAAAAGAAACGCAAAGCTACTGAAGGCACACACATAGCCATAATTTTGACATTCAATAACTTTTTTAATTTAATGAGTTAATTGTTCAAATTGCACACAAGAATACCTTAGGGTTCAACCAATCAATTGACAGTTGTTTTGCATCTGGGTCACGAGGGTTTTTCGGCGTATGGACTTTCCCGTTAGTATGGTGTGTGGCCTCCTCTTGCATCGATCAGCGACTGGCATCTCCTGGGCATGGATGCGATCAGTAGTCTGATGTGGGCCTGTGGGATGGCTGCCCACTCTTCCTGGAGTGCCTGGAACAGATCACGACGATTGGCTGGAGCAACGTCTCGGCGACAAACACGTCTATGCAGCTCATCCCATAGGTGCTCAATCGGACTCATGTCTGGAGACATGGATGGCCAGGGAAGGGTGAGAATGTTGTTGGCAGTCAGGAACTGCGTGGTCAGCCGTGCACAATGGGGTCTGGCGTTGTCCTGTTGAAACACAGACCTTTGGGCAGCCAAAAGTGGAAGGACATGGGGTCGAAGAATTTCATTGAAGTATCGTTGCGCATTCAAGCCTCCTTCAATGTGCACCAATTGACTCCTTCCGTTGTAACTGATCATTCCCCACACCATTGCAACTCCACCACCGTGCGGCGGAGCTTCATCAACGCAATTTTGGGCAAAACGTTCATTTCGCCTACGGTAGACCCTACGCCGTCTAGCATGACGCTGCAACAAAAAGAAAGATTCGTCACTAAACCAGACACGTCTCCATTGATTGTCAGCTGCCCAGGGACGATGCTGGTTGGCCCAAAGAAGTCGATTTTGGCGATGGCGTCATGCGTCTCTTCCGGACAGTTTGACACATGACGTCCTGCAGGCAATGACTGGGCAGTTGAGGAAGCTGTTGTAAACCTGTCTCTGAGGTGACGAAGCCGAAAAAAGCGATCCTCCGCTGCTGTTGTCACTCTGGGTCGTCCACTGCGATGCCAGTCTTCAACTGAGCCAGTAGCTTGGAACCGGTGCCAAAATCGACTGATGGTACTCTGATGCACGTTTAGATGCCTGGCAACCTGACTTTGACTTTCGCCTGCATGCAGTCGGCCAATAGCAATGTTCTTTAAATTTATCGATAGAGACGCCATAAATTCTGCTTGAAAATGAACTGAATTTTTTGTGTGTGTAGCGTTATCCTTTTATAGGGTTTCAGTTGCGTAGTCAGTGAATAGTGTTCACCCCAAATTTTGTTGCTTTCACGTGCGCGCAACATGAGCTGCGGTCAAAAATTGCGTCATAAACACTATTGACCACTGCGTTGTAACGATTACAAAAACGAACGCAATTCAGGTCAACACGTGCATTTGACACTGTAAAGAACATTTGAGGCTGGTTTTTATATACCCTAGCACCAAATTTTACTTACAAACTCATAAAAACGCGCCCTCGGATAGCTATGCGTTTCTTTTTTTGAACAGTATAGTTCGTGTTGTAATTACTATAATAGTCGTTGTTGTAGAAGTAACATCAGTTGTAGTATTAGTAGCAGTAGTTGTTGTACCCGTTGAGAAAGAAGCAAAACAACACAAAAACAAGAAGATGACACGAGAAAAGAAAGAGATGAAAGTTAAAAAAAAAATAGACTGAAGAATAGAAACAGAGAAATAAAAAAGGGAAGAAGAAAATTAGAAGAGGTAAAGAAGAACACAGTAGATTATCCGAGGATTAGCGAGCAAAAGACAGAACATGAAGAGAAATAATAAGCTAACAACATCCGGTCCGTTTGGCCATCTGTCTCATTGCGCATTCTGTTATATGACGTCACCGCATAACGTGACAGTATTGTACAGCTGTGTTCTTCAGAAAAGCTACACTCGACAACATCCTAGTCTCAAATCTCAACGTTAACATTGCAGTAACATCTGGGCATACACTACTCAGGGTTTGCGTCCTTCAATACCTGGTCGTTTATTGGTTTTACGTGAGCTATATTGGCAGTTACTGTCTTCATCGAATAGGATAGTCATTGTTGAGACGACCCAGGTGATTGATTAAACGCTAGAACGCACAGGTGAGTACTAATAACAAGTTATCATCATATAAGTACGTATGACTTCACATATTTAAATTTCTTGATGCTGGTAGGTTTTTTTTTTAAATATTATCTTTAAAAACCCCACAGTCATCTTATATTATCTTTAAACCACACAGTCAATTTATACTATCTTTAAACCACACAATTAGCTAATATTATATTTAAACCAAGCAGTCATCTTATAGTATCATTAAACTGTTCAGACATCTTATATTATATTTAAACCACGCAGTCATCTTATAGTATCATTAAATTGTTCAGACTTCTTAAATATTATATTTAAACCACGCAGTCATGTTATAGTATCTGTGGTAAAGTGGGATGATATAAATATTTATAGGGGACTTAGTGTACTGACTGAGATCAGCTGTGAAGGTATCTGTATCTAATAAGTGTGGTGTATTACAGATGACCTTACTTGCTACCACATTTATATCTCAGTCAGAATTATTCTGGAATATTGTGATGACTACGTTGAATGTCTAGGGTTATGATAATGATGAAGTGTAAGTCACAACAACAACAGACAGATAAACAATTTAATTTATTCCACAACACTTTACAACACTGTGACACTCACACACATAAAACACTCTATAAGACTATCTTAAATGAGTCAAGTGTTAAAGTTTAAAAATATATGTATTAATTCCTTTCAATAATAGATATCCTGATTCAACTACACAGTGAACCAGGAATCACAATCAAATGTAATTACAAGTTATATGTACACAATTTGTAGTTATGATCTTTGTATTGACATATTTTATTATTATTATCATATGTGTGTAAGTTGTGATGTAGTACTATGAGGTAATACTGGCTTGTTCAAGCTTGGTGGTTATTTGTCATCATGACTTCAAGTGTTTGCTTATGGTGGAAATAGTATTGGGAAAAGTTCACAGTTCCTGTCAATTGAAACAATTTATTGTCCCTCTTTATTTACTATATTGTCAGTTTTAGAGGGGGCACATAAAATTGAGCTGCTCTGGCCACAGAATCTTATCTTCTGTGAGGGCGGCAGTAAACAGACTCCTCTGCTCGCCTGCTTCACCGTGTTCTTGAGACACCTCACTAGTCGCTATCTGGACCAAGGGCAAACCGATCTGCCTCTGTCCCAGGCTTTTATTTAGAAATATAGGAGCTGGATCTCAACGCACTGTTTCTTAGTAAGTTTATTTTAAAATGTGGCACTGAACAGACGCTCCTAAATGACTATATCAACGGGTCTAGCCAATAGGGCCATGTTTACAAAGCTTTTGAAAAAACTTATCCTTCCTACGTTTCCCCTAACAACCAAAAATAGTATTTGCAATCCGACTAATCATGTTTAGCCTTACATATCATTCCCTCCAATCAAATCGGATTTAACATGGTGGCCTATTTTCCGTAAAATGGTGGTTTCAAAACATGTCACTGTGCGATTATGATTTGGTGTTGTCTGACAGCACCACTCTAGTATTATGGCTATAATTTGTTAATTATTAAACTAATTTCTTAACACCTAACATATTCTTTGTCAGCAAGTCCTAAGGCACCCAAATATATAAATTTAATGGAGCTAAGTGGCTGCGTTCAAAATATGCATTTTCTAGGATAGTCGTGTATTTTTTATTTTTTTATGTTTAGAACCGCCACCTGTCCTGCCTTTTCGACTGTTCTGTCAGACTAATGTCAGGATTTCAGACATAAAACAGTAGAATGTCATGTTTCCTAATAAGCATTAAACATGTTTTTAAACCTAACTCTCGTATTGGTAGTGTTTTTTATCACTGTCCATCTGAAAAAAAAGTTAGTGCTTCATGCCTTTCGCGTTGGGGGTGGCATTAATTTATATCGCGCGACTGCGTGTTAGTGTTGCCAAAATGAAATTAATGCTAGTATTAATCTAGGTCATTAATCAGCTTGCGTATCTCAAGGTTTTCTGAGAAATACAGTACACGTTTTATTGTTTTGTTGAAACGCGTGTATGCTGCTGTAGGCTTTATTAGTAAACGTGAAAGCGTGAGAATATGCAGACGAAGCAGAAAAATGGGGATCTCGAGTAGTCATTGTGACAGCACTGTTCTTTACCATTCTTCTTTCCCTTTTATTGAATTTATGTGTTAGGCTTTACATTTACCTTTTAATTTATATATGTGGATTTAGAATGTTTCACGACAAATTCTCCCCTCTTAAAACAGACATCATATGTCAGTCTATAATTCTATATACACATAGAGAAATTTATTATTATTTCTGGGGCTTACGGTGATTCTCATCACACGGATGGCGGCTTAAAAAATCCGCTCCCAGATTTGTTTTTCCAGAAATATACTCTATGCTATACTCAAATGGCTGCATAAGTAAGGACCATCTGAGTAACCGAGAATTTTCATGTCTAGCCTGCGCTAGAAACGACAAGGGTTTGTGATCCGTTTGCAACTTAAAGGCCTTCCCATACAGATAAATATTGAATTTCTTTATCGCCCATATTACTGCAAGACATTCTTTTTCGCTAGTTGAGTAATTGGTTTCAGCTTTATTCAACTTTCTGCTAGCATATGCCACTGGGCTTAATTCCCCATCCAGTGCATCTGATTTCTGTAACAGGGTCGCACCTAACCCGATATTACTGGCATCCGTTCTTACAATGAATTCTTGACTTAAGTCAGGTAATTTCAAAATAGGTTTGCTTGTGAGCTTTTCCTTCAATTCCTGGTAAGCTAGTTCACATTGTGGTGTCCATGTAATTCGATCTGGATTTCCTTTACGTGTCAAATCAGTTAACGGTGCACATATGGAATTAAAGTTTTTGATATACTTTTGGTAGAAACCACAGAATGAGACAACGGATCTCACGTCTTTCTTGGTTTGTGGTCTCGGGGCTTTCTTTAGTTTCTCTAAATTCTTGGGGTCAGGGGTCATGTTTCCCTGATGGACTGTGTGTCCCAAGAATTCTAATTCTTTACATCCAACGCAACATTTGGTTGGTCGGGCTGTTAAATTCGCTTCTCTAAGTCGATTAAACAGCATGTTCAGAGAGTCAATGTGTTCCTCAAATGTTTCTGTTGCTATAAGGATATCATCCATGAAATTTGTGATGCATGGGTTATTCAGAGGATCCAACAATTTTCTCATCATTCTAGAGAAGACACTAGGCGCATTCTTCAATCCAAATGGCAATCTGTTAAACTCATAGTGTCCCTCTGAGGTACTAAAAGCTAGGTATGGTCTAACCTCAGGCTTTACTGGAATCTGATAGTATCCTTTACTCAGATCCACTTTTGAGAAATATTTAGCTTTATTTAGCCTGGCAAACAACTGATTTGTATCCGGCAATGGATCCACCTGTCCTTCTGTGATAGCATTCAGTCTCCTGTAATCTATACAGAATCTATGTTCTCCAGAGGGTTTCCTTAAGAGCACCACACTGGAACTATACGAAGATTCACTGTGTGAAATAATTCCTTCCTTCAACAAATAGTCTATCTCTTCCTTCAAAGCTTTCTCCTTAGCAAAAGGAATCGAATAGGGTTTCATACAGATAGGTGTGGGGTCTATCAGTTTCATATCATATTCCAATAAGTTTGTATGCCCCGGTCGGTCCGTTAACACCTCTGTATGATTATCTAGAACCTGTTGCACTCTCTCTTTCTGATTTTTCGTTAAATGTGTACTGATTTTCACCTGTGCCGCTGTCTCACAGGGATGTAATGGATATTCAAATGATGAAAGTGGTTCCTTTTTCATCTCCATTGCAATGGACAAGGTCAACAAGTGTGTCTCTTCCTGATTTTCTCTTTCCAAATATTTCTTCAGGAGATTCACATGATAGATTTTTTCTTTCCCCTTCTTATCTATCTTATAATTTGTTCTAGACACCTTCTCTAGAACTGTATATGGACCTTGCCATCCAATTTGTAGCTTATTTTGACTACCGGGTAGAAGAAGCAGTACCTTCTCTCCCACAGCCAAATCTCTGTCTTTAGCTTTCCTGTTGTAATAGGCAGCATGTTTTTTCCTGGCTTGTCTCAAATTTTCATTGGCAAGTTTCCAGCCAGTTTTTAAACGAGTGGTCAGCTCATTCACATATTGGTATGAGGATGTAATATTTTCCTCTGCCTTTTCATCAGTCCACGTTCTTAACAGCGCTTCATATGGACCTTTAATTTTGTGGACCTATTTGTCCATGCACCGGTATGGTCTCTTCCACTCGAAGCTCTATAGTGATGATTTTTCTTCCCAGAATTATCATGCACAAAACGACCGCTACCAATTCTTTTCTTGGGGCTTTCTCCCCACTTAGAATTCTTGATGAGAGATTTCCTCTCTACATCCTCTTCCTCCAGTTTACATAAGTCCGATTGAGGGATTTTCGGTTTATCCTGGGGTAAGACATCTTTTTGCACTCTCTGCATAGTGGCCATTGTAAAACAGTTAATTGAAGCTTGTCCGTGAAAGGGGCTTCCCATTCCACTTGGTCCACTTTATTATTCTTTCTATTTTCAGGCCTACGTTTGCCCCTTGGCGTGTCCAGGTCCTGATCAATGTTCCCACTTGTGGGTGTTCCCTCATGTGCTATGCTACACCTCTCTACAAAATTCTCAATGTCCCACCTTGCCTTGGGCCAATAATAATTGTGAGCCACCTTTTGGATGATGGTACCTATTTTCTCATGGTCCCCATCTTTTTTCACATGTAAGCTCCTTATTAATTCTGCCCTATATGTCTTTGGAAGAACCAACTGTCCGTGACCATTGGATCTAGTTTCGGCCTTCCTGTAAATCAACTTGTTTTTCATGTAAAAATCTCCCTTGCCTGGAGTTGTATCTTCTACAATGGTCAGTGTCATGATTGTCCATCTGACAATTTTTACACCACCTCCTTCCTTGGTTGAAAGATTTTCTTTCATCAAATTTCCTTTCATCGAATTGTGGGGTTTTATTTTTATTGTCATACCGTGGCCTATCAAACTGGTGCTTACTTTTGTTATGATCTCTAGGATCAAATTTATTAAAGTTCTGTGGTGCCTTAAAATAGTCTACCTGTTTCCTTTTGTTACCTGATACCTCTGCCTGAGCTGCTTGATACCTTTCAGCTACATTCAGTAACTCACCCAGTCTCTCTGCACCTTGTTCCATGAGAAACTTTCTCAGGTCTGGAGCCATGGACTCTCTTAGTTGTTCTATAAGGATCATTTCCTTAAGATCTTGGGTTTTCCCCAGAGAAGTCCATTTCTCCAAGTATGTCTCTAACCGTACAGAGAACTGGTGATAGGTTTCACCTGACAGTAGTTTAGCATTCCTAAATTTTCTTCTATAAAATTCACCATTCTTTTCATATCTTAACAAAAGAGCCTGTTTTAGCATGTCATAATTTTCTTGATCATTTCTGCTCATTTTGGCAAAAACTTCATAAGCTGCACCACGAAGCCCTTGAGATAACTTTAAGCTCCACCTTTCTCTCTCTAACCCATACGTGGTAGCTAATAGTTCATATCTATTTAGATAGCTCTCGATATCATCGTCTTTCTCAACAAAATGATCTAAATGAAAGTTCATAGCTGAGGTTGAGGCTCCCTGACTAGCAGTGGCATCGGAGGTAAAGGGACTGGCACCATTTTCAGGAGCATGGCCTTGAAACTCAAACTCCCTTAGTCGTAATTCGTGTTCCCTTTGTAATCTCTTCTCCTCCTTTTCTGCTTCCCTCTCTGCAGCCAATCTTCTTTCCTCGGCTTCTCTTTCTGCAGCTAATCTTTTGTCTTCCCTTTCGGCCTTTTTCTCTTCCAACTGGAGCCTCTTTATCTCCGCCTCACGATCCGCCTCCAATGCTCTAGCCTCTTTGCAGCCTCAATCTGCAGCCTCTTTATTTCTTTTTCAGCCTCTAACTTTCTTTCAGCCTCTTTTTCTAATCTTTCAGATTCTAATTTTCTTTCTGCCTCTTTTTCTAATCTTCTTTCTTCCCGTTCAATATATTTGTCACATTCAGTAGTGACATAAGTAATCATAACTTGCCCGTCCATTCCTAACTCTTTTGCAGTCTGCACAGCAGCAGATCGAAATTTTGCCAGGTCGGCCATTTTCTAACAGGTAAATGTATAAAATATTTAACTAAACAATTTTATCTATGACTAATTAACTAAGGACAACCACAGGCACTGAGAGCTCAACCTTATTTATTTTCACCCAAGGATACCTTTTAAATTTTTATTACTCCCAATATATATAATAGGAGAAAGTTCAATATCCCGGGAGCGAGACCCCAATATATGTGGTAAAGTGGGATGATATAAATATTTATAGGGGACTTAGTGTACTGACTGAGATCAGCTGTGAAGGTATCTGTATCTAATAAGTGTGGTGTATTACAGATGACCTTACTTGCTACCACATTTATATCTCAGTCAGAATTATTCTGGAATATTGTGATGACTACGTTGAATGTCTAGGGTTATGATAATGATGAAGTGTAAGTCACATCAACAACAGACAGATAAACAATTTAATTTATTCCACAACACTTTACAACACTGTGACACTCACACACATAAAACACTCTATAAGACTATCTTTTTTTTTTTTTAACCAGCGGCACTTGGGCTTTCAGCCCTTCGGCCCAATGACATGTCATTGCGAGGCTGGGGAACCTGAGGACTTTCCTTCCAACCCGGTCAGGAGCTTCGCTCCTTCCCATCCACAGAGGGTTTATCACAGGAGCCGTTCAGGTTATTCAGTCAAATTTCCGGCCGTAAACATTTCTTCAAACGCTGACGCCCGTGTTTGAACCATGAACACCTGGTCGCCAGTACAACGCCGAAGCCATTACACCAGCGCGGCTCCCATAAGACTATCTTAAATGAGTCAAGTGTTAAAGTTTAAAAATATATGTATTAATTCCTTTCAATAATAGATATCCTGATTCAACTACACAATGAACCAGGAATCACAATCAAATGTAATTACAAGTTATATGTACACAATGTGTAGTTATGATCTTTGTATTGACATATTTTATTATTATTATCATATGTGTGTAAGTTGTGATGTAGTACTATGAGGTAATACTGGCTTGTTCAAGCTTGGTGGTTATTTGTCATCATGACTTCAAGTGTTTGCTTATGGTGGAAATAGTATTGGGAAAAGTTCACAGTTCCTGTCAATTGAAACAATTTATTGTCCCTCTTTATTTACTATATTGTCAGTTTTAGAGGGGGCACATAAAATTGAGCTGCTCTGGCCACATAATCTTATCTTCTGTGAGGGCGGCAGTAAACAGACTCCTCTGCTCGCCTGCTTCACCGTGTTCTTGAGACACCTCACTAGTCGCTATCTGGACCAAGGGGTATGCTATCAGCCTCTGGATTCAGCAAAACTCAGACCAGGTGCTGCTTCAATAAGTTATGACCACGGTCCCTGAAACAAGAAGGTTGTACCTCCTACTTCAGAACTATTTTATAATCTGTTTCCACACTGAACACAATACATAACAAACACTGAGTTCAGAGCGGTAGACCAACTGCTAGCTTCATCTGAAACAATTTACACCAGTATTCTCCTCCTAAATAGTTACTACGCCTCTGCAATTCCAGCATTAGTTCCTTCTAGTCAATAAGATAGGTGTCAGTGTACTATTTGGTGATCCCATGCATTTATACTTCTCTCCGACAAGTTTTGTTCAGGTTGGAGCACTATCTAGGCTTTGCCTCATGTTTGCTACTGAACCACACACATATATAGACATAAATTATCAATTCACATTCAATTTTCATCAAAAAGATATCAAATATGTCAATCTTACCACAGTTCATGGAAATAATAAACAAATACGTTGACTGGCGATGAATTATGGCACAAATTCCGATCTGCCTCTGTCCCAGGCTTTTATTTAGAAATATAGGAGCTGGATCTCAACGCACTGTTTCTTAGTAAGTTTATTTTAAAATGTGGCACTGAACAGACGCTCCTAAATGACTATATCAACGGGTCTAGCCAATAGGGCCATGTTTACAAAGCTTTTGAAAAAACTTATCCTTCCTACGTTTCCCCTAACAACCAAAAATAGTATTTGCAATCCGACTAATCATGTTTAGCCTTACATATCATTCCCTCCAATCAAATCGGATTTAACATGGTGGCCTATTTCCCGTAAAATGGTGGTTTCAAAACATGCCACTGTGCGATTATGATTTGGTGTTGTCTGACAGCACCACTCTAGTATTATGGCTATAATTTGTTAATTATTAAACTAATTTCTTAACACCTAACATATTCTTTGTCAGCAAGTCCTAAGGCACCCAAATATATAAATTTAATGGAGCTAAGTGGCTGCGTTCAAAATATGCATTTTCTAGGATAGTCGTGTATTTTTTATTTTTTTTTATGTTTAGAACCGCCACCTGTCCTGCCTTTTCGACTGTTCTGTCAGACTAATGTCAGGATTTCAGACATAAAACAGTAGAATGTCATGTTTCCTAATAAGCATTAAACATGTTTTTAAACCTAACTCTCGTATTGGTAGTGTTTTTTATCACTGTCCATCTGAAAAAAAAGTTAGTGCTTCATGCCTTTCGCGTTGGGGGTGGCATTAATTTATATCGCGCGACTGCGTGTTAGTGTTGCCGGCGTCCTCCGTTCAGCCCTCTCTCTCTATCTATCCTAAGTCCATCTGTCTTTTCATTACGTAGTGTATAAAATGAAATTAATGCTAGTATTAATCTAGGTCATTAATCAGCTTGCGTATCTCAAGGTTTTCTAAGAAATACAGTACACGTTTTATTGTTTTGTTGAAACGCGTGTATGCTGCTGTAGGCTTTATTAGTAAACGTGAAAGCGTGAGAATATGCAGACGAAGCAGAAAAAGGGGGATCTCGAGTACAGTCATTGTGACAGCACTGTTCTTTACCATTCTTCTTTCCCTTTTATTGAATTTATGTGTTAGGCTTTACATTTACCTTTTAATTTATATATGTGGATTTAGAATGTTTCACGACAGTATCATTAAACTGTTCAGACATCTTAAATATTATATTTAAACCACGCAGTTATCTTAAAGTATCATTAAACTGTTCAGACATCTTATATTATATTTAAACCACGCAGTCGTCTTATGGTATCATTAAACTGCTCAGGCATCTTATTTTATGTTTAGACCATGCAGTCATCTAATATTATCTTTAAACCACACAGTCATCTTTTGGTATCATTAAACTATTCAGGCATCTTATGTTATCTTTAAACCATACAGTCATCTTATATTATCTTTAAACCACACAGTCATCTTATATTATTTTTTAACTGGTCATTTATCTAATATTATCTTTTAACCACACAGTCATCTCATATTATCTGTTAACCACACAGTCATCTTATATTATCTTTGAACCACACAGTCATCTTATATTATCTTTAAACCACACAGTCATATTATTTTGTAACTGGTCAGTTATCGAATATTATCTTTTAACCACACAGTCATCTAATATTATCTTTTAACCACACAGTCATCTCATATTATCTTTAAACGACAAAGTCATCTTATATTATCTTTATATTACAAAGTCATCTTATATTCTCTTCACACCACACGAGCATCGAATGATATTATCAATATCACAGTCGTCATATATTATCATAAACCATCCTATTCATCTTACATTATCATAGAGCATCGCATCCATCATTACATTATCATAAACCATCCCATTCATCTTACATTATCATAAACCATCCCATTCATCTTACATTATCATAAACCATCCCATTCATCTTACATTATCATAAACCATCCCATTCATCTTTCATTGTCACAAAAATGCTGTCGTCATATCAATCATCCTTATTCTTCAGCTCACAAAGGAGCATAGGCCTTCAACAATGTCTTGCCAAGTCATCCTGTCATTTGACATCAGCTCCAGGTCTTTCCATGTCTTCTTCATAACTTTTATCTCCGTCTCTAGTTCTCCATTATCTTTCTGTCTACCTCTACATTTTACCTTGTGGATTCCACATCAAGGACTGTCTTGTAATGCTATCAACAGGTTTCCTCAATGCTCAATGACTGACTCATATTATCGTTAAAAAAAACACATACAAACACGGTAGTTTTATACTATCATAAACCACACAGTCAACCGGTGTTATCATTAATAAAAAGTCAAAGTATCTTAAACTGTACAGTCATCGTGTGGTATCATCAATAACAGCCATGCTATATTATCATAGACCTCACAGTCATTGTATGATATTATCCATAACACAGTCATTTTATGATATCATCAGTAACAGCCATGCTATATTATCACAAACCTCACAGTCATTTTATTATATCATCCATAACATAGTCATCTTATGGCATCATCAATAACAGCCATAAGGAATAATTGTTAGATTGCCAAAACAGGTGCCTCACTGACTGCAACATCTGGAAAGGAATTACTCTCCCATCAGTTCCCAGAAAAATATTGAGCAGAATAATTATTTAAAGAATTTCAAGAGCACCAGATCATTAAATGAGGAAGGAAAAAGCAGGATTCAGCAGAAACAGACAGTGTTAAGAATGGAAGAGGCAGCTGTATATAAATTTTGTGGACTTTGAAAAAAGCATTTGACAGCTTACACAGGGAACATACTGAGAGCTTATGGAAACCCTAAGTGCATGGTCTCCATCATTAAAAGCCTGTATGCCAATTTCACATGCAGTGTTGGACACAGCAACCTAACTTTTGAGGTGAAAAAAGGAGTGCGGCAGGGATGCCCCTGAGAAACTACTCTGTTGTTAACTGTCATAGACTGGGTGATGCACTAGACAACAGTGGATGCCCCTAGAGGAATATGATGGACAACATTATCTACACTGGAGGATCTAGAAAACGCAAATTAATTTACATTATTTTCACTCTCACATCAACGCATCCAGGAAAAAAAACACAGACCGACTGAATAAACATAGCCAACAGGTGGGACTAAACATTACTCTGGAGAAAACATGACACTAAATCTAAGAAATCCTACACCTATAAAAATAAGAGACCAAGAGCTAGTAAAAACAACCACATTTACATTCATAGGAAGCATAGTAACACTAGATGGCGGAACAAGCAAAAACGTCAGCAACCTAATGAATAAAGACAGAATAGCTTTAGCTTTCGCCAACCGAAACAAACAAATATATATATATATATATATATATATATATATATATATATATATATATATATATATATATATATATATATATATATATATATATATATATATATATATATATATATATATATATATATATATATATATATATATATATATATATATATATATATATATATATATATATATGAGAGCTACGTAAATTCTGTACTTCTGTACGGTGCAGAGTGCAGGAGAGTAACAGAAGAGATTTCCAAATTGTCCTCTTTTCACACAACCTGCCTAAGGAAAATTCTTCGAATCATAGCGGGTAGACGCTGGAATTGGGTTGACCACATCCTCTGACACCATCAACAGAACTGCAATGCTATGGACTCCAGAAGGAAAGCGAAAGCAAGGATGGCCAAAAGCCACCTGGCGAAGAACTAGGAGGCATAGATGCTGAGTATGAACCAGAGCTGAGGAACCACACTGGGGATGTCTGTCGGTCGAGCAAAGTGGAGACAGTTTGTTGCTGCTCTACAAGACGCCCCCGCCCCCAGGCGTGATGGTCATTGATTGCTATGTCGGGGTCAGTGGTCAAGGATCAAAGAAGAAGAAACTTATGTGATCGACTATGAAAAAACAAGCATAACACGTTACTGAAAACCATAATGGAAGGCAGAGTTGAAGGCAAATAAGCAAGAGGAAGACAGCGCTTTAAGTATGAAGATAACATCAAGAGATGGACTGGAAAGAGTATATCATAGTGCACCATCAAGACAAGAGACAGAAGATGTAGGTTCTTTACAGCTTAACGTCGTTGTGAAGATGGCACCCGATAATGATGACGATGATGACCGACTATGTGATTTATGCATATGACCAGAGCCGGCTGTTGTGCGGTGTGAACGGTGCTGCTGCACCGGGTGTCGACATAGGGGAGGCGCTGAAATGCATAAAAAAATAATAATAATAAAAACTAAACATTCTGAAAGAACAAAAAAGACGAAACGTATAATTTCTCGATAAATAATTATTTGCTTATATGAAAGTGGCCACCATCACGAGATCTCTCACCACCTTAAAAAGTCCAAAGGGCCAGCTTTGCATATGACTTTGAACAACAACGGTAATGTACGGGACATATCTGGAGTCATCCCCGTATGACCACCAGCTAAGCACAATGTTATAGTATACAGATGTGGAAGTGAACTTCTGTCTTTGAGACTAATTACACTCTCGTTGACTGTTTAAATCATCCACACACTTCCAAGCATTCCCCCTGTGGTGAAACGTGTCGAAAACCCAGCATTGTACACGAAGCTTGGAGTCACTTGAACCCCAGATGTAACTCTAGCTTTTGCCTGGTTGGCTGCATGCAGGAGGATCTCACTATGTACCCATGATAGATAGGGGGAGATGAGAAGTGGCTCTGTGTAGGACGTGATAATTCCTTGGGTCAGCCCAGAACCAGAGCACAGTACGTTAGGTCTGCATGTTTGTAGAGCCTCTTTGGATGGCGGGGAAGGCACAGTATGCCACGCGCTTCTTCCTCCTAGCTTTCGGACCAGATGTTATGAGTTTTAAATGCAAGCCAATCTGGAGAAACTGGAGCTTATGACTTCAACTAAACATGTTCCGGAATGGCAGAAACGACACAGGAAAAGCCTAGATCTACAGTGTAAATCTGTGGTTCCCAAACTTTTTCGGACACCCTCCATTTTTGTTCTCACAAAACATTCCCAGCGCTCCCTCCCCTCCCACAATTTCCTGCATTAAATTTAAAAAAAAACAACTATAAATAGCACCGATTTTAAACACTTGGCTGTACTGAAACTTTCCTCTTGTTTATTGACGTATTACGAATATCACGTTATCATTAGCTCCTCTAAATACTGAGACGACCAAATTTGAAACAAAGTAAAGCTGGTCCTTTTTTGAAACACCTACAGATATCTATTTGCCCAGCTTTCAGTGAAAAGTACATTCGGACACACATTTCTGAATAACTTTTCACATAACATCCGCCATACTACATCTACTTCCTTTCTCTTAACTCTCCTTTACTCATCTTCTCCTGTACTGCAGTACCCTATCGGTCAGGTGTACTCAGTTTACTTCATGTGTGCGGTATAGACCAATTATACTTAAGTCTTCTCAAGACTCAGCTACCGCCGCCATCTTGTTTATATGTGTAATGCTATGATTCTCCCCACATAGCCTCCTCCTTTCTCTACTCACTTCAGGCAATATTTACCTACAGACTCAAAAACTTTTCCATCATGGCCCCCTTGACCCTAATCGTTTATAACGCTATCTGTTTATCACTATTCTGTGTTTCCTCTACTCTTCTGACTTCCTCAACACTTTGCTTCCTCTCTACCTCTCTATCTCTGGTATCTCCTGAGTTTCTCTCAGCTTCCCTACTTCTTACTTCATCAACCGTTTGCCTCGGTTTTTCTATATCATCTATTTCTTTACTTTTCATACTCCCTGGGTTCCTCTCTGGTTCTCTACTGTTTAATTCGTCGCTCCCTTGACCTCTACTTATACTCCTAGTATCTCTCCCACTACTACTCCTATTTATCACCCCTTTCTATCCTCTCGATTCTTGGATCGGTACTCCCTTCGATCCGTATTTCCCTTATCTTCGTCCTTCCTAGCCTCCCGGCTCTTGGATCGGTAACCGCGTCGATCCGTATTTGTTCTATTTCTATGTGTATCTAGTCCCCCTGGACTCTTGGATCGGTATTCCCATCTCTCTGCTTCAATCATCACTTCTATTTCTCAGCATATCTCGGCTCTTAGATCGGAAATCCCCTCGATCCTTATGTCTCGTAATTCTCTCTTCTTCTCTGCTTCTATTTCTCAGCCTATCTCGGCTCTTGGATCGGAAATCCCTTCGATCCGTATTTCTCCTATTACTAGCCTCTCGGCTCTTGGATCGATATTCTTTTCAACCTGTATCTCTCCTGTTTGCCTCCATAGTATCTCTATTCTTAGATCTGTATTCCATTCGATCTGTACTTCTACTCTCTTCGTGTCTCTTCACTTCTTCCGCTTTGTTGTTCTTCTTTTCTAACTCTTCACACTTCCTCTCTAAATCTGCACAAAGTGCAGTTATCTCTTCTCCTTCTGTTATATCACTATTTATTTCTTCCTCTTTTTTCTTCCTCGACCTTCCATGGTCTACACCGTCTATTCTCCTTTGACCCGTTCCCTTGGTCCTTCTGTCTTGTTCCTCTTGTACTTCTCTATGATTTCTTTTCTCCTTTTTCAATTCTTCAAATTTTTTGTCAATATTTTGGCAAAGTGACTTTATATCTTCCTTATTCTCCGCTGCGCCACTATTTCTTACCTTATTCTTCCTCTTAAGTATCACCTCTTCTACATGTCTCAACTTTGCTAAACGCCTTCTATAAACCGATGAATCGTCTGATGACGACGACTGTTGTCTCTTCGTCCCTCTTATATTCCATTCCTCCATCTCTTTCTGCGTATCTGAATCTTTAGCCAACGTTTCTTCCAAGTCCTGAGGTTGGCCTGTAATAATTTATTGCTCTGTATTTCTCATCTGCTCTCGTTCTCTTTCTTTACCCTACGTATTTCTCTGTATCTCCTGTAATATCACTCTCTTGTCTTTCTCCTGTAATCTATTTCGCCTCTGGTCCGCAGCTCTAGTATGCTTATAAGGTGCGTCTACCTCTATCTCGGCGTTGTTCTATTCATTTCTCATTCCCCTCGTTCTCTAAAATTTTGTACTGCGTGTTTAACTGTGCGTCCTGCATAATCTCTCTCCTATCCTCCTCTGGCATATCTCCTATTATCTCTTCCTGTTCTTGTATCTTCTGATCTATGTGCCTTCCGCGGCTGGCCATTTCCTCTTGTTCTCGATATATGTGAGGGGGGGGGGAGGGCTAAACAACTAGGTGTTGTCCTAGGTTTTGCATGCATTCCTGCCATTGTGCGACGCTGAATAATTGTTGATGTTTCTCCATAGTCATCTTCCCATCCTACTCTCCAGTTGTCTCCTATCCTGTTAGACTTATTCCAGTCACTATCCTTTAGTGTTGCTTCAGTCCTACGTGTCCCTATCCGTTCATGTGTATTATTATGTTGCTTTTGTCCTTGCGTATTGTGTGGTGTGTTACTGGGAATCCGTGTACATCTTTCTTCTACTTTGCCTCTTGTACTATATATCCTATGACTCCTTAAATAGCCTCTTGAATCCATCGGTCTTTCGTCCTCTATTTCGTCTACGACAAGCTTGTAGATTTCTTCCTTTCGTTCTGATAAGTCTATATCAAACTTTCCTTTAAGAATTTTCTGCACCTCCTTTAGTACCACGATGTCTAATTCTTCCAAGGACGGCTTTTATTTCTTTCATCAACTGCTCTGTGCTTGGTTCAGGTATTTTGACCCTTTTCGTTACACTGTTAACTCTGTGTTCCGTTCTCTTTTGTGTGCTTTTTCTCTTCTAGCACTGCAGTGAGTCTGAATGGTGTGCCTCCATCCTTCCTTATTCCTATCTTGTCCTGCTTCCTTGTTTCCACTTTCTTCTGCTCTCTGTATATCTTTTGGGAGTTGGGTTTAACCGACTGCGTTCTATCCTGTCTCCACTTATCTTGTTAACTCTATGCTGTGGTACTGCTACTTCTATTTTCTCGTGTGATGTAGGGTTGTCGCTGTGCTCCGACACTTCTGTCTGTATACCCATTTCCTTCTTTGTTTCTGTCTGGGTAGCAACGCTGATTATGTCTCTCCGTAAATTGTCATGTTTCCTAACATGATTCTTCCCTGAACTATGCCTATTACTGTTACATTCTATTGTAACCCTTGGTTGGTAGGATATGTTCTTGCTGTTCCCACCTGCTCTTACTTTGTTCACGTCCATCCTCCACCCATTGTCAGTTTTTATTCGACACCTCTGTAGATCATCTACATTTACGTTCTTTATTTCCAATATCCTTCCTTTCTTAATTTCTGCCACAAAATTCCTCACAGCTATTCTAGTTCCTCTTCTTTTCAAGCTATCCCAGTGTCCTGATCCATAGTTTGGTTGACTCCTGGTCACGGCACCAATAACCAGCTGTGGAAGTGCGTGCTGGTGTGTTGTTGTTATTGTTTAGTGGTAAGTCCGATCACTATCTCAAAAGTGGGTAGTATCACATGATGATGTTTCACGCACGAGTACATACATATAACACGAAATAGAGAGAACTGTATTTACATATAATAAATAAATAAGGAGGAATCTTTGTCCTTAACTTGATAATAAACAAGTGTCACTGTAGGTGTTGAACACAGACTGATGTAATATTGTCTAAACGTGATAGTCAATGGTGTGAGGGACTATTGTTGTCATCACGCCCACAATAATGAATGTTCAAGTGTGGAAATTTTTAATGAATGAGTTTTCAGAGCCCACTTAAAGGAACTTCACCTGATGTTTCTATCTGAAGTATTTTACAGTAGATCATACAAATTCAGCATAAGAGTTGTGTTCAGGCTATCAAATGCAGCATACAGCTTTGCTGAGGCCTTCACTGTCCTCAAATTCTGTCTTTACCAGGTTTCCTGCCACCAACTCGTAACAGACAATATAACCCTGAAAAAGAAGGACATTCCCCTACTTTTTATATGCTGGCTATAATAATTCCACAACTAATCAAAACTATCATTATTTGTGGTCAGAATCGTGTGCAAAACATTTGCACTAGCCCCTATTTTATTTGACTTCACTCCGTACTGTGTGTACATTCTTCTTCCATATGGCTGCAACGCCCCTGTCACTTTAAACATTGATTTTCTTCCCTAAAATCAGATAGGCATACAGTTTTCTTCTTGTAACCTGTTAATTCTTTTGTGCACTCATTCTAAGTATGTTTTCAGGCGTCATTTGAACCTTGTGACACTGCAGAAGACTGCCAGTAGCTTTCTGGACTTACAGTCGTAATGTTTTTTATGGCAATATTCAATCACAATTTAATTTCGTTTCTCTATAAGTCTGCTTAGGCATGCTTGCTAGGATGTCGTAATTCGTTTCCCATGGCAATGTCGCACAACACAAAATTTTTGGCCCCCTATCTGGGTTGCCTCTACATATTAATAAAATATATCTGTGATAAAATTACATTGATATACCGATAAAATTATTATTTGTAATTATAAAGTAAGATAGTATAGAAATAAAAATAGTTAAGTTGTGACGCGTCTTCTTTCCCCACGCCAGTCAGCGCGTTGATTTTAGCAAGACAGGGCGTAGTGTAAGGGCACTATCGTTTGCCAGTGACCTTGAAAATATCGGTAACAATTTTTACGGAATTAGCCTTGTTTCAGACCAAAAGGGGGAAAAGGAGGAGAGAGGCAAGTGTATTTTTAGAATGAGACTTTTGATACAAATGGTTGAAACACGCAAAATTGTAGGCAAACGCGGGCGATATTGTTAGCGGCAGATGGAAAAATTCGACACTAAGTCCAATTTTTGTTCGTTCCATAAGCACGCAGAGTGACTGGTATAAACACACACGCCTCGCTCTGTCTGCAAATTGGTACATTTTATGACGTCACAGACTTGTTGCTTCGAATTGAACTACACAGAAGCGGGGAGAGAGATGGCGTGTTTATGTAATATTAGCGATTGAAACTCACATGGAAAATGTATAGAATTCTTTATTTCCAATACCAGGGCCATAAAAGTTGGTTAGTTTTATAGCTTATGATCTCCTGATAAATAATATGTTTAAAAATACTAAATCCCCCAGATAATAAGAAAGATATTGACAAAAGACTAGATATGCCCAGACAGATGAACGAACAGACGCTTGGTTTTGCATTCACTATCGGTGACAATTTTTTTTCATGCGTTGTTAAAAAGAGGCAAAAGAGGGGAGGGTCAAAGTCCAGGAGGGAGAGATATTATGGGATGGCCTAAAATTAAAAATATTTTGGTAGTGGAAATCTTGAAGTGAATGAGAAGCAGAACTTGTTAGGTCAAAAACCAAGACTGTTTTTAACTTTTAATGCCAAAATGTGACCGACGTACATTTGAAAAATTTAGATGTAATTTAGACTTTATTTTCAAATTCAAAATTGAAAAGCTTAGTCTTCCGATCTGATTGGCCAACGCATTTTTTATTAGGGAAAACTTAGATAGGTTTTTGCCATTTTGTAGAAAGCGGTCCCTGAAGCAGGTCGATGTGATCCTAGAAGTTTGACTTTTAATTGTAACTAAAACTAAAAGTATTTGTCATAGTCTTCTTCTTCGATCCTTAACCACCGACCATCAAAGCAGTCAGTGGCCATCACGCCTAGTGGCGTCTTGTAGGGCAACAACAAATTGATTCCACTTTGCTCGGTCGGTGGCCATCCTTCGTACAGTGTCCCAACTCTGGTTCATTCTTTGCATCTCAGCCTCCACAGTCCTCCGCCAAGTTGTTTTTGGTCGGCCTCTCTTTCGCTTTCCTTCAGGGGTCCAAAACATAGCTGTTCTTGTGATGGCATCGGGGTCTCCTCTGAGGACATGACCAACCCAGCTCCAGCGTCTGCCAGCTATGATGGTGTGCATGTCCTCTTGCTTGCTACGAGTAAGCAGATCTTGGTTGGTGATGGTATTCGGCCAAAAGATTCGGTGAATTTTTCTTAGGCATGTTGTGTGAAAAGAGGACAATTTCGACATTTCCTTCTCTGTAACTCTCCAGCATTCTGCATCATAGAGAAGCACAGAAAGCACACAGCTCTGATATAATCTTAATTTTGTGCTTGTGCTGTATTGAGAGGACTTCCAGATGTTGTTTAGGATAAAAAAGGCTGTTCTTGCCTTATTCATTCTGAAGTCATAGTCTAGCCAGCAGCAAAGCTGAATTTGTGCCATCCATCGCACCTGTGCTTATTTCATTGAATTCTGGTAAGAAGAATATCTATATTATTATGTAATAAGTGCAAAGTCAAAAAGTGGGAAAGTGTATGACATGCCTAAAGAGACAGTTTGGGTATATTTATTTGATTTATGTTTGAATATTGCAATGTTGGCATTAAAAATTATTGTAAGACTAAAGTAAAATAGCAAACCTCTGTGTTCGCTGAACACTATTGATTGCCTGGAGCGTTTATATTTTGTAATAGAAGAAAATTATATGCATATAAGGAGATGTACATACTCCTATTAAATTGTGTTGAAGAAGACTATGTAAAATGACAGTGGCGTATTTCCAGTTCACTTTTCAGTGTAACATACATTTTCTTCAGTTTTAAAAGACCTGTCTAAAAGAGATTGCAGGACAGGCACAATAAATTGTACACAACAAAAATATTTCCAAATTGAAAACTAAACAACAGCGTTAGTAAGATTCTATTAGAGAGTTATACTGTGTTGTTTTGATGTACCATCATTTCATTGCATCCCCTAGACACTAGCCACATCAAACACCATACATTAGAATTAATTTACAGCACCGTGTGAGATCTTGAGAGGTAGCGTTAGGTCCCTTGAGAACTCATCTTCTTCAACCACTAGACTCAAGGTCTTACATAGCTTGACCTCACACGGTTAACACATCTAACTCTATCATTCTTATCTTTTACCATCATAACCTCTCCAGCAACTTAAACTTTGCTACAATATCAATAAAATTATTTATCTTACCGCAATCAATGAAATATTTCACACAAATGTAAGATTAACTGGCAATCAATGGCACAGGTGCAGATCGCTGTCGTCCAGACCGCAAAGGCATTGGTCACACATGCTATGCAGCTGATCTTAATCTAACTGTGTTGAAATATTGGTCTCAAGTGGCAGCTTATTCTGGCAAAGCGTTAGTTTTATCTCCCCTTCCTAAACTATCATTAACCAATCAAACAAGTCAAGCAAATTTGACTGTTCAAAACGCGTCCCGAAAATGGAACTTCCGAAGACTTTCAAAATTGAGCAGTGTCTCAGTGTGTTTGTCTGACTGTCTCAATTTTTATTTTCTACAATATCTCGGTTATTATTGGGTCGATTTCAATTTTTAAAAGTGATTCTTAAATTGCCCTTTAGTCTCTATCATCCTATCTAGTTTTCATCTAACTCTTCTTCATGGTTTTTATCTATGTAATTTGTCTCTATATTTATTCTGAACAAAATACTTTTCTCTAAGGCAAGATAATTTATTAAAGGGAAAAGTATGGTATTTTAATAAACAATATTATCGCTATAATTCAAAATATCCCTTTCAATTACCCTCTTTATAAGTTATCTAAGTTTCTCTCTTTCCCCTTCCTCCCTGCTCAAATTTGGTTTTAGTTTCATTTTCAAACGCATAAGTTAATTTTGATTCTTTGTCATTTTAATTCGCCCCTCTTTCCCCTCTCTCCCTTTTTCAAGGCGAGGTAACAAGTGGTTTTTTTCTGCCAACTTTCCGGCTTTCGTCATAAAATATTGGGAAGGGAAACGCGAGCTGCGTGTGTGTTTTGGGGGGGTGGGACTCAATACGCTTGGTCTTTGAAAATTCAAATCTTGTGCCAATCGTGGACTGTTCGGATAGGCAATGGCCTTGGTGCAAAATTTCAAACATTGTAGTTATTTATAGTTACAACCTTCGCTAAATAATAGGGCGGGTGTGTATGCGGTTTTGGGGAAGGGTAACCTTTTTCAAACTATGGTAGTAGAAAAGTCAAGTATTGTCCAATTCTTATCAGACGTTTTGACCTTGCCCTTGGCAATTTTCAAATATAATAGTGGGGTTTATAGATTGTAATTTTTCGTTACTAGATTTTTGAATCAGGGAAATTGAGCGGGGTGTTTAAACGGAGTGACTTTATCACATATCTCCCCTGTTAAAAGCCTGCATCCCAATGCAGCTTTATAATCCGTTTTAACAATCCCGATCAAGGTAACTCAACTAGGCTTTATGAGTATCCTAGGTTTCTGCAGGTGGGTGCCTACTCAAGAAATCTGCCCCAACGTTCTGCGATCCCGGAATGTATTCAATGGTAAACGAGTAAGGTTGAATGAAGAGTGACCACCTTAACAAACGGGCATTACCATGTTTTGCCTGAGCAAGAAAAACTAGTGGCTGATGATCGATTTGCACCACAAAATGTCTACCATACAGATAGATCTGGAATTTCTTGATCGCCCAGACTAAAGCCAAACATTCTTTTTCAATAGTTGAGTAGTTTTGTTCCGCTCTGTTTAACTTGCGGCTGACATAAGCAACTGGGTTCAATTCCCCGTCTGGTGAAGAGGACCGTTGTAACAATGTGGCTCCCAATCCCACATTACTAGCGTCCGTTCTCACCCCGAATTCCTGACTCAAATCCGGTAATTTCAATTTGGGCTTACTGGTGAGTTTTTGCTTTAACTCATGGAATGCCAACTCGCATTCTGCCGACCATTCTATTTTATCTGATTTTCCTTTACGAGTTAAATCCGTCAGAGGAGCACACACAGAGTTAAAATTTTTAATGTACTTTTGGTAAAACCCACAAAGTGAAACAAGGGATCTCACGTCCTTCTTGGTCTGTGGTCTAGGTGCTCTCTGCAATTTCTCCAAGTTCTTGGGGTCAGGGGTCAGGCTTCCCTGATGTACAGTATGTCCCAAGAATTCTAATTCCTTGCATTCAATACAAAATTTTGTTGGTCTAGCAGTTAAGTTCGCCTCTCTGAGTCTATCAAATAGCATATTCAAAGAGTTAACGTGTTCTTCAAATGTTTCCGTAGCGATGAGAATATCATCCATGAAATTTGGAATCCTGGAAAAATATCCCTTGCTGAGATCTACCTTGGAAAAATATTTTGCCTTATTCAGTCTGGCAAATTGTTGGTTAGTATCAGGTAATGGATCCACCTGACTTTCTGTGACAGCATTCAGTTTCCTGTAATCTATACAGTCTATGTTCCCCAGACGGTTTCCTCAACAATACCACACTGGAGCTATACGGAGATTCACTGTGAGAAATAATCCCTTCCTGTAACAGATAATCTATCTCCTCTTTTAAAGCTTTCTCTTTTGCGAATGGGATAGTATAGGCTCTCATACAGATGGGTGTTGGGTCTAGTAATTTCATGTCATATTCCAACAATTTGTATGCCCCGGTCTGTCCGTTAACACGTCTGTATGATTTTCCAGAACCTTTTGAATCTTCTCCCTCTGCCCTTTTGTCAAATGTTTACTGATCTTTACCTGTGCAGGGGTTTCACAGGGTTTCAGGGGGTATTCATAAGAGGTGAGAGGTTCATTCTTCATCTCAGTGGCTATGGCCAAGGTCATTAAATGTGCCCCTTCCAGGTTGTTTCTATCATGATATTTCTTAAGAAGGTTCACGTGATAGACTTTTTCCTTTCCTTTCTTATCTATCTTGTAGTTAGTTCTAGATACCTTTTCTAAAACTGTGTATGGACCTTGCCATCCAATTTAAAGTTTGTTGCTGCTGCCGGGTAATAGAAGAAACACCTTCTCCCCACAGCAAGCTCCCTATCCTTCGTTTTCTTATTGTAATATGCAGCATGTTTCTTCCTGGCTCGTCTTAGGTTATCATTTGCGAGTTTCCAGCCAGTTTTTAAGCGAGTGGTCAGCTCGTTCACATACTGATATGATGACGTTACAGTCTCTTCTGCCTTCTCATCTGTCCACGTCCTCAATAAGGCTTCCAATGGACCCTTGATTGGCCGGCTAAATAACAGTGTTGCCGGTGCCATTCCTGTTGAACTATGTGGGACTTCCCGATAAGCAAACAAGGCCGCGGGTAAGTATTGATCCCACGTGTCAGGTTTTTCATGGGCCAGCTTTCGCGGGATGGAAATGAGTGTCCCGTTGAATCTTTCCACCTGCCCGTTCCCTTGGGGGTGATACGGACTACAGTGAAAGTTTCTGGCTTGGAATATCCTCAAAACTTCCTCAGTTAGCCTCCCCTTGAACTGTGAGCCATTATCTGTCAAGATTTGGTGGGGAAAACCTAACCTCGTGAATATTGTAAGTAACGCCTCTGCCAAATGTTTTGAGTCGATTGATGACAAGGCTACTGCCTCTCCCCACATAGAGCAAGTGTCCACCAGAGTAAGAATGTAACTGTTTCTCCTCTTGGTACGTGTGAGAGGTCCCACAATATCCACTGCAACTCTTTCAAAAGGGATTCCCATGATTGGCATCTCCCCTAAAGTTGCAGGTGCAGTCCAATGCTTTGGAGCTACCCTTTGGCATTCTGGGCAGGATTTGATATCTTTTTATATCTTCCGTTATCCCTGGCCAGAAGTAATGACAAGCTATACGCTGTCCTGTGGCTCTGATCCCCATATGACCACTGAAGGGGATAGCATGTCCTAACTCCATCACCTTTTTCCTATATGAAGTTGGAAGTACCAGCTGTCCATGACCATTGGAACCAGTTCCAGCCTTCCTATACATTAGCTTGTTCTTCATATAGAAGTCTCCTTTGTTTGGAGGGGTATGGCATTTTGGGAGTTTCCTTAAACACGGCTTTAGTCACCTATCCTCAGCCTGTGCCTTCCTCATCTCCTCTGGATGAGTATTTATTGGGTTTTCTTCCTCCTTCCTTGATTGTGACCTGGTCTGTACTGTTGCCATGATCACTGGTCTTTTGGGATTTCCCAAAAACACATATCTACACCCCAATATCAGGGGGTAGATTGGTTCGTTTATCACTGCTGCTCTAATCATTCCTTCCACATAGCGAGTTTTTACACTTATTCTTGCGATGGGAAGAGTCATGGTTGCTACTTCCTTGGTTGCCCCTTGTATTTCCACTGTTTCTGTGGTTTATTGGTCAGGGTGCACCAGGTGAGAACTCACGACTGAGTCAAAATCCAATCAAGGCGAATTTCCGGTTGAAACCCTTGCTGACCAGATTCGACGAAAGTCGAATTAGTAACTCCACCAACGCAACAGACAGCCGTATCGATAGTTTTACGAAACAAGCCTCATCCGGGTATTTTTAACATTCCAAAATGGCTGCGCCCATGAATGATATCGTGAATCGCTGTTTATAGCCGAATTTTGAATAAAATTTCATTATTTTTAGTACAAGAGCCCATTCTTTGTTTTCATCATGTGTGATGATGAAAACCAGACTTATAACAGAGATGATTCTGACTCTGGCAGCGAATCTGGGGCCGAAAGTGATATCTCATGGTTAAGTAGAGATGTTTCACTCAATCGAAACGCAACTGATAGCAGCGATAACGAATTTGGATTAGATGAAGGTGATGTAGGTACATCTGAAGCAGGAGATGGGCGTGGCACAAGAGACCACAGCAAGACTGCACATCAAAATAATCTGTGGAGATGGAGAAAGCTTGCTCAAAACGAACTTGTTGAGCTTGACATGCTTCCTTCAGATTGGTGCATGTGGAACAGTAGCTGAGAATAGGAAGCATTTTCCTGAAGCACTGAAGAAAAAGCAACTCAAATTGAAAAAGGCAGATCATCCTGTGTTTTGTGCCACAGAAGATAAAGGCATGTTGGCAGTTACCTGGCATGACACAAAAAGAGTTAATCTTTTATCTACTGTTCACTCCAATGATGTTATGGACAAGACAGTTAGAAAACGAGGAATACCTGAGGGCAGAACAATTCAGAAGCCAGTGCTAGCAGAAAAATACAACAAAAGTATGGGAGGTGTCGACCACTTCGGCCAACTGGGTGCAAGCTATCCCTACCCACACATCATATAAATGGTACCTGCCATTATATCATTTCTTAGTTGAAACTGCCCTGGTTAATGGGCACATAACCTACAACACTGCCAACTCTACAAAAAAGATCACAGCAAAGAAGTTCAGGCAGGTGTCAGTCTCGCTCTTATTGAACCTGCTATTCTTCGACGCAATGTGACACCTTCAAAACCACAAGTCACAACAACACGACTTACTGAGCGCCACTTCATTGATAAATATGAAAGGGCAAGGTACAAACCAGACTGTAAAGTGTGTAAGGCTGCAGGGAAAAGAAGCCAGACTGTCATGTACTGCCCAGATTGCAATGTACCTCTATGCACGATACCATTTTTCAAGTTGTACCGCACAGTCGAGGATTATCAACGATCCAGACAAAGACTCTTGCAGAGACCTACAGCTACAACTTCAACCCCAGTTAATGAAGGAAGCAGCTCAGACTCCAACTAGAGGTAAGTAACCACTCAAAACATTCACAAACACTCATTGTCAGATGCCGCAGACACAGAATACACTCAAAAAAGACAAATACAAAAATTAAATTTTCTTTGCATTTTATTCATAATTTTTGTTAGCCTTTTATGCTGAAATACATAGACTAGTTATCATTAAATCAGTACATCAATTAAGATTATTTCTTCATTGCCATCAATGTCCCTAACATTTTATTGCACTGACATCGAATAAATTCACTAAACACTGGAAAAATATCATGGTTTTAAAACATCTCCTGAAATTTCTATAAATAACCACACAAATTCAAGATGGCCGCCATGATCATGTGACCAATTTGCATAAAATATAATTTTATAGATGTAGCAACCATTCATAATAGCGCTCTGAAAATTTCAAAACCCTATGTCTGTTTTTCAATTTTTTATGAATTTAAAACAAAACCAGTTATTTTTAAAGAAATCGGCAAACAAACTTGGTAATGGGAGACATTAATGCACTGGATTGCTGGTTAATCGTTAAATCAGTACGTCAATTAAGATTATTTTCTTCATTGCCATCAATGTCCCTAACATTTTATTGCACTGCCATCAAACAAATTCACTAAACACTGGAAAAATATCATGGTTTTAAAACATCTCCTGAAATTTCTATAAATAGCCACACAAATTCAAGATGGCCGCCATGATCATGTGACCAATTTGCATAAAATATATTTTTATAGATGTAGCAACCATTCATAATGGCGCTCTGAAAATTTCAAAACCCTATGTCTGTTTTTCAATTTTTTATGAATTTAAAAAAAAAACCAGTTATTTTTAAAGAAATCTGCAAACACCCTTGGTAATGGGAGACATTAATGCTCCGGATCGCTGGTCAGCAAAGTGTAGTGGCCCCATTGCATACTACATCTTCACATACAGGGGGATGATAAGGTTCCTGCTGTCCAATAGGCTTTTCCTTTTGTCCCTTGTTTCCTGTTTTAAGGCATGCAGCGTGGAACGGAGGGTTATTTTTCTTCCTAGTCTTTTGTATTATGGTTATTTCACCGACAAATTTTACAGTATTTTCCTTCGGATCTGTAGGGTTTCCTTTCATTGAATTGCAGGTTTCTATCTCTAGGGTCAAATCTTGGCCTATCATAGTTTGGTTTACCTCTGTTACCTTGATCTCTACTTTCAAATTTATTCTGGTTTTGGGGGGCTTTATTATTTTCTACTTGTTTCATTTTTGCTCCAGCTACTTCTGACTAGGCTGCCTGATACCTCTCAGCAACACTGAGCACCTCACCCAACCTCTCTGCACCTTGTTCCATGAGAAATTTTCTCAGGTCTGGAGCCATGGACTCTCTCAATTGCTCTATCATGATCATTTCCTTAAGATCTTGGGTTTTCCCCAGAGCAGTCCATTTCTCCAAGTAGGTTTCCAACCTGGCAGAGAATTGATGGTAGGTCTCCCCAGACAGTAGTTTGCATTTCTAAATCTCTGCCTGTAAAATTCCCCATTCTTCTCATACCTAATTATAAGAGCCTGTTTTAAAATGTCATAGTCTTCCTGATCCTCTCTGCTCAACTTTGAGAACACTTCATAAGATGTTCCCCTAAGCCCTTGGGATAATTTCAAACTCCATTTTTCCTTCTCTAACCCATAATTAGTAGCTAATCTTTCAAATCTACTGAGATAGGACTCAATCTCGTCGTCCTTCTCCACAAAAGGATCTAAATGGAAGTTCGTCGCTAAATTAGAGGCTCCCTGACTGGCACTAGCATCAGAGGTAGATGGGCTGTTACCATTTTCTGGAGCATGGCCTTGAAGTTCCAGTTTTCTTATTCGTAATTCATGTTCTCTTTGTAATCTCTTTTCTTCTTTGTCAGCCTCCATCTGCAACCTCTTTTCTTCTGCCTCCCTTTGCACTCTCTTTTCTTCTGCCTCCAATTTCTTTTTCTCTAACTGTAACCTTTTAATTTCAGCCTCCCTATCAGCCTCCAATTTCCTAGCCTCCCTATCAGCCTCTAATTGTAACCTCTTAGTTTCTTTGTCAGCCTCTAATTGTAATCTTTTCTCTTCAGCTAATCTCCTATCTTCCCTCTCAATAAATTTGTCACATTCTGAAGTCACATACTGAATCATAATTTGCCCCCCATACCCATTTCTTTTGCCGTCTGCACGGCAGCAGATCTGAACTTTGCCAAGTCTGCCATCTTTTCTGTCATACAACTTTATAAATCTTACTATATTAATTAACAAGTATGACTAAATTACCATAGGCAATGACAACTCATTCAATTCTCCACAAATAATTACTTTTAGTTATTTTAACAATGGGGATTCCCTGGGTCTAATTAACAATAATAATCCCGGACAGGACCCCAATATACGTGGCGAGTGTGCCGGGGAGGTTATTGATGTTACAAAACTACGTGTACTCAGAGTGAGGTCATGCTATGTAAGTCCCTTAGTCTAATTGTTGATGATGATGTGTTCTCAGGGTACCTATCAGCTACCTCCCTAAGATCTCACTCTGGGAAATATTTTAGGAGATTGTTATATGTTTTATGGCTACATGTCTAGGGTAATGTAAGTATAGTGATAAGTGCATAAAACAAACACAACTGTAACTCAATGAAATTGAATTAAGTAAGATTGTTTTTAAGTTTATAGATTATATTACAATTTTAATTTCCTGTCCCTCAAATCTTTTGGGGCAGGAATGGTTAAAATTGAAGAGAACTGTATTTACATATAATAAATAAATAAGGGGGAATCTTTGTCCTTAACTTGATAATAAACAAGTGTCACTGTAGGTGTAGAACACAGACTGATGTAATATTGTCTAAACGTGATAGTCAATGGTGTGAGGGACTATTGTTGTCATCACGCCCACAATAATGAATGTTCAAGTGTGGAAATTTTTAATGAATGGGTTTTCAGAGCCCACTTAAAGGGACTTCACCTGATGTTTCTATCTGAAGTATTTTACAGTAGATCATACAAATTCAGCATAAGAGTTGACTTCAGGCTATCAAATGCAGCATACAGCTTTGCTGAGGCCTTCACTGTCCTCAAATTCTGTCTTCACCAGGTTTCCAGCCACCAACTGGTAACAGGCAATATAACCCTGAAAAAGAAGGACATTCCCCTACTTTTTATATGCTGGCTATAATAATTCCACAACTAATCAAAACTATCATTATTTGTGGTCAGTATCGTGTGCAAAACATTTGCACTAGCCCCTATTTTATTTGACTTCACTCCGTACTGTGTGTACATTCTTCTTCCATATGGCTGCAACGCCCCTGTCACTTTAAACATTGATTTTCTTCCCTAAAATCAGATATGTATACAGTTTTCTTCTTGTAACCTGTTAATTCTTTTGTGCACTCATTCTAAGTATGTTTTCAGGCATCATTTGAACCTTGTGACACTGCAGAAGACTGCCAGTAGCTTTCTGGACTTACAGTCGTAATATTTTTATGGCAATATTCAATCACAATTTAATTTCGTTTCTCTATAAGTCTGCTTAGGCATGCTTGCTAGGATGTCGTAATTCGTTTCCCATTGTAATGTCGCACAACAAAAATTTTTTGGCCCCCTATCTGGGTTGCCTCTCCATATTAATAAAATATATCAATAAAATTATTTATCTTACCGCAATCAATGAAATATTTCACACAAATGTAAGATTAACTGGCAATCAATGGCAAAGGTGCAGATCGCTGTCGTCCAGACGCAAAGGCATTGGTCACACATGCTATGCAGCTGATCTTAATCTGTGTTGAAATATTGGTCTCAAGTGGCAGCTTATTCTGGCAAAGCGTTAGTTTTATCGAAACGTAAATGAACATAAAACTCTAGGTCTAACTGTTGACCAGCACCTAAGTTGGAACTCACAAGTAAGTGCACTCACAAAGCTAACGGCACAAAAAGTTTACCAATTAGCCAAAATCAAACACTTCCTGGATGAGGGGGCACGGAAAATGTTCTACACATCTCACATACAAACATACCTAGACTATTGTTCCACAATCTCGGATGGTTGTTCCATATCCAACACAAAAAGGCTTCATTCACTTCAAAAACGTGCAGTGCGCATAGTTGCTGATAAACACCAAACACATTGTATAGATCTACATAACCATCTTAAAATATTACCCCTTAGAAAGCGCTTCCTATTTAACAAAGCTAAATTCGCTCACAACATTTTGTCACATAATGCTCCAACGTATCTGTGGCCACTTTTAAAATTCAATGAAAAACGTAGTCAGCGCTTAAACCAGTTAGAGTTACCCAAACCGAGGCTAGATTTGTACAAGAGCTTGGCTTACTCAGCTGCTCATCTTTGGAACAATCTTCCACATGACCTGAAAAACATGCACAGTCCCTACTCATATAATCGTAGACTGTTCAAATACATTATGAGTGTGGATTATATGCCGCCCTAGGGGATTATGTTTCGAATTATTATTATCTAATATACTGTATGGAGGGTCTGATGATCTAGTTTTTCATTTTAATATACCTTACTTCTTAATTGTAATCAGATACTGTAAATGTATGCTTTTATACTACTTATAATGTTGCATCGACATTGAACTAATACCTTAAGTATGTTGGAGAATGTCTGGACACCTAGCAATAAAGATGAGTAAGAGGAAGGGCAAAATGCAAGAAGGGCCTATATGTACGATTCTCATCTATCAGTCAATACCCTTTACCTCCCTAAGGAGCATAGGTCATAAAACTAGATCTCGTGTAGTGGAGGCGTCCACAATTCACTCCCTGTGGCAGTATCTGCTTGGGACTCAAAGTTGCTCACCTGTGGGAACATTTTCCGCATGCGCTGACAACACATGAAGTCCCAGCTAATTCAGCAGATTTCCAAAATGTTTCAAATTATTTGTCACGAGTTCTTATTATATGCCACGATTATCTGATTACGTTTTCAAATTATGTCTTATTTACTGTATGAATTGAGTTTTAGATTGTGTTTGTTAGTTTTTTTTATTTATTATTTATTTTTATTTTATTTAAGGTATTAATTTTTTTAATTATAAATGAATTTAATTAATAATTCCCCCCCCCCCCCCCCCCCCCCCCCCCCCTCCCCCCCCCCCCCCCCTTAAATTTCATTATGTCTGGATGTTACAAATGTATGTTATTATTTTACCTCGATAATGTATGCTTAAATAATGCTAAAAATACATGTGCTATTTAAAGGATACGGTATGTAAGATGACAGAGAGAAGAAGGGCAGAATGTAAGACGGACCTGCGTGCCCAATTCTTAACCCTTGAAAATAAAGTTCGTTCGTTCGTTCGTTCCCCTTCCTAAACTATCATTAACCAATCAAACAAGTCAAGCAAATTTGACTGTTCAAAACGCGTCCCGAAATTGTAACTTCCGAAGACTTTCAAAATTGAGCAGTGTCTCAGTGTGTTTGTCTGACTGTCTCAATTTTTATTTTCTACAATATCTCGGTTATTATTGGGTCGATTTCAATTTTTAAAAGTGATTCTTAAACTGCCCTTTGGCCTCTATCATCCTATCTAGTTTTCATCTAACTCTTCTTCATCGTTTTCATCTATGTAATTTGTCTCTATATTTATTCTGAACAAAATACTTTTCTCTAAGGCAAGATAATTTATTATAGGGAATAATATGGTATTTTAATAAACAATCTTATCGCTATAATTCAAAACATCCCTTTCAATTACCCTCTTTATAAGTTATCTAAGTTTCTCTCTTTCCCCCTCCTCCCTGCTCAAATTTGGTTTTAGTTTCATTTTCAAACGCATAAGTTAGTCTTGATTCTTTGTCATTTTAATCCCCCCTCTTTCCCCTCTCTCCCTTTTTCAAGGCGAGATAACAAGTTGTTTTTTTTTCTGCCAACTTTCCGGCTTTCGTCATAAAATATTGAGAAGGGAAACGCGAGCTGCGTGTGTGTTTTTGGGGGATGGGACTCAATACGCTTGGTCTTTGAAAATTCAAATCTTGTGCCAATCGTGGACTGTTCGGATAGGCAAATGGCCTTGGTGCAAAATTTCACACATTGTAGTTATTTATAGTTACAACCTTCGCTAAATAATAGGGCGGGTGTGTATGCGGTTTTGGGGAAGGGTAACCTTTTTCAAACTATGGTAGTAGAAAAGTCAAGTATTGTCCAATTCTTAGCAGACCTTTTGACTTTGCCCTTGGCAATTTTCAAATATAATAGTGGGGTTTATAGATTGTAATTTTTCGTTACTAGATTTTTGAATCAGGGAAATTGAGCGGGGTGTTTAAACGGAGTGACTTTATCACAGAACTCAATGATAATGGACTTCACTAGAACAGCGGTGAAGTGAACAAAATAGTCAAGTTTATTCACAAGATGCACAAGGCACAAAAACCAGCTGTACATGGAGGTAACATTTACGTGGAAGGAGATTTATTCTTGCCTGGCCACTCTGCTGCTACATGTAATCAAACTGACGCAGTCAGGCATTCCATAGTGTTGATTATTTACAAAAGTCGACCTTTTATTCCTTGTACCATGGGTTCTGGTTACTGTCCCTGTTTCTATTCTTTTCCCTTCTCGTCCTTACTATTTGTTGCCCAACTGTTTCTTTTCCTTTTTGAGTCTAGATTGTTAAACTCTCAAAGTTACTGGATTCTTTTTATTCTTCTCTACCGATAAAATGTTCAGGCCTATTTCTGTGTGCACTGGTTGGTTTATCTTGTATGACAAAGACTGGCCTAAACCGTTAGGGAATGACTATTTTTACCAGCTGTTCTTACTACACACTACTAAACTAAACCGTTCATACCTGCTGTCTCTGCACTTGGGAAAAACACACTTGTCTTGAATCCACTCCGTGGGTGTGAAAAACACACATCATCAAAACTACATCTAAATTGCTCAAACAGCAATTCTCTCTATAAAGATGGCATTTGAGTCTCCAAGGAACTAGACAACCGTACATCTCTTGTGAACACAAGAGTCAACCAAACTGTGGCTTGTTGTCTACGATCTTCCCTGTGGTGCTCACCATTCTAACATTTTAATACATGGGAGAAAATGTTCTCAAACCTATGCTACTGCTAATTTTGACATCTCAGATCCAACTCACTAACTTCTGTCCTCAATTTCCTATTACAACTTTATCAACTCACAACTCATTCATTGTTACGGACTGTTCACTTCAGAAACCCGTGCATCTCACTTTTCACTCCGACTTCATCCAAAACAAAAGTCACCGAGACACCTAATGGACACCATAATATTATTACCTCCCTTCACTAAATAAGTCCCTATTACATATATCCCTATTTCCCTTAGTACCTTCTATAACGTTATTAAAAATCGTGAACCATATTTTGCTACATCGCGACTTTCATACTCACAATCTAATACTTTTCTCAAGGGGCACAACTTACAGAGTAGACTCCCTTAGTCAAAAACCACAAACTCTCACTCCATAACTTCCCATGACAACACAATATAACCGCACATCATTTCCCATTCAATTTTCATAAAGCATAACTTCATACTAAACCTCTCTACTGACTCCAACGCTCAACTCCCGGTTGCAGTTGTAAGACTATAAGCAAGGTGGTTGCTACAATTTAAAAAAAAACAATTGTAAACTCCAGACCTAAGGGTCTTTTATATTTGGACATGCGCCCTAATATAACCATGTACCCGGCACAAGAGATCAGTACAGTGACACTTATGTGTCATTAGATCTTTTGTGAAAACACAGAGGATCATTACAGTGACACTTGTTTGTCATTGGGTCTTTTTGTGTTGGGATATGCGTTTGTGTTGGGCGTGTTCCAATGCGACTCATGCGAGTTAAATGCGACCTCATGCGAGGAAAAAAAAAACAATTGATGTATATTCGATATCTGAACAAACAAACAAATAAAATAGGTTTACTGCCTCTCAGAATAACCTTACAAAGCTCACAGCATATACATTGTAAGACTATAAGCAGTGGGTTGCAAAATTTAAAAAAAAAATAATGTATTCTAATATTACCACTCCTATACGACAAACCAGATGTTGCGCTGAAGACCATCGCTCGATATCTAAACAAACAAACACATACAATAACTTAGAACCTTTCAGGAAAACGTTACAAAGCTCTCATCACATACATTGTAAGATTACAAGCGGTGGGATTGCTACATTTAACTAAAATTGATTTCTTCTAATATTACCTGGTCCATACGACAAACCAGGTGTTACCCTGAAGACCATCGTTCGATATCTGATTGACATATTAGTTTGTTATAACAGTGCAACACCACGTTTAAGGCAGCTTGAAAGAGGAACTTTCCTAGTTTTGATCAGGGACCCGTTACTGAAATTTTGAGACCAGGAACGATAAAGGTTAGTGCAAGTCAGCATTTTTTAAGTAAACTTTTTTTAACGTGTAGCTACCTATCGGTGCAGCCTTTGTATATCTTCATGCACATATATACACTAGCTGTAAGTACCCGGCGTTGTCCGGTTTTTTAGTTACTGTATAGGAAACATATGAAAAGTCAAAATCAAACTATAATATTTTGATATTCGAGTGAAAATGAATTTTCATATAAGTTAATGACTACCGCTTTAAGTGACTATCGTCGTGCCTTGTTTACAGCAATTGCAAATGCAAGCCGCACAAAATACTGTTATTTATTTTCGTTCCACCAGAAGAGTGATTTCACTTTTGCAGTGGGAGCCGCGCTAGCGTAGTGGTTACAACACCGCTCTGGCGACCGGGTGATACAGGATCAAAACGGCATTTGAGATTTTCGCGACCGGGATTTGGAAATTAACTCGAGACCTTAGGACATTTGAAGGAGTGTCGTTCCGTTCCAGCTGCAATGGGTACCTCCGAAATCGGCGAGTAGTGGCGAGGGACATTTCACTGTACAATTAAAGGGATGTCAGGTTAGACATAAATAATAACCTGAGATTTCGCCTCGAGTATTAGCGGGCGAACGAAAAAAAAGAAGAAAAAAAAAAAAAAAACAAAAAAAAAAAAAAAAAAAAAAAAAAAAACTTTTGCAGTTCAATTTGCTTCCGAGTTTTTCCAAAATACTCTTATTTCTTATGATAGAATCGCAAAAGCATTTTTATTCTGCTTCCGAGTTTTAGCAAGAAGGAAATTAATAAGACACATTTTACTTATCCGACCTGGCGAACCAAGAAAGAATAGTCCAACTCATCCTTTTTTAACGTTCTTAATCCTGTTTTTCGTAGCACGTTCTTTTCAAACATATATACATTATTGCTTGTTAAAAAACATGATTATTATTTTCTGTCATGCATACTTCAAATATAAAAGATTGTGTTGAGCTGTATTTTTAAAATAAAAGTTTTTCTTTTCGGTGAGACACGACCTATTCAACCAAGACAAACGGAAGACGCCTGTTATTTTAGGACATATGTCTAAATAAAGAAGATCTTTCGTTCTGGTGTATTGTTTAGCTTTGAGCTAGTTTCTTATTTTCAAGGACCCCAAAAAAAAAAAAAAAAATTAAATCGCCTTATGTTGGCGAGGAGCACCCCGTTTAAGATTGACACATGTCCAATTATAGAAGACTCTTCGGTCCAGCAATGTGATAAAGACCTTTTTCTTTTATAAAAGTTATTGCGGTCTGTTTCAGTTATGAAGTCTTTAGTCTTTTAAAGACTGTGTAATATTTGCTAAATAAACAGAAACTGCTTGGTAAAATGTAATTAAATTTGATATAAACAGTAATAATAAGTTAGATACTACATAAAAGTAATACTATTTTTTATTTTCGCATAAAGCATTAGTGCCTGTTTAAATAATTTAAATCGCTATGTAAACTGAAGAAATGTAGAGTTGTAAATTACGATCTTTTAATAATAATTTTTAATGCCCTATTTAGACAACATCCCAGAAGGCTCTATACATGGACCTCACCAGATGGCAACAGCAGGAATCAAATAGATTACATCATGATACAACAAAGATGGAGGTCAGGTATATCATCTACAAAGACATTCCCGGGAGCTGATTGCGATTCAGATCATGTGCTACTAATTGCAGATTTTAAGTTAAATTTGAAAAAAAGTGACGAAAGGTGCTCGACCTCTCCGTCTCGATGTAGCACCATACCACCTGAATATAACATAGAAGTACAAAACAAATTCGAAGCACTGATGCCTGTACAAGAGGATATGACACCTGATGAGCTAGCCACACATGCGAGAGATATTTTCATCACATCAGCAGAAAACATGATCCCTAGAAAAGTGCATAAGAAGCAGATATACATCACGGAGGAAACACTGAGGCTCATAGAGGAAAGAAGAAAATTGAAGCAAACAGAAGTTGAACGGAACAGTGCAAAACAAAAACTGCACAAGAAACATCAGAAGAGAGATTAGGAAAGACAAGAAACAGTACATAACGAACACCTGCAATAGAATAGAAGAGCTGCAATTTCAGGGAAAAGATGGGGATATGTTTAAGGAAATCAGAACGCTAACAGATGATTTTAGACCATCATTATATGTAATCAATGATAAAAAATGGTAACATATTAACAGAAAGTAAGGATATATTGGAGAGATGGAAGGAGTACTGCAGAGAAATGTATGAAGATAGTACAAAGACCCCAGACATGACGATTGAAAGTGAAGAGAGAGAGCCAGAACCTATATTAGATGAAGTACGTGCAGCAATCAAAAGCCCGAAGAAAGGGAAATCACCAGGATGCGATGATATACCAACTGAACTAATCCAAGCAGGAGGAGAGGCCAGTGTCCTCGTTTATCATGCACTGTGTGTGAAGATCTGGAACAGTGCAATCTGGCCCAAAGCATGGAAAAGATCTGTGTATATCCCTCTCCCATAGAAAGGCAATTTAAAACTGTGTACCAACAATTGTACTATTGCTTTAATAAGTCATGCCAGCAAAATCCTCTTGCGGATTATCATGAAGCGGATAGAAAGAAAGTTAGAACATGAAATACATGAAGTTAAGTTAGTTGCTTATCCTTTACAGGACGTGGCAATCAACCCCAGCTTTTATTGGCTGTTTGTGATTTTTCTAGGCAATTTTTTTTCATTCAGTAGTTTGCCATTGCTTTCTGAACGGTACGGCGCTTATACCATTGTTAAAAATCCACACAAAGCGATCTGCTACCAAACCGCCTGCAGCAGGTTTCGAACCTGGTATATCTGGATTATGAAACTGCGTTCATATCCATTAGGCCACAGACGCCGACATACATGAAGTACAGGCGGGTTTTATACAAGGCAGAGGTACGAGAGATCACATCTTTAATGTGAGAAACATCCTCGAGAAATGCAGAGAATACCATGTATATCTTCATGCCTGTTTTGTAGATTACACCAAGGCCTTCGACTGCGGACAACACCAGAAATTGTGGAACATCATGAGAGACATGGGGTTTCCGGCGCATTTAATCCATCTAATTGAAACACTATACCATGAACAACAAGCATCTGTCAGAGTAGCGGGAGAAACATCAGGATGGTTTGAGGTGAAAAGGGGAGTAAGACAGGGTTGCATCTTCTCTCCATACTTGTTTAACATCTATGCAGAAAATATAATGAGAAATGTTCGGAGTGACCAAGAATGTGAACATTGCGATCCGTTCAAAATTGGTGGAAATGCGATCCCAGAACTCAGGTACGCAGATGACACAGTTATTCTTTCAAACAGTGACAAGGGACTAGAACAGCTAATCTTGTCTGTCAAAAGACACAGTGAGGATCAGAACCTTTTTTCTGAACACACACAAAAAAAAAAAAAAAGATAATGTCCACAGACAAAACAAGATGCCAACCAAAAATGTCCATCAATGACGAGGAAATTGAAAATGTCACAAATTTTGAATATCTTGGCTCCATAATTAATAACAATGAAGACTGCTCAAAAGAGGTCAGAAGGAGACTGGCCATAGCAATGCAGAGGTTAAATAAAATGAAGAACCTATGGCATAACACCAGCAAATTAATAAAAGTAAAACTTCTGAGAACGTGCATCTTTCCGGTAGCAACATATGGATGTGAATCATGGACCGTTACTCAAACATTAAAGAAAAAAAATCGAATCTTTCGAAGTAAAGTGTTACAGAAAAGTTCTCAGAATATCTTGGACCAAGAAGAAGAAAAATATAGACATCCTACATGACCTGAACATCGAGGAAAACTGGCTCATAAACAATATCATGTCCCGGAAACTGAAATATTTTGGCCACATTAAACGCCAAAGTGGCTTAGAGAGAGCAGTGATGGAGGGTATGGTACCTGGAAGGCGAGGCAGGGGCCGACCAAGACGACGGTCGACACAGGACATTGAAGACACATTGAACATGACATTGGAGGAGGCAGGAGGGCTGGCTAGAGATCAAAAGTCTTTCAGGCGGGCTGTGATGAGAGCGGCGTTCTGCAAAGGACATGCTACATGATGAATAATAATTTTATCATTTGGATTGTTTCCATTGATTTATAATTTTATCATTTGGATTGTTTCCATTGATTCAGCTAGACACTTGTTAAATTTTATATTGATTACGGTCTTGTTTTACGCATAGAAAAATAAAGCAAACCACGTGGAGAGTGCTTACTTTTATTCGGATATGGATCCACATTGTATAGTCACTGCTTTTTTTTAAAATTTCCCCTTAAAAAGTTGTATAGTTAATAGTTTTGAACTATGTTGTAAAATATGGAAACGTATGGCAGTTGTTACAAAAACAAAATAATAGTCTTTACATTTATATTACTTGATTACTCTTGAATTTTTCTTTAACTTGATTATAGCCCCTGATTTGTTTAAATTTCTTAACGGAAAACTTTAATTACTCATAATATCATAATTACATTATTAAATTATGAAATAACTACATCGCGTTACCGGGCAGTAATTACAGAGACTTTCTGAATAATAAGGCATGCGGATTTATATTAAGAACATAGAAGCAAACAACTGTATTTTGCCTTTTATATATATAAAATTGTCAAGTGATTAACTGTGAGTGCACATTGACAATTTTATATATTACTGTTAGGGTTCCTTTATATTGTAGTAGTGTAGGGGTATTCGATTTCGGAGCAGGTCCCTCGTATTAGCATTTCTTTATCTGAATAGACTCACCACGGCATTCCATCCTGCCGGTGATAGTTTTACATAAAGACTCTTAAATTACAATGCTAGTCTTCAACAGTAAAGAAACTCGTCAAGGCCAGTTTGGACGTGAAGACGATATAATACTTTAATACGTGAACAGGCTCCAATTAACAATGCATCCAAGATCAATATAAGGCAATGGCATGATGTAGCCAGTCCTTGATAACGTCGCTATTCAGTCGACTAGGTACAAGATGTCTTCGACATGTTGCTGCATACTTTATTTCATATTTCCACTCAAGTTCCACATAATTACAGCAATGCACTTGTCCTAATAAATATAATTACCCCGCATAGATTCCATGAAGCATGTGGACAATCTAGCGATAGTCAAACTTGACAACTCTGTCGTAAGAGCACATATATAGGAGCTGGACCAAATATATGACCGAACACTTTGAAGAACACAGATGAATGGCCATGAAGTAACGCTCACTTCTGCTGAGTGAGGCCGGCTGAAACGTCTGCAAAATTTGTCCAAAAGACAATGACGTACTTCCGGGAGTAACCCAGGAAACCTCTATCAACAAACTGATCTATAAACAAGCCTAGTTGATATCGAGAGATATGTTATGATTTTACTCATAACAACTACCCCCCCCCCCCCCCCTCTCAAATAATGAAAACGTAGTTTTCATTATTTACGTGTTGTGGGTAGATACCATCAACATAACCAGATGGAAACATCAAATGTCAATGCTAGTATGACATTGCATAGAACCTATGTTTGTGCCGCAAGGTAGGCAATTTAACACACGAGGTGTGGAATGTAGCACATGATGCTCATACCAATGTCTACGAAGGACCCAAATCAATTGAACATCAGAATAAGGTAACTGTAGCAACGTCAGTCAACATGTAACAATGAAATAACTATACCATACCATGCATTCTCATACTTCATACTGTCCGGAACTCCTTTTGTCTCGTCATGTAACTTAGTCACATAATGTCGTCTAATTGTAACATTATAGTGTAAAGCATCAATAATAATATAATTCAATAATAGATGAAGTGAGGCAGATACTTAACCACTAAGTTTATAATCGTGTAACTTTCATTTTCAAATTCTGTCCCTTGACAGCGTAGCATAAAGTATTTTGCCACAAAACGAGTGTGTATCGAAATTGTTTAAAAATGTTCCAGTTGAAACCATTGCACATATGGTAAGTTTGCTAGTTTGTAGCTTGATGGTGCGTATGAACATGACTGCATGATGTCTCTATGAAGTGTCATACGTCCAACGATATACTACACGATATGGAGTGTTCCAGGATTCAGCATCATCATGTTGCTGTGCGGGTCGCTTTGATATAAAATCCATGTAATAACTGTATAATCCATTCAGTGTCCTTAGATTACGTGGTTCTTGAAGCGATACGTTCTTGAACAGGACATCTCAATGTACATATATGAACTTTATTGAATTAAATGCATCATCTGTACTTGTTGAGTTGATAGTTGATGTAGGGTCTTTGACACATCTAGAAAGCACAACGGCCAACACGTTGTGACTACCTTTTATAGCCTTGATGCTATAATCATATGACTGTAGCGCTAATGAAGCTCTAGCTGCTTTTTGATTCGTGAATCTAGCTGTCTGGAGATATGCCAACGCCTTCTGGTCTGTCTCCAGGGTGAAGTGGGCTCCCATTAAATATCTCTGGAGTTTGTTGAATACAAATACTATTGCAAAGAGTTCTCTCTCCACGATTGAATATCGTTGCTCCGTAGGAGATAACTTCCTGCTGACATACATAGTCGGGTGCATGTGGCCTTCAGATTCCCGCATTAATGTTCACCCGATTGCTGAATTACTCGCATCGACTCTGAGAACAAAAGGATATCGAATGTCAGGTAATCTGAATATAGGTGATTTTGAAAAGGCATTTTTGATCATGTTTAAGGCCACATCACAAGCATGCGACCATATTATCTTATTTGGAGCGTTTTTTTCACTAACGCATACAGAACTGAAGTCATATCTGAAAAACTAGGTAGAAACCGTCTATAAAAGTTTATAAGGCCCAACAGACTACGAACTTGTTTTTTTGTTCGTGGAATATCAAGACTCAGAATTTTGGAAACAGTAGAATCTTCAGGTTTTAAGAATCCACCTCCTACTTTATGAACAAGAAAGGTAATTTCAGTATAACCTGTTCTGGTTTTGGAGGGTCTAGCAGTAATATTGTGAAAACGTAAGGTGTTCACCAAGGAATAAATTCCGTTGACATGATCATCCCAAGTATGATGGAACAAACAGATATGATCTATGTAGGTCATCAAATCCTCACGATCAGAAAGTAGTCTACGCATCATGCGAACAAAGGTAGCAGGAGCGTTCACAAGATCGAAAGACATGTAATTAAACTGAAACAAACCTAACGGAGTAGCGAAAACTGTATAAGGCTTAGATTTGTCAGAAAAAGGCACCTGCCAATATCCTTTGGATAGGTCAAACTTTGTAAAACATGTAGCAGTAGATAATCTATTCAGAAGTGTATCAAGCACGGGCAGAGGCTACGCGTCTTGGATCGTGACAGCATTTAAACGTCTAAAATCTATACAAATACAAACAGATTTGTCTTTTTTCCTGATCAAAACCATGGGAAAACTATATGGTGAATTAGAAGGTTCAAGTATATTTAACCTAATCATTTGTTTTATTTCTTCCTGTACCTGAGATTGCAAATGAATCGGAATAGGATACAGTTTTAGTTTGATTGGTCTAAAATCTGTTAACACGATATCATGTTCAATGATATCAGTATGTCCAGGAACATTCGTGAGCACATCAGAAAAAGATTGTAGTAAGTCAGAAATCTGCTCTTTCTAATCAGAAGATAGAGTAGGAGCAATGGAAATATCTTTCCAACTTTCAATAGCCAACAGATGGATATCAGGTAGAGATAGTATTGGTGCACCACCATCAGAAAAATCAGAAGTTTCCTCCTGGACAACAGCTAAAGATGAGCGACGATCAATAGATTCGTCAATAGCTTCAAAGATAGGACGCATATGTGGTGGTTGAGTATGAAACTGTTGTAACATATTAATATGGAAGATCTATTACCTTTGTTTGGAAGTAATACATAGGCTTCATCACCTGGCCATAATTGGCGCAGTTTCCTGTTTTGATTGAAAAACATTCGAGCCTTTAATTTTGCTTTTTCTGACGACTGCACTGCTATCTGGCATGCGTCAATAATCTTTTGTCTTAAATTTCCAACATACTGATAAGAGGATTGAACCTCCTCATCCATGTTAGTACCAATGAGTAATTGTTGCAAGATAGACATCGGCCCTCTAGGCTTTGCACCATATACCAATTCAATAGGAGAAAATCCCGTACTTTGGTTGGGAATTTCCCTATAAGCGAAAAGGATAGCAGGCAAGATTCGATCCCAATCTTGTGGATATTGGGCCGTAACCCTGTCCAGCATCTGTTTCAAAGTCCTATTTAGTATATCTATTTTACCATTGGCTTGAGCGTGATACAATGAACTAAGCGATCTTTCAATACCAAACATCTTCATCACTTCCTTCATTGCATCAGAAACGAACTGAGTTCCCTGATCAGACTATGTTTTCGGGAAAACACACTCTGCTGAATACTAAAAATAGCGCATCCGCTATGTCAACAGTAGAAATCGTTTTCAAGGGAATTGCCTCGGGCCAACGTGTTCACATATCAATGCATGTTAGCACGTATTTATGACCCCTAGCTGACGTGACTTTTATTGGACCAATAAGGTCGATAGCCATCTTTGCGAATGGACGCAAAGAAATATCAGCTGTCTGAATGGGTGCGTTATGTCCAGGTCTTTTCGTTGCAACACTCTGGCATACTAAGCATGTGCGACAAAAAACTGTTACATCGTTAGTCACACCAGGTCAAAATAAATGTGACAAAACCCTCTGTTTTGTCCTTGCAATACCCAAATGACCTGCACAATTAATGTCATGGGCATGTCGTAATACAAATGGTCTAAAGCACGTAGGTACCATAATCTGTTTTTTACTGATGTAACATCCTGAAAACTTCTAATCAAAATATCATTCTTACAAAGCTCTCCCAGTAAAATATTGTTCACAAAAATACTTCCGCTGTTGGATAGTATCCACTGTGCCACCAGTATAACATGAACCTGTGCTTTCGTAAGAGTGGAACCACATGACACTAATTTATTGTAAAGGATGTCCGCACAACAGTCTTGGTACTCTCTGTAGCTAAAATAAAGAACTACATTCAGTACAATTAGCACTGTTGGATAGGTCGACACTACAAGCATTCGCATGAGCAATACCAACATTATTTTGACTTGTATTATTGTCACTCAAATTTACGACAGCATTAGCACGTTCAGGGTTCCTTGACTGTCTAAAATTATTGTTCTGATAAGAACCTCTGTTATTACCATAATTGTCATTATTCCTATGGAATGACCTTTGTCATCTGCCTGATCTGGCATTATATCCTCCTCTAATTTGGTAACAACAAAGACAACAACCAAAAAGCTACAGACTTTCATAAATGGGTGCTTTCGTAGAATAGAGGGATTAAAATGGTATGACAAGGTTACCAACGTGGAACTGATGATAAGAACTAGACAAGTGCCAGTAGAACAGGAGATGAAAGGACGACGATGGCGATGGATTGGACACACACTGAGGAAACCTGTTGATAGCATTACAAGGCAGTCCTTGTTCTGGAATCCCCAGGGCAAGAGAGGCAGATTTAGACCAAGAAGTACACGGAGAAGAGAGCTGGAAACAGAGGTGAAGGTGATGAGGAGAACGTGGAAAGAACTTGAGATGATGGCACGTGACAGGAAGACTTGGCATGTGTTTGTTGAAGGCCTATGCTCCTTTGGGAGTGGAGGGTTATGATGATGATAATTTGGTAATCATTGTATCTAAATGATGACTGTGGTCCATAATAACCCTCATCATTAGAGTTGTAATTTCTCTGAGGCTGTTGAAATTTTTTATTAAAATTGTACCTACCTCTATTATTGCCAAATTGAACATTGTGATTGACTCTATAGTTTTTATCAATGTTATTTGATCTCTGCCTAGGTGTGTTATAATTGACCATCCTAGCAGATGCTGCTGGCAAGGAATCCTTAATGTTATTTTTACTTAGATTCTTATTTGGATGTGCAACTTGAAATTGTCTACCAAGGGTTTCACAAACAATCAAATTTTCTGGTTTCCTGTCTTGCAAAAATGATTTAAAATCTCCACTAATTGAGACAAAACTTTGTCTCTCAGAATCAAATCAGATAATCCCTAAAATGTTTTTTCAATCTTAGATAGGTCAATCCATCTAGTAAAATACATCTTAACAAATGAAATAAAATCTGTAAAATCTTTTGCAGAATCTGGCAGTAATGATTTAAATTTTAATCTATAGCCATTTTCATCCAATTGATACTTCTTAAGTAGCAATGTTTTCACAGCATCATAGTCTTTTCTAGACTGCTCATCCATGGTACAAACTGCAGTACATGCTTCACCCACTAATAGGTTCAAAAGCCTACTAGACCAGGTAGGTTTATCAATATTGAACTCCTGACAATACGTCTCATATCTGCTGAGGAAGCATGAAATATCGTCGATACTAGAGTTAAATTTAGGCAAATTTATCTTAAAATGAGCAATATGGTCCCTTCTACCCGTATTACCATTCATAATATTAACCTGTGGTTGAAGTAATTTAATTTCTTAAACTCCAATTCAGATAATCAGAGTTCTTGTTGAGATTTTATCTCGGACGGAGCATAGGCTAATTTTTCTTTTTCAAGAGCAATATCTTCTGCTCTTCTCTCCTTCTCAAGAGCTACTTCTTCTTGTCTTCTTTTCTCTTCATGAGCCATTTCCTCTTGTCTCCTATTTTTCATTTAATTCTTCTTCTCTCCTTTTCTCAGACAATTCTTCTTCTCATTTTTTCTCAGAAAATTCTTCTTGTCTTCTGAGTTCCTTGTCTACATAGGTTTTTAAGGCGTCACCCTCCAAACCAAAATCTTTACCAACCTTTACCAAATCTTTCAAGGTTGCCATGATTTACAATTATTGTGCTTTTAATAGCAAACCAATAAAGTAAATTTATAATATTATCAATCTGTGAATAATATTTTTGTTAAGACAGATTTTAATAATTTTGTAGTCAAAGGGAGTTTATACGTTGTAATACTGTAGTTACAGGCCAGACGTTGGTTATCTTCCTTGACTGGTTTAAAAATATTTGATCCAGAAATCTCTCGAATCTCCGAGATTGAGTAGAGTTCACGTTTCGCGGTTAGCCGTGCATGCGTGACTGTTTGAGCGGGACTGATATGCGGTATCTCGTGACAGTTCGCTCTGGGCGTTTGACCGGGCTGGTCAGCCATGTTTCTAACTGTGTATTCGGGGAAGATATTTGTGGTGAGATAGAAAAGTTGGAGACTCCCTGGGATATTTCTAAGGCCTAGGATATGATGGCCTGTATTTATATTGCGCAATGTGTGTTAGATATTGTATTGCCAGAGCAGAGGAGGTAAAAATAATATTTACACTGATTGAAAGTCAGGAACTTTATGCGGCTTATATATTGTATTGCCAGAGGAGGTAAAAAAGAATATTTACACTGATTAAAAGCCAGGAACTTTATGCGGCTTATATATTGTATTGCCAGAGGAGGTAAAAAGAATATTTACACTGATTGAAAGCCAGGAACCTATGCGGCTTCTATATTGTATCGCCAGAGAAGGTGAAAGAATATTTACATGATGTTTTTCCATGAAGTGCTTTGAGCTGTACCAGTGACAGTGAGTTGTTTACAATGTGCCTATGTACTATATTACCAGGATGTTTACGTTGATGTGTCGTTTGTCGCAGTACAATAAAGAGTGTATAGACGTTTCAGCCGTCTCTTCATTCTTCTGACTGGGAGGTTTACCAGAATTCGCAGTGTTACCTGTCATGTGCATTATGGTGTGTGATTGTTCGTATTTGTTCCAGAACCACATGCATTCGCGTCCTTTTGATAGCTTCACACATACACCCAGTCGGCCACCTGTAAGCCCGACCTGCTGATCGCCTATATCAGCGCAGCACATAATAATTATAACATTTACATTCTTCTGGAAGTACCCGCCTTGCCCGGAGGTCTCACACCCTTTAACACTATACTTCAACAGTGATTCCAGAAACATAAAAACACGCACTTTACAGTTTGGTTGCCAGTAATACGGGGCTATAAACTGTGAAGCACAAGTTGTTTGACAAGATCTGCAGTGTTCCAGCCAACTACAAGTTATTTAGTTCGTGTTTCCTGTACTTTTGATTACTGATGTGCCTACTTCAAGCAGTTACAGTGGCGGAGTTCCAGTATCAAGCACCATAGGATTTCTGTAGACCGTTTTAGCTGTGTTCATCTGTGCTGTTGTTTCGGAGGCCAGGATTTTTTCCTTCTGAAGATAAGTGGCTAAGTGTTTTGTAAACTGTGCCTCTGTATGTTTTGATTAAGCCTTCCTTCAAACTTACACTTTTATATCCTTGTTCTTTTATGTTTCTCTATGTTATATGTGTTCATATTTCAGCGGGCAGATTGGGTGGAGACTTACGTAGGATATATCCCACTTCACCGAGGGCCTACGTAAGCGTTCTTTAGGGACTCTATTGCGAATTTCCCGCAGTGGAAATTTCCAGCGATTTTTTCGTTGCTGACGATTTCAGTCCACTGCGTTTGGTCTTTCGTGATATTATTGTTTAGGTGTGACGAGATGTCTTAGTGTTGTTTTCGTTATATTTTTCTCTGTTCTTTAGTTTTTGATTAATTTGTTTGTAATTGTCTTCCTCACCTTGCTATCTTTGAGTTATATTCGTTATGCACTGTTTTGTCATTTGTATTGTAAACTTTTCGCAGCTATCATTGCAAGTTTTGGAATATTTTTTTTCCTTTAGTTTTCTTTATTGTTTAGTTGATTCCTGCGAACGTGGTCAGTTGTGCTTATAACTTGTCTTTGTTATTCTTGTCTGTACTGTTTATGTTGTTATACACTGTCAATATTGTTATGCACAATAAGTATATAGGTGATTAATTATATTATTGATAAGTAAAGTAATTATACAAGTTCTTGGGCAAAGACTTGTCACCCACTGAGTTGGGATAAAGTGAGTTTCTCAAATAATAATTATTACACAAGGTATTTATCTCGTATAATCCAGCATAATGGCTACTTTGGATTATATAATTGAACAAGGGAGATCCCTTCAAATGACTAATGAAGAAGTAAGAGAATTTGCTCTTGCCGAATATGCCAAGGCGCAGAAGGCTGAAGAAAAGAAACAGAAAATGGAAGAGAAAAGAATGCAAATGGAAGCTGAAGAGAGAAAATTCCAAATGGAAATGGAAAAACAAAAATTAGAAGCTGAAGAGAGAAAAATTCAACAGCAAAGAGAGGCTGAAGATAGAAAAATCCAAATGCAAATGGAAGCTGAAAAACCGAAAATGGAGATGGAAAAACAGAAGTTAGAAGCTGAAGAGAGAAAACAGAAACTATAAGCTGAAGAGAGGAAAAATCAACAGCAAATGCAAATAGAATTGGAAAAACAAAAACTTCAGATGCAAGCTGAAGAAAACGAAAGACTCCATGAGCAAAAATTGGCAGCTATGGAGCTGAAGAAAATAAAGGTGGTGAATATGGGTAATGCACAAAATGAGACAAACAATCAAACAACTTCTAATAAAGCAAATACTAAACCTCATGATATTAAACTACCTGCTTTCAACCCTGCCAGCGACGATATCTCATTCTATCTAAATAGATTTGAACTTTCATGCGAATCTCATAAGTAAGACAAAATGCAATACGTTGCACAACTTATGAACATACTTAAGGGTGAAGCTTTCAATTCTATAAGTATGATGGAAGGTCCTGACAAGTATAACTATGATGTTGTCAGAGCGATCTTATTAAAAAAAGTACCAACTGTGTGAAAAAGGTTATCGTTTGCGCTTTAAGTCTCCATTGCCAGAGACAGGAAAAGATTTTTCAGAATTTATATCGACTATCCGCCTTACATTTTCACGTTTGGTTGAACTTTCAAAAACTGAACACACATATGAAGCCCTTATGGACTTACTACTTCGTGACAAAGTTATGTCGTCGGTGAATAAATCTTTTCTTTCCTTTCTACATGAGCGAAAACCTCCAAATTTGAAAGATATGGAACAATACTGTTGCCAATATGTCACGGCACACCTAAATGTAACGGTTAGTAATTCTAAAGTCGAAGAAGGTTTACCCGTGGCTTCAGCAATGCCATATGGCTCTAATTTTCGACGTAAATTTCAAAGTGCTCAGCGCAATTTTGATAGGAGGAATAATCGTAATTTTGGACAGAACCAAGGGGGTCCATTAGGTAATGATTCTTCTTCTTCAAGGAACTGGAGACAATTTAATGTTCCTCAACATTTTAGTTCCAACAATTATGGAAATTTTCGAAGGGATAACTACAAGATAAGCTATCAACCCTATAATGATTTTTCTCCCAGACAACGAAACCCATTTAATAGATATTCTGATCAAAGAGGAAATAGTAATCACGACAATGCAAACTGGGGTTCAAATCAGAACAATAGTTTCAATAGAACAAATAGCAATGATTTCAATAGAGATAATAGCCACGGCAGATCGCGATATGACGGTAGATCAAATAATAGATCGCATCGCCAGGCTAACTCTGCTCAACAAGAGCCCCAGGTTGTGAATAATCAAAGTAATAATAATAATAGTGTCTCTAATGCTATTGGTTGCTCTGCTTTCGATTTTGAGAAAGCATCTCAGTGCCTGGAGTGCACAACTTTGTTCCAACCTACAGCTATAACTACCTTGAGTTGCGGTCATCCTCTACCCGCTCTTCCTGCCGCAGTTGCGCATGACGGAAGAGGGTCTCTTATTCTACATAAGGGTTTGGTGAATAATGATCCAGTCTCAGTTCTCTTTGATTCTGGATGCACAACTGTTGGGGTTAAGCAATCTCTCATAGATTCTTAATATGCCACCGGAAATGTAGTGAAATGTGTGACATTTGGTGGGACACTTGAAAATTTTCCGACTGCTTTCATCCATATAGCCACTCCCTTTTTTAGGGACAGGTCCACGCATGTTTGCTCCCAAATCCCATTGCGGACCTTATCGTCGGACGTATACACAGAGTTAAAGAGTGTACCCCGCAACAGATTGCTATCTGGGAAGAGTAAAACATTCAGGCTGCAAATGCAGTCACTACAAGAGCACAAGCTCAAAATATTTCTTAGACTCCATCTACCGAAATTAATGAAATACATAACCAGGATGATCACTCCGTGATTTCCCGAGAGTCTTTTATCATCATCATCAGTTGCCATCTCCACAACGGAGGTTGGCTGTAATGGATCTCCAACGTCTTCTGTCTCTTGTCTTGGTGGTACACTCTGATAGACTCTTTCCCGTCCATCTCTTGATGTTATCTTCCCACTTATAGCGCTGTCTTCCCCTTGCACGTTTGCCTTCAACTCTCCCTTCTGTTATGGTCTTCTGCAAGGTGTTATGCCTTTTTTATGTGGCCAAAGTATTTTAGCTGCCGAACTTTGACCTCTCTCATTAGTTCTCTTTTCATACCTAGATTTTCTAGGACCTCCTTATTTGTTTTCATCTCTTTCCATGAGATACGCCCCATTCTTCTATATATCCACATTTCAAGAGCCTCAATTCTTTCTTCCAAATGCTTATTCATCGTCCATGTTTCTGCACCATACAGAAATGCAGAATATATATAACACTTTATGATTCTCAGTTTTAATTTATGAGATAACTGTTTGGATGTCAGTATATGTTTCATGTTGTTGAATGTAGCTTTGGCCATTCCTATTCTCTTCTTGATTTTATCAAACTTCAACAAAATGATCCTTCATTAAAAAACTTCTTTCTCTTAGTTAAAGATAATAATACAAACCTTGACACAAATCTTAAATCTTGGTTCTCAATAAAGAATGGAGTGCTAGTTCGTATGGTACGAGATTCTGCTTCGTCTATACATTCGCAGGTTCTGGTACCTGCTGATATGAGAGTTCGGATTTTGCAACATGCCCACGACTCTCAGTGTGCAGGACATATGGGATCTTCCCGTACAAAATCGAGGGTTCTTGCTTTCTTCTTTTGGCCACGCGTAAATAGAGATATATCTAGGTACTGTCGCTTCTGCAAGATATGTCAGGAAGTTAGGTCGCGAGGTCCACGCCATGCAGCACCTATCCAAGCTGCGGATATCCATATTCGTCTCTTTCAAAAAATGGCAATCGACATTATTGGTCCTTTTAAAATCAAATCTGCCAGGGGACACCAATTTATCCTTACATGCATTGACATGTGTACACGTTGGCCAGAGGCTATACCTCTCAAGAGCATTTCTACTGCTGATGTGGCAGATGCTCTTTGGCTAATATTCTCACGTCTAGGATTTCCCAAAGAAATCTTATCAGATCATGGCACACAATTAGTATCAGACACTATGTCTCAGATTATGACCATGCTCCGCATAGAAAGGTCTCTGAGCAGTATCTATCATCCTATGTCAAACGGATTAGTTGAGCGTCTGAATAGAACGCTCAAGAATTTACTGGGAAAGATAACTGAGGACCATCCTCAGAATTGGGACAGGGTTTTACCCACTGCCCTTTTCGCGTATAGAGAGGTCCCTAATGAGCATACGGGGTTTTCTCCATTCGAGCTCGTCTTTGGTGCGCAACCGCGTGGTCCCATGTCGTTGCTCCACGACCTGATAACTGCTGAGGACATCAGCGATGACACTCAATCTTCCTACAAATATGTCATTGCTCTGAGACAGAAAATTATTGAGGTATGTAAATTAGCTACCTCGGCATCTGAATTTGCTAAGGAGAAAGTGAGGCACTTCGCAAATAGAAATAGGTGTCTACGACAACTCTGTCCTGGTGACAAGGCGCTTGTGTTACTTCCTTGCAAGGACAATAGACTTCTTATTTCATGGGAAGGTCCTTATACTATTATCTCAAGAATTTCTGATGTCGACTATGTCATCGAGGTGGACAGAAAGCAGAAAACCTTTCATATTAATATGCTGACAGAATTTCATGAACGACCAGGTTAACTACAACCTATTTTTTAAGCGACGGACGATCCACTAGTCCCGCATGGTCATTACACATCTCTGTCAGTTATTCAAGAGGAAGAGTATAATTTCTCAGACGTGAATCTTCCTCTTCCCGTAATCCCACTGCGTTCAACAGAATCATGGGAAAATGTGACTGTTTCTTCAGAGTTATCTACTGAGAAACAGCAACATGTCTCCTCTCTGTTACAAACTTTTCTGGACGTTCTTACGGACATTCCTGGACAGACATCGATCATTACACATGACATAATACTCACCGATTACAACCCAATTAGAGTACGACCTTACCCAATTCCATTACATTTTCAAACACAGGTCGAGAAAGAATTGGATGAAATGATACACATGAAAATAATTGAATCATCTACTTCGGCATATTCCTCGTCTATGGTTATTGTCCGGAAGAAAGACAATAACATACGTCTTTGCGTCGATTACTGTAAATTAAACCAGGTGACGTAATTTGACGCTGAACCTAAGCCCTTATTAGAAGATCTACTTATTAAGCTTTCTAATTCTCGGCTCTTTACCAAACTTGACTTGTCTAAAGGTTATTGGCAAGTTCCTCTTACTGAACGTGCCAAACCTCTTACTGCTTTCTCAACACCTAGGGGTTTGTTCCAATGGAACTTCATGCCTTTTGGCCTCATGAATGCCCCAGCTCCTTTTGTACGCATGATGCGTCGTATCCTTTCACATCGTCCAGATGTTATTGCGTACTTGGACGATATTTGCCTTTTTAGTGATTCTTGGGAAGAGCACTTTCAATGTCTTTCCGAACTTTTGTCTACTCTACGCTCTCATAATTTGACGGCCAAACCGTCTAAAGCCTATGTTGGGTTTAGCGAAATTTCTTTTCTGGGTCACCGGATTGGTCATGGTCTCTTGCGGATGGAGGACAACAACACTTCTAAAATTCTTAACATCACTACTCCTAAGGCGAAGAAGCAAGTTCGTAGTCTCTTAGGTTTAACCCAATTCTATGGAAGATTTATTCCAAATCTATCGTCAATCACGGCACCTCCCTCAACCCTATTGAAGAAGGGGTCGCCTAATATGGTACGCTGGTCCCCGGAATGCCAGTTCTCGTTAGACAAGATTAAGACACTATTTTCTGATCATCCTATCTTAAGACTACCCACTGCAAATAAGACTTTTATTCTTCGCAGTGACGCCTCATCCACAGGGATTGGGGCCGCATTGATGCAAGAGTATTCTAACACTCTGCATCCAGTTATGTATGTCTCTAGGAAACTTACTGCAGCAGAACGGAATTACTCTATATTAGACCAAGAATTATTAGCTATGGTCTGGGCGATTCTTAAACTTCAGAGATTCCTTCTTGGCTCACATTTCATAGTAGAGACCGCCTCACAGCTATACAGAGTAAGGACTTGAAGAGCTCAAGGTCAACTCGTTACGCTATTGCTCTACAACCTTTTCACTTTTCAGTACGAGCTATTCGAGGTTCGGATAATGTGATGGCAGACATACTGTCTCGATGCCCACATGATTCTACTTGACTCTCATCTTCTAGATCTTCTTATAGATTCCGGGGTTATTTATATACCCACGATGCGGTTATACATTAACACTCTGTTAGTACATTTTTTATGACCCTGTCGAATTCATTGTTCTTAATTAGTTTGTACTACTTTCTCTGTTACCTTTTCTTGTGTAACGGAGGAAGGTTTGATTATAACCATACAAGGGTCGGAAGTTTATACGGCCACATTTGATATATTAAAATTAATTGTTGTATATCATTACATTTTTTCCTTCATCAAACAGATTTCATTTGTATTTTTTCTCAGTGTATGCTTTTCCATGAGAGTCAGTACGGCTATATTGTTGGTTTCAACCGTCTACTGATGATATTCCACAAGATTTGATGGTCCAGTTTAACTTACCGGCAGGGTGACTCTACACTTGATCTTGGTGTCTTCTTACCATGGACATTCTAGCCTTCGGAACTTATCTTATATATGGAGCCTTATTTGTTATGGCAGATAATATGGAATATTGTATATTGTTATAGCACATTCTATTAGAGAGTATTGTATTAATATATGATGTGGTTTTTTTGTGATGGTATGGTGAATCGTCTGTATGCGCTATTGCACTATTGTATTATTCGTATGCTACTGTGTTTGGAAATGATGAATATATGATTATTGTAATGATGCCAATAATTTTTTTTATGTAACTCATCATTGCGATATATTTCAGTACTGTAGTTTTCAAGAATATGAAGACAGGTGCAAATGTAATTTTTTCTGTCATAGTAATGTTTTTCTGTGCCCAGCGCTTCCTTGTGCGCTAGGGGTACCTAGGTAGCATGATATTGGTACTTTGGAAAATATTTTTTTCCCCCGAGGTTGTGAGGTATATTTTTTTTCCTCACCCGACGCTTGATTTTGCGTCAACAATAGTTATGCATAACTGTGAAGTTTATTTTGATATCCATTTTGAGCTCATCATTTGTGCTCCACGGATCTATTAACTTGTTTATCATGCACACTATATTTTTTTTAGATGATAGCTACTTGTTTATTTTGAATTTGAGTATGCATTGTTTTTTTGGTTGTTGATGTATACTTGTGTATTTTAATGTAATTCATTTATGCAATACACTCCTTCATGTAATTGTCTACCATGACATATTGCTATTTTCTTTATTCTTATGGCATTACTTTCCTTCATTTCTGCTCTTTCCTCTCGTATGTCATATGGTCTTTGTTCACTTTTCTCTTTTCACTTATGGTGTCATGGCGAGTTTATACTTTCATACTTCATACTTCTTTGAGGTTGACGTTCTTCGTATGGTTGTCCCATTATCTGTCTATACTTTACTTTGTTTGAAACTTATTATATTTGTATACTGAGCTGATTACTTTGTATGCTTCATGTTTTTACTTTACACGTACCGTTTATATTTTTTGTCGATGTATTCATAGAACTTTACATAGGTGAATTTTTGTATGCGGATATTAGAACTATACCGACCTCTTGTTTTTTCTTGATGTAATTTTCAGCAAAAAAATGATGTTATCCTTTTTTCCCCGGGGGGTCGGTGTAGAATGTTAAGACAGATTTTAATAATTTTGTAAGTCAAAGGGAGTTTATACGTTGTAAAACTGTAGTTACAGGCCAGACGTTGGTTATCTCCCTTGACTGGTTAAAAAATATTTGATCCAGAAATCTCTCGAACCTTCGAGATTGAGTAGAGTTCACGTTTCGCAGTTAGCCGCGCATGCGTGACTGTTTGAGCGGGACTGATATGCGGTATCTCGTGACAGTTCGCTCTGGGCGTTTGACCGGGCTGGTCAGCCATGTTTCTAACTGTGTATTCGGGGAAGATATTTGTGGTGAGATAGAAAAGTTGGAGACTCCCTGGCATATTTCTAAGGCCTAGGATATGATGGCCTGTATTTATATTGTGCAATGTGTGTTAGATATTGTATTGCCAGAGCAGAGGAGGTAAAAATAATATTTACACTGATTGAAAGCCAGGAACTTTATGCGGCTTATATATTGTATGGCCAGAGGAGGTAAAAAGAATATTTACACTGATTGAAAGCCAGGAACTTTATGCGCCTTATATATTGTATGGCCAGAGGAGGTAAAAAGAATATTTACACTGATTAAAAGTCAGGAACTTTATGCGGCTTATATATTGTATTGCCAGAGGAGGTAAAAAAGAATATTTACACTGATTAAAAGCCAGGAACTTTATGTGGCTTATATATTGTATTGCCAGAGGAGGTAAAAAGAATATTTACACTGATTGAAAGCCAGGAACCTATGCGGCTTCTATATTGTATCACCAGAGAAGGTGAAAGAATATTTACATGATGTTTTTCCATGAAGTGCTTTGAGCTGTACCAGTGACAGTGAGTTGTTTACAATGTGCCTATGTACTATATTACCAGGATGTTTACATTGATGTGTCGTTTGTCGCAGTACAATAAACAGTGTATAGACGTTTCAGCCGTCTCTTCATTCTTCTGACTGGGAGGTTTACCAGAATTCGCAGTGTTACCTGTCATGTGCATTATGGTGTGTGATTGTTCGTATTTGTTCCAGAACCACATGCATTCGCGTCCTTTTGATAGCTTCACACACACACCCAGTCGACCACCTGTAAGCCCGACCTGCTGATCGCCTCTATCAGCGCAGCACATAATAATTATAACATTTACATTCTTCTGGAAGTACCCGGCGTTGCCCGGAGGTCTCACACCCTTTAACACTATACTTCAACAGTGATTCCAGAAACATAAAAACACGCACTTTATCAATTTTCAATACTTATTTCACCAATGCAAATTCACCCAACTACATGTAATAGTAGATAGTAATATATATGTGATAATAAAGGAGCACTAAAACAATAGTACAAATAAGATGCCAGGATACAGTGATCAGAGCTAACAGAAGCAAATGCAAATAGATAACTAAGGCATAAATATATTAAATAGAACAAATTAATAAAATGTATCTCTACCACACTTATGACTAGATAGCACAAATTTACAACATTTATGAAATCTATTAAATCAAGGATAGTAAGGTGAGGCAATGTCACAAACAATAATGCAGAAAAACTGAATAAAAAATTACAATGAACTTTACTACAAAAACAAACTTGCCAATTAACAGCACTGCATAACTAGACAAAAAATGGACCTGTTTACTTCAGTTGAGGCAGTATTACACGCAGCAATGTTCGCCGGTTCCTCAATCTGAACTATACAGATACATAAACTACAGAACGCCTATAAATCTCCTTCGACCACACACATTGAGGTATAGAAGGAAATTTAAAGGTCCCAGCCAACCTCCTGCACTAGACCAACGTTAAACGCAGGATGCAGTATATAATATGTGCTTAAAAAATGTTCCCTCGATGACTGGAACAGTAAGGACAGTCTTGCAAAACTAGCCGTAAAATCTTTCACAGGCTAGCAGACGATAACGTGCGCCATCTTTGAAAACTGGAAAAAGGCACGAACTGTAGGTGACGTCTGTAATTCTTTTTGAAAAATCGATTTGCTTCAAACTGTGGATCGGTGATCCTTCGGCTGCGACCCCCAGTTGTTAGGGTTCATTTATATTGTTGTAGTGTAGGGGTATTCGATTTCGGAGCAGGTCCCTCCTATTAGCATTTCTGTATCTGAATAGACTCACAACTGCATTCCATCCTGCCGGTGATAGTTTTACATGAAGACTCTTAAATTAAAATGCTAGCCTTCAACAGTAAAGAAACTCGTCAAGGCCAGTTTGGACGCGAAGACGATATACTACTTTAATACGTGAACAGGCTCCAATTAACAATGCATCCAAGATCAATATAAGGCAATGGCAAGATGTAGCCAGTCCTTGATAACGTCGCTATTCAGTCGACTAGGTACAAGATGTCTTCGACATGTTGCAGCATACTTTATTTCATATTTCCACTCAAGTTCCACGTAATTACAGCAATGCACTTGTCCTAATAAATATAATTATCCCGCATAGATTCCATGAAGCATGTGGACAATCTAGCGATAGTCAAACTTGAGAACTCTGTCGTAAAAAGACACATATACAATCTTAGATATGCAGATGATACCGTGTTGTTAGCTGAAAGCGAACAGGAGTTACAAGAACTAGTGAAGCAAGTGAACAGTATAAGTCATGAATATGGACTCGACATTAATATTGAGAAAACTAAAACTATGATAATTAGCAAAACAGACGATAAACCCACATTAAAGATAAGCGTAAATGGGAAAATCCTGGAACAAGTCAAGAGCTACGTATATCTTGGTCATATAATAACAGAAGATGGCAGATGTGAAACAGAAATCAAGAAGAGAATTGGAATGGCCAAAGCTACATTCAACAACATGAAACATATACTGACATCCAAACAGTTATCTCATAAATTAAAACTGAGAATCATAAAGTGTTATATATATTCTGCATTTCTGTATGGTGCAGAAACATGGACGATGAATAAGCATTTGGAAGAAAGAATTGAGGCTCTTGAAATGTGGATATATAGAAGAATGGGGCGTATCTCATGGAAAGAGATGAAAACAAATAAGGAGGTCCTAGAAAATCTAGGTATGAAAAGAGAACTAATGAGAGAGGTCAAAGTTCGGCAGCTAAAATACTTTGGCCACATAAAAAGGCATAACACCTTGCAGAAGACCATAACAGAAGGGAGAGTTGAAGGCAAACGTGCAAGGGGAAGACAGCGCTATAAGTGGGAAGATAACATCAAGAGATGGACGGGAAAGAGTCTATCAGAGTGTACCACCAAGACAAAAGACAGAAGACGTTGGAGATCCATTACAGCCAACCTTCGTTGTGGAGATGGCAACTGATGATGATGATGATAGGAGCTGGACCAAATATATGCCCGAACACTTTGAAGAACACAGATGAATGGCCACGAAGTAACGATCACTTCTGCTGAGTGAGGCCGGCTGAAACGTCTGCAAAATTTGTCCAAAAGACAATGACGTGCTTCCGGGAGTAACCATGGAAACCTCTATCAACAAACTGATCTATAAACAAGCCTTGTTGATATCGAGAGATATGTTATGATTTTTACTCATAACAATTACATTATACGAGTACATGGAGCGACAAACATTGCTCGTTATTCACAGCTAATGTTAACTCACTGAACTCCAACACGTAGGCACGATATCCGACAACTTTATGTCACAAAATTTAGCACAACACAATAACACAGGCAGACTGCCGCTTTGGCCATGAATCATAAGAAAAGCACAATGTATGATGTTCACAACAATTCGTTTATTAAGATTATTTCACTTCGGAAGCCGTCGATCTTTTCAGATTCTTCCATCTCACTCACCGTATCTGCCTTTGTGTACTAGGGGTGGGCGTTCCCTTAAGCAGGAGTTCTTCTACCTCCCTCTTGTAATTTATTCAGTCACCCAATACTGTTACCTTGTTAGATCAGAGTATGTACTGTAATATGCACATAACGTTTGCTTCTCTTTATCTGAAAGAAATACACGAAATCTCGTTATCAAAAACGATTTTTCGTCTACGTGAGATTCCCCATCTGTTGCACTTTCTTGAATAGAATTGATCTTTTTATCGTTTCTTGAACCTATTCATTCGCTTTGGTTGTTTGTTGGCCTATGAGCTGTAAAATATGTCACAGTTGGTTGGACCAGGTCAAAACGCCTTCTTAATATTGTTCAATAATACACGAGGGAGTGATGGCCTCACACTGGCTGGAATAAAGGACACAAGTACTTTTTTCCGTTGATACTTAATGAGCTCACTTGCAGACAGGAACTTCAAAAACTTAGTTCACACTTCAGATTTATTTTTTCATTGACACATTACAGCTGTTCGAAAACTAGGGGTAAATTACCCCAGCGGGTGTTGTTTCCAGCTTTCTGGGGGAAAGTGCAAATATAAAGTGGCTGTACCACAGCTTCGTTTTTTTTTTCATAAAGATCTTCGCATTTTCTTTCCAGTCAATAATAATAAGTGCCAATTCAGACATTAGCCTAGCTAGAATTAGATTCCTTAGTATTACCCACTTTGCCTTGTATTACCAATCGATCAATACCCTTTAGCTCCCCAAGGAGCAAAGGCCTTCAACAAACAAACACATGCCAAGTCATCCTGTCCTGTGCCATCAGCTCAAGTTCTTTCCATGTTTTCCTCATCATTTTCACCGCTGTATCCAGTTCTCTTCTGCATGTGTTTTTTGGTATACCTCTACCTCTCTTTCCCTGAGGATTCCAGAATAAGGACTGCCTTGTAATGCTATCAACAGGTTTCCTCAATGTGTGTCATATCCATCGCCAGCGTCTTCTTCTCGTCCCTTGTTTCACTGGCCTTTGTCTGGTTCCTGTCCGGTTCTTGGGACAAGAACTATTTTAACAGTAACAAAGATCAGTTTAGACATTAGCCTAGCTAGATTTATAATTTGATTCCGTAGTCTTACGTTGTATATAACCCTTGTTTCATTACCTAACACCCCCCTTTCCCCCCCCCCCCAATCACTGCAGTGTATCCATAAAGTCTTTGTGCAACTTTAAACTTTAATATTATTGGATGTTCACAAGATAGAAGCACACTGAAAACGTCATATAAAAGCATAATTCTTAATGTGTTTGTTTGTTTATTAATTTTTTTTTTAAGATGTCAGTGTTGTTTGGGCTTTTCCTCACCTTATTTCGGATCCTATTGTTAAAGAACAAATATCGAGATGTTCTGTATTGTTGCCACGCATAGGCTTATTGCCATTTACTTTTGCAGAAATATGTCTCTCTGTGGTAACTCATGTTTTTGCACGGGTTTTAACTTATATTGAACACTGCATATTTAATTCGTCACCGGTTGTCTATGACGTAACACGTTTGCACTAATTTATTCTAACGGCTAATATTCGTGGCCTTTCGTTACTTCAAGTCATCCTAGTAAGACGTGTTTTTCAAGCTCCAAGTATTGCGGAGGAAGATATTTATTTAAGTGGCACAACTAACTTCGGAGGCCGCCACTATGTATTTCTAAAAGGGTCCTGAACTTATATAGAAGTTCCACCTTTTGTCGAGTAAGATAAATGAAGTATTCTTATATTCATGTCGTCTGGTCCACATTACTTGGGTGATCATCGTTCGTATGCACCTCTAGTACAGCGGCCAGAACTGAATGATTGAGACGAGAAAAATGGAAGAGTAACTACCATGTAAAAAAAAAGGGGTAAAGGAACCCGTTACACGCCCATTTAGGCATATTGGGAATATGGTGTTAGGCCCATATTATCTTGACCGTCGGCACACGAGGGGTGATGTGGTCGGCATCACGCCGGCCGCCTTAACCTTCCCAGAGTAGCTCTGTATGCCAAGTATATGCCTTGACTATGAAGATGTTTCCTTGATGTAAAATAAATGCTGAAGAGGATATATCGTGGACCCTCTACCCGACGTCTTGTGTAATTCGGCCCGTGATGTTCTGTGACGACCATACCCTTCTCCATTCGTGTTTTGTAAGCATGATGCGTGAACGTTTGTGATTCTATGTTCTACTCTAAACCAAACTACAAAGAAAACCACACGCAACACCTACAACTTATTGAAATGGCGACAGTAGACGAAAGGATTAGCCGTGTGTTATGGTACAAGGAGTTGAAGACCACAATAGCTGTGAAAAAAAATAAAATAAAGAATTCAATATTCATTACAGGAACGTAGTCTGTGCTGTCTAAACAGTGTATACATGCTTTGAAGGCCAGCACGTGACAACACCTCGACATTTGTCACTTTTTCTTTCCACGAAATGCCGAGGATGTGGCGTAGACACCGAAGATGGAAGGTATTCTTCGTTCTTGCTTAGCATAGGTTGTCCACGTCTCGCTGCCATACAGAACGCTTCATTATGATGAGCAACGGCACTGACTAAATATAATTATATGGTGGAGACACTTATGTTCATACTTACTCAACTGCTGAATATTAATGGTGGACAATTCCCGAAATTTTGTCACCGAAAAGCAACAGAGGCAGGAATATATGTTTGAAAAAAATATCCATCAAAAACATTTGGAACAAAGTGCGCAATGTTTCAAAAGTCACACAATTTATTTCCCCGCCCGAAAAATATGTCATGAAAAAGATTGCAATTCCATTGGAAAAAATGCAACATACTGACGTCGGTCATAGAGGAATAAGAGAATTCTTATATACGGGAATGCTTTTATATGCCGTTTACGGTGTGCCTCTATTGTTAGCACAAGAACTTTACAACAACAAACAAACACTGTACATCAAGTAGTTCCTGCTGGCCTGGGTAGCGGCGTTACACCAAGTTTTGGCCGCGAGAGATTGGCAGAACCAAGTACTGACCACTTCATTAGGAGTTCCCTTTCACACAGGAACGTTAAGACTTAGTTCATACTTCAGAGGCTGTACACGTATTAAAATGTGGTAAGGTTTTTGACAAGAATGTAAAAGAAGCAAATATAATTATGTATAATATAAGAAACGTTTACGAGGAGATAAAAAAAAAAAAAAAAGGAATAAGCGTAATTAAACTTTAGAATTATTTTAAGGTACATGTTCGTAGTAAAATGTAAAGGTAGTCCCATAGCATACACTGCCGTAGGGAGGTGAAGTGTTAGAGAATAGACTATACTTTGCGCAGCTTTTTATGAAATGGGGTGACCAGTTCTCTCCCTCGCTGCCTTTACCTTGTGTCACGGGTTACCTCCCCTTTGCTCTGCAGCAGTGGTCCAACAGTGGCCAAAATTTAGAGTATCTAATGTGGGTCTTCAAATGTGTCTACCTCGGCAGAGTTGTAGGTAGAAGGATAAGATATTTCAGATGTCAAGAACAATGCTGCATGAGGCGGAGCAATGTTAACTTTAGTATCTGACCCACCGCCTTTCGTGAAGATGGGTTATGCAATAATTAGCTCGTTCAAGCCCCCAGCTGAGTTAATTCAGCGAAATCCCTTATTACTATTTATTGGCTCTATAGATGTACGAGTAAATATATAGTTGATACATACGTACGCTCTTATAACTATAATAATTGAATCAACTATGAATTTGTAAAATAATACGTAATAAATTTAATAATTAATTATTCTTTAACAGTTTAAAATAAATATGACTGATGGGTGAAATTTAGATAAAAGTGTCTTCATAGAGACTTGATAGGGGAATTATAAAAGTCCGTTGCGTTAGCCTTTTAATAAGCACTTAGCTTTTCAAATGATTGAGTACTGCAGCAGGTGTTTCGTCAAGTCTTTTGTAATGAGGGCACTTCTCTGCACTACTCGTCCAATGTAGGCGGTTAGTGTCGAATCCCAGCTCTTGAATTACAAACTAATGGCGTAGGAACTGTTACTACCAACTGGTCTCGCACCACGAACTTTAGAGAAAATAAAAGAACAAATGCCTCTGTTAAGTACATTGTTGGTGGAAGATTAAACAGGCTCCTTTTCACGCTGTACGCCAACCAGTTTTGCCTCTCTGAGATTTTATTCTCACTGTGTATATACAGCATAACTAATTATTATTCTGGTTAATTTAATGGGAAAAAATGTGTCTGGACAGCGCGAGTGGCTTGTGCCTGAGGTTTACACAGAACTCAAAAATGAAAATATAAACACTATGCACATTTGATGTAATCATCACTCCTCACTGCTCCATCCGGAGTCTGGGGTTACTTCTGCTTTCGGTTTTGTGTACAAACTAGCATGAAGCAATCACCAGCACTTGTTTAAGAAGGAGATCAAAACTAGACAGCTAAAAAAGTATGGCCATATAAAAAAATATAACATCAAACTGAAGACTATAAACGAAGGAGAGTTTAAAGCAAACGTACAAGAGGATGACAGTGTTATAAATGCGAAGATAACATCACGAGATGGACAGGAGAGAGTCTATCTGAGTGCCCCATCAATGCAAGAGGCAGAAGATGTTGGAGATCTATTGCAGTAGACTTTTGTTGTGGAGATGGCAGATGATGATGATGAGTCTACCAAGTCACCGGCAGTCATCTTTCTAGTCACGTTTATACGTGATCCAAAATGTTAGAAGATTTTTTTCCCCCAAAAAAATATTCGTTAGAGAATCGACGTGAAAATACTAAATGTAATCAATTTCCAGATGTCGTCAGATCCATAAATTACAGCGTTATGAATTGTATTAATAGAAATCAGGGCTGTGGAGTCGGACTCGGTGTCGTGGAGACGGTCGGATTTTAGAGAAGCTGGGGTAGGAAAAATATGTCCGGACTTAGACTTTGCTTCTGTTCTGAGTATCACTTATTCTCTATATTTTCTTTTTTCCTGCTGTGTTTTTAGCTTCTAAGTATTGCCTCCATGCTTTTTTCTTCTCTCTTATTTTCACTTTAACTTCCTCTGACCACCAAAATGTCCTCTTTCTCTTCATCCCAAGTCGGACCACCACATGCCTCTGCTGCAGCTGTCTTTATGATGTCCTTGAATTTAAGCCAAAGGGTTTCCAGGTCATCAGGTTGTTGTTCTGTGTTTCTCACTGCTGTAGCAACAAGCCCCTGATATCTGGTCTTAACTTCTGGCTCTCTCAGCTTGTAGGTCTTAATGCTCATTTTTCCTGTTCGTTTACTTAGCTTCTTTCGTGATGATAGGCAATTCCTAGGCCGAGCAACTCTTTCAGTTGTTCTTTTAATTGTTAGCAGCAGTGATCACTTCCAATCTCTGGCCCCCTCCAGACTCTAGCATCCCGGACATACTTGAATGAGCTTTTCCTAACAATGACATAGCCGATCACTGATTTCTTATTTTTTGTTGGTTCATATCTAGTGTATGCATGTATGCGCTTATGGGGGAACTTTGTGTTTGTAATGATCAGAATTTCCTCAGTGCAGAATCTAAGGAGTCGCTTTCCATTGTTATTAAATGTATCTTCTCCATATCTTCCAATTACTCCACCTCATCTAGCATGGTCATTTCCAACTCTGGCATTGAAATCTCCGAGCATGATAATTTCATCTAGGCTGTCGTCCTCTGAAGCAGCTCGAAGAATTCTTCCTTGACCTCTGCTCGCTCTTCTTCATTTGGCCCATACACATTGACAAAGTTGACTATGGTTTCTCCTTCTTTTAGTTTTAAAACCATTATGCGTTCCAAGACAAGTTCCATCCCTTGATACTGTCCTTTTGGTTTTTTGCCACAATACATACAACCCACGCCACCATTAGCTCTTTCAGATGTGGTGACACCACTGTAGAGCAGCGTATCGACATCGAGATCAAAAACTCCTTGTCCCTATTTCTTCGTTTCCGTTAAAGCCAGGATTTCTAATTTTGATTTCCTCATCTCTTCCACTAGCTCATCTTCTTTCCCATTTAAACTTCTTGTATTCCATTTTCCATAAGTCGCAGTCCGTAGTTCGTTCCTGTTTGTCGCGTTTAGAATCAGTCCGGTTTTCTCTCTTGCATTTCTTGTAATCATGTTTTAAGGCAAACAGGTGATTGGCCTGTTGTGCCTTTGCATGATGAGGCTGGCTGATTCTGTCACCGTTCACTTTGCTAGGAGCATTATAAAATGCTCAAGCAGGAATTATAAGCGGTGATTTGGTTTTGGTTAAGAGGGAAGGTATGAAAAAATGGTTTAAGAAATAAGAATAGATTTGAATAAAGACTATTTGTCTTGCTAAAAGGGAAATAAGATGAGTGAAATCATGCTTTGATCAAAGGGAGAAGACTCTAATTATTAAAGTCAGGGGAGGAAAGTGCTTAATTACACATAAGTAGATTTGGTGAGTTGGTAATTATGGTTTAGAAAATGTACATATAAGAATTGTATAGTAAGCTTTAGAGAAGATAATACAAGGTTAAGTCAAATATGCAAAGGGAGACAATGGTTAATTACCTCCCTTATATGATTAAGTGAGTTGAGAAAAAAATATGCACGTGAAAAGTTTACCAGGACAACGGATGACACTTTACTGAGTTGTTTACACAGCGGATAAGCGTGAACATTTTTCAGCTGAGCGAAGAATAGGAGGAACCAATGAATTTACGGTAAACAAGGACAGATGAGCTAGTAATGATTTTATAGAGGAGAACTCATTTAGACGCGCTGTTGAGCGGTCGCATTTTTCGGAGGAAGCAGTCCTGGTTAAGGACGTAGAGTGGCAGGAATGTGTTTTCTGCCAGGCTCAAGTTACATTTCTGTGAGAAACAGAATGAATACTTCTGAAGAATCCTATAGACCTAGTTAGAGTAGTAGAATCTATTCACTTATGAAAGACAGAACTGTGTTTAAAATATAAGTTTAGTGATAAGGGGTGATAGTAAGAAAAATGAGTGTTGTGAGGATTCGGTGCAACCAAAGTAAGTAGGTCCTTTGACTCATAACTTTTGATAGACATTGAATAGAATTATTTCAGAAGTTGAAATAAGGTATTACAAGGTTAACGACGCTTACAACTAAGTGAGCGCAGAATAAGGAGAAACGAAGCTGAAGCTACAAAATTGACTATGATGTGAATAAACTGAGACTAAGTCAGCAGCTGAGAAGTTTTACAGAAGAACATGGATTTAATAGCCGTGTTGGGCTATTGTATAATGAATTTTGCAACATCAACTGCTACAAGTAAGATGAGTAAGCAATTGAAGTTTGATTGTATTTACAGGATGAAACATGAGCTCTCTAGCAGGTATAAGTATGAGAATACCGCAACAGGTGTACCCAATGTATTAATTTGCATATATGAGTTTTAAGATGATGGTATTTGAGTAAATTGAGTCAAATCTGACAGGATTAGTAGATGAAGGAAACCAACTCAGGAAAGAGTTGATGAAGGCTTGGGAAAAGCCAGAATAAATATAAAAACCTTAAGGGAAGAAAATAGGTATAAACCATATCTGTTGGTGTTCTCAGGTAGAGAGCTATATATATATATATATATATATATATATATATATATATATATATATATATATATATATATATATATATATATATATATATATATATATATATATAGGAGGAATATAGGAGGAATGGGATCTACAAGAGATAGTTAGGAAATGTTTGTACCTGGAATTAGTACCACATGCCTTTGTTAAGATGAACTTATATGATGTAAATAAACTGTTTGTTTTGATGGAACGTTGCTCAAGTTGGGTTCAGTCTCTAAAAGGTTGTTGAGTGCTAGAGTAAACAAGATACTGGACATAAAGAAACTAACTACTATACGAAGCTGTCACTTAAGTAACATCATAAGAAGGGATGGAACGAGTTTAGGTTGGAAGTTTTGAGAGAATATCATCCAGGAATCAATAACTCTGGCGGTGAGGGCCAGTATTAAGATATACTCTTACTTGGAAGATAGGTCAATGGATCAAATTGACAAATAGAAGGTAGACAACTAGGCCTGCCCCAGTCACCTAGTTTACTATAATAAGAAGAGATAGCACTGTCACATTTAGTTTAATTGGTATCGTGACCAGTCCCAAGACATATAAAGGGACCACTGGGACACATAGTTTAATTGGTGCCTTCTTGGACCAGTCTTTAAAACACCCAGTCCAGCGGTGACAATTCCTCATAGCATCCATGCAGCGATTCTCCTTTTTCAGCCGGGCTTGGGACCGGCCTAGTCTAAAAGCTCAAAAATGAAGTCGCGGTAACATAGTGGTAAGTGCACTGGCTTCCTAGCTCGGTGGTCCATGGTTCGATCCCAAGTTGAGGTGGGATTTTTTATACGGCAAACGGCTCCAGGATCGACCCAGCCTCATGAATTGGGTACCAGAGCAACGCTGGGAAGGTTAAGGCGGCCGGCGTGATGCTGACCACGTCACCCCTAATATGCCGATTGTCGAGAAAATATGGGCTATCACCATATTCCCAATATGCCTTAATGGGCGTGTAACGGGATCCTAGCTCAAAAATGACAATTGGGATTAGTGTATGCTGATAATTTATATTCCCCTTAATCTAAATCTGTGAAAATCATTTGTCAGAACACATTCTAAGTAGGTGTATTTTGATTTTATAAATATTATCATTACAAACCAAAGTTCCCCCATAAGCGCATACATGTATACACTAGGTGTGAACCAACAAAGAATGAGAAGTCAGTGATCAACTATGCCATAGTTAGGAAGAGCTCATTCAAGTATGTCCGGGATGCTAGAGTGTGGAGGGGGCCAGAAATTGGAAGTGACCACTATTTGTTAACAATTAAAAGAACAACTGAAAGAGCTACTCGGCCTAGGAACTTCCTAACATCACGCAAAAAGCTAAGTAAACGAACAGGAGAAACAAACATTGAGACCTACAATTATATTAGATTGAGTATATAGACAACTTCATATATAGGCAACTTCGTATATAGACAACTTCTTATATAAACAACTACAGCCTCGTATATAGACAACTTCATATTTTGGCAATTTTGTTTATAGACAAATTTTGATTTAAAAAAAAACTTTAATCACAGACAACTTCGTTGACAGAAAATTGTGTATATAGACATGTTTTGATATAGACAATTTTGTACACAGACAACTTCGTCCACAGACAATTTTTTATATAGACATCTTCATATGGTGACACTGATTGTTGATTTTCAAGTCGTACTGACCTGTACACAAACAGTTTACCAACCTCCACAACACGTAGCAATTTGTCATTATTAATAATTAAGTCACACTACTTATTTAACAGATAGCTGACGTTACTGTGCAGTCGTGCACAGCAGCTTGTATCGATTATATAAAACATAACAAGATTTCTTTGACTACAGTTCATGACGCTAGGTTTATGGATCTGACAACACCTGCAACTTGATAGAAAGCATACTCCAAACTTGTTATTCAAAGAAAGCGAATTTAGTAGATTTAAAATGTGAATGTAGCAGCTATTCTCACACTTTTCAGCCCAATGGCCCATGTCTGACAATTTAGAAAACCTCGCATTCAACTTACTTACTTACTTAGTCGTTCCCCTTCTACCGTGAGGTGTAGAGGTTTGGAAGAGAGAGCGCCAGACTATCCTATCGGCTGTCTTCCTCCTGGCCTGGTTCCATTCTAGTCCTCGATCCTTCAAAGATTGTCTAATGTTGTCCTCCCAGCGGACTCTGGGTCGTCCTCGGGGTCTGGATCCTTGGCTCTTTGTTTCCCATGCTTGTCGTGGTATCCGATCTTCTCCCATTCTGCAGACATGGCCAAACCATCTTAATTGGGACTGTTCTACTTGGGTCTGCAGGGGGTAGGATTTAAGGCCTTGACGTATCGTCTGGTTGCGTACCATGTCTCTTCTTGTTACTTCAACCACCTTCCTCAGATATCTCATTTCTGAGGTTTGGATCTGGCTTTTATGGGTTGTAGTCATTGCCCATGACTCGCATCCATATGCCTCGCATTCAACACTATATTAAAATCGCATTTAGATGTAAAAACGTAGTTTTTTTTTTCAATCTTCATAACAGACCTATTTGTCTGACGAAAAAAGAAAGCGGGATTTAAATGTGACATTCATTCTTAAAATGTTCGGCCCTATGACCCACGTCTGAACGCTTAGAACGTTTACTCCCTGTCTCATACTATATTTAAATCGCAGTTAGATTTGAAAACGTGGCTTTTTCAGTCTTCGTAACGATCCTACTTCAAACGCCTACAGAAAACGAAAATTGGCGGATTTAAATGTGGCAATGGTTCTCAAACTTGTCTGCCCAATGGGCCCGGCGGAAGTTTATAAAGCCTCGCTCCCGTCCAGTACGCTTTTAAAACCAGGGCTGTGTAGTCGTGGAGTTGGTCATATTTTAGTGGAGTCGGTCATATTTTAGTGGAGTTGGTCATATTTTAGTGCAGTCGGAGTCAGTAAAAAATGTTCCGACTCCGACTCCTACGAGACTGAAGTCCAGGCAGATCCACGTTTTATCCATGCAAGGGGGAGGAGGCGCTTAAAATAGTTGAAGTAACATTTTTAAGAAGTAACTCCTAAAACCGCTTTCATGTTAAAGTACGTCCATTTTTACATCATGTAGCAACATTTCAGTTGCTTCTGATCATAAATCAAGTTTTTATCACAACTGGAAATTTGTTAGCGCATTTAGAAACAGTACACACAAAATTAAAATAAACTATACACGCTGTCAATTTTTCCGTTAACGTTAAAATGAAACTATTTTGTCTCATGGTGTTTGGCAAAGCAGTCATTTGTTGCAGGTGTGGATGATTTGTTATTTTGTATTACCGTATGAATGAATGAATAGTTTAAAATGTAGTCTACAAAAGCCATGTATTCATTTATCCACACACATACCATACTTATACATATAACTCCATATAAGTGACCAATTTTATGCCGTATCACTGTAGTCGGAGTCGGAATGGGAAAATTTTGTGGTCGACTCCTCAGTCCTGTTTAAAATTTCACAATATCAAAATCGCATTCATATATAAAGCAGACTAGTTTTTCTTTTATTTTTCTCAAATTCTTCTTCGTTCACTCTCAGACGTCAACTTGAATCTGTTCAAAGAAAGAAAGCTTGAGGCTATTTGTAACTCCATAGAGTTTTTCCAGGAAAGGTACTGGTGACATCCATATGTGCTTTCTCTGTTGCTCATACTTTGGGCATCATTGAAGTAGATGTTCAGCCGTCATTTTGTCAGGCGCCACAGTTACACTGATAGCTAGTTCCCATCTTAACCTTGTTGAATAGATGGTATGTTAATCTGTTGTCGCCTGCGCTGTTCTCAGTGTCTAAACACATGTTCATAAAGGTTTATTGGTTTATTAATCACCATCATCATCAGCTGCCATCTCCAGAACGAAGGTTGGCTGTAATGGATCTCCAACGTCTTCTGTCTCTTGTCTTGATGGTGCACTCTGATAGACTCTTTCCTGTCCATCTCTTGATGTTATCTTCCCACTTATAGCGATGTCTCCCCTCTTGCACATTTGCCTTCAACCGTGTTTTACTACAATGGGACCACGTTTACCGTGTTTTACTACAGTGGGACCACGTTTACCGTGTTTTACTACAGTGGAAACACGTTTACCGTGTTTTACTGCAGTGGGACCACGTTTACCGTGTTTTACTACAGTGGAACCACGTTTACCGTGTTTTACTACAGTGGGACCACGTTTACCGTGTTTTACTACAGTGGGACCACGTTTACCTCAGTTTTTACTACAGTGGGACCACGTTTACCGTGTTTTACTACAGTGGGACCACGTTTACCGTGTTTTACTACAGTGGGACCACGTTTACCGTGTTTTACTACAGTGGGACCACGTTTACCGTGTTTTACTACAGTGGGAACCCGTTTACCGTGTCTTACGGCAGCGGGACCACGTGTACCGTGTTTTACTACAGTGGGACCACGTTTACCGTGTTTTTACTACAGTGGGACCACGTTACCGGGTTTTTACTACAGTGGGACCACGTTTACCGTGTTTTACTACAGTGGGACCACGTTTACCGTGTTTTACTACAGTGGGACCACGTTTACCGTGTTTTACTACAGTGGGACCACGTTTACCGTGTTTTACTACAGTGGGACCACGTTTACCGTGTTTTACTACAGTGGGACCACGTTTACCGTGTTTTACTACAGTGGGACCACGTTTACCGTGTTTTACTACAGTGGGACCACGTTTACCGTGTTTTACTGCAGTGGGACCACGTTTACCGTGTTACCGTGTTTTACTACAGTGGGACCACGTTTACCGTGTTTTACTACAGTGGGACCACGTTTACCGTGTTTTACTACAGAGGGACCACGTTTACCGTGTTTTACTACAGTGGGACCACGTTTACCATGTTTTACTACAGTGGGAAGTGCGTTTTTTGTTATTTAATCACACAGGAAAATAAAAACACAGAAAAGCAGAGCAGCGTTTATTTCTATTTATTTAAATGTCAACCTATATTGTTGTTGATGTGAACGAGGTTGTTGCAGTAGTTCCACAAGTTAACAAAGATTAGTTGTGAAATACGGAAGGGCATAATGCTGGTAAGATGATCTTTGTTCTGGAATCCCCATGGTAAAAGAAGCGGAGATACACCGACAGACACACGGAGAAGATAATTGGACTCAGAAGTTAGAATGACGAGGAAGACACGGAAAAATCTGATGCTGATGACACAGGACATGAAGACTTGGAATACGTTTGTGAAGGCCTATGCTTCTTGTGGAGTTGAAAGAGAATGGTGATGATGCTGCTGATGGTGATGATGATGGTGATGATAATGATAATGATGATGATTACACTAATTACACTAATTTATTTACACTAATTTAACCAAAGTCGTGTAGCTCTAAATCGAGTGTATACTTTTATTTTAATAATAACCACGATTAACAGCCTAATAAAATTGATTCAAATATTTTTGGTTGAAATGAACACAGTGGGCCATGTGTTTGAAACGACATTATAAAAAAATTCAGAGATGTAGTAAAAAGGGCTAAGGGTTATGTTTCTGTTTAGAAATGGTTAGGTTCTTCATTTCAACCTATTAAATGTGTTACTTTAGATATTTTGTTAAAAACTTTTAATGATGCACCACGTTTACATCTGAAGGATACCAATATGCGGCGGGAAAGGCGGGGGTAACTCTGGCCGGTTTCATGAATTTTTATTTTTGTTTTGACTCGACTATAAGTCGGGGCTATATTCTTTAAGGTCAAAAATGGGAATATATTTTTCGACTTAATTTCAAGTATATACGGTCGATCTAGACGCTGAAATTGCAAGAAGTAGGTCCTAGATCAGGGTTTCCAAACTTTTTTGTGTGCGCCATGGGCCCCTTTGATTGTCCCGTTAAGGCTACGGGCCCTTTTGATTGTCTAATCAAAAGTACTGACCCCTTCTCAGGAAAAAAATTAATTACATAAACGCACAATTAAAAATTTAACATTTTAAATTTTAGGTTATGTACACAGATCCCCTAGAATCCATTCATGGACACCCCCCCCCCCTCCCCCCCCCCGCCCCCCCCGCCTCCCCCCCCCCCCCCCCCCCCCCCCCGCGCGCGCGCCATGGATTTGTGAACCACATGTTAAAAAACCCTGCTCTAGGTTGATTGACTGATTTTTTTTTTTTTCTTAAAAAAAAATCGTCGTGCAACTGTGCCAAATTATGAATCACTACATTAAAAGCCTTTGTGATAAAGCCAATTTTATTTCTTCTAGTGGTTTATGAGTCACGCTTTTCCAATGTTAGTACGAATAAGTTAACTGTTCTTACTATGAATAAAGATTACGAAGACAAATCAAGCTTTGTCAAACACTGAAGTCTTTTATCAACGCATGGTGGCTATTTCGACAGGATGATATACTTCTTGTTATTCTTTTTATTTATTCTCTCATATCTCTTACTGCGCTCTCGCCTTCTTTCCTTTCTCTGGCGAAGGCCTTCTGACCGCAACGTAGGCATGTTTCTTAATCTTTTGTAGCATTACCTTTTTTAAAAAAATAAACACACCCTACTAAAGGCCACAGGCTCAAACGCCTTAAATAGATCAATGCACACCAACGAAGGAAGAAATAAAGAAAGCCATAAAGCTTCTAAGAGATGGAAAATCGTCTGGACCTGATGGCATTCCAGCAGAGGCCATCAAAGCAGATACCGACACGGCTGCAGAGATGTTATATAAATTACTTGGTAAAGTCTGGGAAAAGGAAGAGATACCAGCAGAATGGAAGGAAGGATATCTGGTTAAGTTGCCTAAGAAGGGAAATTTACAAGAGTGCACAAATTATAGAGGAATAATGTTACGATCAGTGACAGGAAAAGTATTAAACAGGATTATCCTCGAGAGATTAAAAGAGTCCATAGACAAGAAACTAAGGGATGAACAAGCCGGTTTTCGACAAAACAGATCCTGTACAGACCAGATAGCCACTTTGAGAATAATAGTTGAACAAAGTCTGGAATGGAATTCACCACTATACATCGGATTTGTGGACTACGAAAAGGCATTTGACAGTGTGGACAGAGAATCACTTTGGAAATTGATGAGGCATTATGGAATTCCCCTGAAGATCATTAATTTATAAAGAATACATACGAAGACATGACATGCAGAGTTCTTCATGAAGGACAGCTTACAGAACCGTTTGGGATAAGAACAGGAGTGCGACAGGGATGCCTCTTGTCTCCATTCCTTTTCTTACTAGCAATAGACTGGGTTATGAGAACATCAACAACACACAACATAAATGGAATCCAGTGGACTCTGACTAAGCAGTTGGATGATCTGGATTTTGCTGATGACTTGGCTCTTCTGTCCCACAATCTTAATCAGATGCAGGACAAATTGAAAACACTCGATGAGAGGTCACAGCAATTGGGTCTGAAAATACTCCGGGAAAAGACAAAGATAATGAGAATAAATGCAGGTAATGATAACAGGGTTGAACTTGAAGAAGCACCAATACAAGATGTAGAATCGTATACATATCTTGGCAGCAATATAGACAAAGTTGGAGGGACAGACAGTGATATCAAAATAAGAATACAAAAAGCAAGAGGAGCTTTCATTGCATTGGGAAATATATGGAGATCAAGAGAAATCGGATCCAACACGAAAATAAGAATCTTCAACTCAAATGTGAAGCCAGTCCTATTGTATGGCTCTGAGACATGGAGAACAACAAAGACAACAACCAAAAAGCTACAGACTTTCATAAATGGGTGCTTGCATAGAATAGAGGGATTAAAATGGTATGATAAGGTTACCAACGTGGAACTAGACAAGTGCCAGTGGAACAAGAGATGAGAAGACGACGATGGCGATGGATAGGACATACGCTGAGGAAACCTGTTGATAGCATTACAAGGCAGTCCTTGTTCTGGAATCCCCATGGCAAGAGAGGCAGAGGTAGACCAAGAAGTACATGGAGAAGGTAGCTGGAAACAGAGGTGAAAATGATGAGGAGAACTTTGAAAGAACTTGAGATGATGGCACGTGACAGGAGGACTTGGCAGGTGTTTATTGAAGGCCTTTGCTCCTTTGGGAGTGGAGGGTTATGATGATTAACCCTTTCTAGTTTAAACACTTGAAATCGCGGTAGAGGCGAACTCCAGTTGAAATTTGTGACTCAATAGGAGTTGAAACGTGTATTACTTTAGATATTTTGATAAGAGCATTTAATAAAGTTTATATCCGAAAGGTACCAGTGTACGGCGGTGTGGTGGTTTTTGATGGTATGCAATGTTGTTGTTCTTTATTACTATTGAACTGAATGAGGTCAGCTGTGAAGGTCCCTGATTATAACAAATTTTGGGTTGAGTTATCAGGGGACCTTTCTGCTACCACCTTATGATCTCAATCAGAACTATTCTTGACTAGTATGTATGATAGCTACGTCTAATGTCTAGGGTTATGCAAGTGTAATGTGATGGTAATTTGACACTAACACACACACATATAACAACTAGTAAAGTCTATGATCAAATGAACTAACACCTGGGTTAAATTTTTATATGTAAATATTTTCTATACAATTTTATTGGTCCTGAACCTAGTATTCTTCTGGTCAGGACTTTCAAAATTAAAAGAACTCAAGAACATAAAATACAAAGTTTTAACCCAAAGGGACAATTTGTCCAAACATATAATTGTGAACGGTGGTTTGGTTTTGATAGAGAGAAAGAATGTAGAAAAATGGTATGGATGGGTTTGGTTACAGATTATTTGTCGTTGATGAAGGGAGATAAGATGTGTAAGGTTAGGCTTTGTCTTAAGGGAAGTAACTTAGAATTAAGTCCCTTACAGGTTTGAGTGAGTTGATAAAAAAGTATTGCACGAGAAAGTCGAGATGCGTAAACACATGTTAGGCGTGAACGAGGAATGTTAGAACGGGGTTTTGACAGAGTCTGGTTTGAGACGCGCTAGGCGTAGACAGGGAAAGGTGTTTCTCTCAAGTGTGTAGTTAGATATTGAACGTACAGCGTAAGATTTTATATTGTTGTATAAGATATATTCGGAGCACCAAAGTGTGTGTGTAAGAAAAAGTGTATTTCAAATGAAGAAACAAAACAGGTACGTTTTGACATTTTGATTATTTACTGCGTATGTGGCTCAGCAGACCAGGTCTGAGCAGAGGACAGTAAACAGATGAAATCTTGGCAAAAGTGACAGCCCTGGCGATTAAGGCCAGTTTCTCATATAGAGATATAACAAGAAACATGGGAAAAGAAACATAAACAGAAGAACGACAGGAAGTTCTGTCTGAATAAATATATGACAGGTTCTATAGCTGGGACAAGTAATAGTAAGAAGACAAGCAAAAATGTATGTGAAAAAATGGATACTGAGATTGTTTGAAACTGAAGATTGTATTTTGCAAGACTGCCAACCTTGAAGAGAAAGGTTGGGCATACCATTTTTACTCAGTTATCAACGTATGTTAATAAAGTTCTACCATTGATATTTTCACTGCTGTTTTGAGTGGTATCGATTGATAAACAGTGGGTATGAAGAAAAAGTAGAGTCAGTCTGAGTGAAGGAAGTTTCTAGTATTCACGGTTACACCACACTACTGGGAAAGGGCAGTAGCCCTACACGATTCGAATCCCATCCTCGTCGACAGAACTTTCATGGTGCCCGTGACCAGCCCTACAGTAGGCAGTAGCAAAGACAACAGATGACAGGGTAACTAATGGTGCGAGTAACCAGCCCTACACTAGAATAGCTCAAGAAACTTTTATAACTCAATGATAGTTCAAGAAACTTTTATAAAGAAAGACAGACTCCACTCAGATGTCAGTTTCGACATCACATATTAGGTACGGTTGCGTCAAACATTTTCGTATCTAGCACTACAACGGTCACAGACTATTTTGTTGCACCTAACCCTATACAAGATAGAGATTTAAAAGACTGCAGACAGAACGAAGGTCAAGTTCATTAAGAAGAGATTACACAGAAAGAAAGAATCCTGCGAGCGAAAAAAACAAATCAAGACAAAACAGAAGTCAAGTAAAGTGAAGCGACATCAAAAACAAACAAGTCTATCCAAGGCATCACGAAGGTCAAGTTCATTAAGAAGATACAAATCGAAGGAATCCTGCGAGCTGAAGAAACAAAGCAAGACAACACAGAAGTCAAGACATCACGAAGGACAAGTGCACAAGAAGAATATAAAGAACAAAACAGTTTACATCATCCGACAACCGTCAGAATACAGGTACATGCATGAGATAACAATCTGAATGATCAACAGGCCCAACGCGCAAAAATAATAGTATACAGCCGTATAAGACAAAAATTGTGTTGATTAATTCTGAAATACTGGAGGAGCAAGTGTGTATCCCAATCAAGGAAAACAGATTATGTAACACATAAACATTTAGAAACAAATTAAGTTAATTATTAGTGTAGTCAGTTAAATTATGAGAATTAGATTGATAATTGTTTTGTAACTCATAAGAATTATAAGTATTGTACACAGATATTGGTTAATAATTCTCTTACAGGTCAACCAAGAGATTTATATTAATTTTTTTTACAGGTGTTTCTATTAACACTAACACTTACAGGTCAAGACAAGATGCAACAACAACAACAACTTACGGTGGGTTTGGATCCCAATGTGGCTGCTCTTGAGCAGGTAGCCAAGGCTATGACTGCCATTAGAAATGAAAGTAAGTTCCAGAATATCCGGAACAGTATAACACCATACTCAGGGAATCCTACTTTATGTAGAAAATGGTTGCTCGAGATACAAAGATATTGCACTTCGGTCAATATGGACCAAGGTGAGTACAAACAAGTTGCATATCTTTCCTCATGCGGGTTAGTAGTAGATTTTATAAGACGCAGGTTTGACACTGTCCCAGATGAGACATGGGAAGATTTTAAGAAAGAACTAATAAGAAGGTATGCACAAATTACGGATGCATCGTATGCGTGGACGATGCTGAGGAGCATACAACAACAAGTAGGAGAACCCATTCAAATGTTCAGCGACAGGTTGTTAAACCTAGCGGAAGAAGTTTTCTTGGGGCAACAAATTAACCAGCAAGAGGTGGAAAAACAGTTAGTGGGCATATTCGTCGATGGGTTGAATGGTATACCAATTAAATTACATCTCCTCAGGAAGGACCCACAAAACTTGTCACAGGCCATTGCACTTGCTACAGCCGAAGAGAACCTTAGAAGAAGATTGGACCTCAGGCTTGGTAGAGTAGTTCCATGCGAAGAAACACAGGAAGAACTTATGGAGATAGTACATTGTCAACAAATAAGAATATCAAGACGAGGGAGAGGAATGGAAACGTTTTATAGGTCAAGGCAGGTGGACCGCAAGCAAAGCGTGTGTTATGCTTGCAATAGGCTGGGACATAAACAATTTGAGTGTAACTATAGGCCACTAGAGCCGCAGCACTCAGTAAGGAGAGTTGAGACCTTTAACCCGAAACATAGGAGACAACACAATGGACAACAATATTACAACCATTCCGAAAAGAATAGAGACGGGAATGAAATAAATACCAAGAGAGGGAGACCCATCAGAGAGATAGTACAACCACATGACAAGACGGAGAAAGGATATATTGATACAATAAGTGGAAGGCAACCACAAGTGAACATGATAGGAAGGGCACATGTTAGGTATAACCAACAACCATACCATAGACAATGGGCCAGAGTACATCATCATAGGAATTGGTTTGACAAGGGAGGACGTCAAAAACAAACATGTCAAGAATACAGGAATAGGAAGATAAATTGGGATGGTTCAGTTATAAACAGGAACAAATATGAAAGGAGAAACATATGTACAGATCGCGAAATTGGGAAATGGAAATGTAACCAATATCAATATAAACAGGGACATAATAGAACATGGAATAACAGGGACAGGACACTCCCGACTTTCAACAGCAACTATGGATCAGGACATTGGGACAGCGTGAATAGGAGGAGAACTAGAATAGATTTGAGGAATTTTGTTGGAGACATCAGGAGAGGAGTCAAAGACAAGAAAATACAAATAAATGAAATTGAAAAACAAGAAAGAAAACAACGTATCCCTAAAAGAAGACAAGTAGCAACAGCAATCGAGCTAGCTCATAAACCAGACCCTTGCTCATGTATTGTCGAAATACACGGAAGGAGATATAGAGCATTGGTAGACTCAGGGGCTACTGTAAGCCTTATTAGGTTTGGACTTTATAAACAGATACGAGGCGTAGCTCAATACAGAAAGTCACAAAATACACTTACCTCGGTGTCAGGAGAAAACCTGAAAGTGATGGGAACAGCTATGGTGCAAATGAGAATTGGCAATATGATCGTGGAACACACGTTCACCATTGTGAAGGGGATGACGAGAAATATCATACTAGGACGTGATTTTCTGCTAAAACATAAGGCTCAAGTACATTTTGATACTCACCAACTGAAGATACATGGCGAATGTATCAGGTTACAGGACGACGTATATATAGCGTCCATAATCCGAAACAGAACAACAGTTACGATGCGACCGAATGAAGTCGGTATTGTTCAAGGCAAGTTGAAAAGATCCCCATATTTCAACCAAGGACAAACGGTCTTAACACTTGACTGGGAAGATGGAGATATACTAGATGAACCCGGACTAGAAATGGTAGAAGGAATAGTACAAATTGGAAAAAGACAACAATTTCCAACGATGATTATAAACACCACGGGAAAAACAGTTAGAATACCAAGAGGATTTGTATTAGGAAGGGTACAACTGATGGAAGGTCAGGAAGGAAATATGGAACACCAAAAAAAAGCACCAAATACAAGAAACTATGAACAATAACAACGCGCGTCAGAGACAAAATCGGAAACCACAAACAGTGGTGGTACCACAACATAGAGTTAACAACAAGATATACAGAGAACAGAAGAAAGTGGAAACAAGGAAGCAGGACAAGGTAGGAATCAAGGAAGATGTATGCACATCATTCAGACTCAATGCAGTGTTAGGCGAGAAAAAGCACACAAAAGAGAATGGAATACGGAGAATTAACAGTGTAACAGAAAAGATGGAAAGGAGCAAAATACCTCAACCAAGTATAGAGCAGTTGAGGAAAGAAATAAAAGCCATCCTTGGAAGAACTAAACCAGACATCGTGGTACTAAAGGAGGTGCAGAAAATTCTGGAAGAAAAGTTTGATATAGACTTATCACAAAGAAAGGAAGAAATCTACAAGCTTGTCGTAGACGAAATAGAGGAAGATAGACCGATGGATATAAGAGGCTATATAAGGAGCCATAGTATGTATAGTATGAGAGGCAGTGATCAAGAAAGATGTACACGGATTCCCAATAACACACCACACTACACGGAAGGACATAAACAACATAATAATACACATGAACGGATAGGAACACGTAGAATTGAAGCAACACAAAAGGAGAGTGACTGGAAGGAGTCTAACAGGATAGGAGACAACTGGAGAGTAGGATGGGAAGATGACTATGGAGAAACATCAACAGGTAGTCAGAGTCGCACAATGGCAGGAAGAACACAAGTCCATGCAGAACAGGAAGCAACATCTGATCGGTTAACCCCAACCCCCCAAATTTTATACAGCGAACAAGAGGAGATGGGCACATATAGGCCAGAAGAAGACAGGATACAAGTATGGCAATATACAGAGAGTAAACAGTACAATGAGATTCTAGAAGATACGACAGGAATAAGGAAACAATGGAATAATGTTGAAACAGAAATAGATGCACCGTACAAACATACGAGAGCTGCAGAACAAAAAAACAGAGCACAGGAGCAGCAGCTATTGAAACAAAAGGAGCAACAGATAGAGACTAAACAACAAAGTGGTGAAAGTCAAACTCAGAACACAGAGGACACATCAGCTAAAGATTCAGATACGCAGGAAGAGATGAAGGAAGAGAAAATAAGAGGGATGAAGAGACAGCGGTCGTCGTCATCAGACGATTCAGAGGATTACAGAAGGCGTCTAGCAAAGTTGAGACATGTAGAAGAGGTCAGACTAAAGAGGAAGAATAAAGCAAGAAATAGTAGTGTAGCGGAGATGAAGGACATACGGGCAATTGTTCAATATATGGACAGGAAATTTGAAGAATTCGAAAAAGAGAAATGTAGTCATAGAGAAGTGCAAGAAGAACAAGATAGAAAGACCAAGGGAACGTGTCAATGGGATATAGACAGTGTCGACCAAGGAAGGTCGAGGAAAAACAAAGAGGAAGAAGGAAATAAAGATAGAACAAAAATAGAACAGTTAACTGCACTTTGCGCAGATTTAGAGAAGAAGTTGGAAGAGTTAGAAAGCAAACAGGAAATGAGTAGACAGACATCAGAGAAAAAAGAAGATGTAACAGCACCTGGGTCAGGTGATGATATAAAGAAAGCCACTGAGAAGGCGAAGCAGAAAGAGGAAGAAGTTATGAAACATGATAGTACTAGAAGTACAGATCGACGAAAATACCGATCTAAGAGTAGAGATAATATGGAGGCAAGTAGGGATATGGGTCGAAGAGAATACCGAGCCAAGAGCCGAGAGGGTAGTAATAGGAGAAATACGAGTCGAGGAGAATACCGATTCAAGACTAGAGAGAGCGAGGAGAATAGGAGAGATAATAGTAGAGAAAGAAGGAGGGATACGGATAGAAGGGATTTCCGATCCAAGAGCCGAGATAGGCTGAGAAATAGAAGTGAGGATAGAAGAGATACGGGTCGACGGGAATACCTATCCAAGAGTCCAGAGGGACTAGATACACAGAGAAATAGAACACATACGGATCGACGTGATTACCGATCTAAGAGCCGGGAGGCTAGAAAAGAGGAAGAGAGAGGAAATACGGATCGAAGTGAGTACCGATCCAAGAGCCGAGAGGCTAGAAAGGGAGATAGAAATAGGAGTAGTAGTATGAGAGATACTAGGAGTACAAGTCGAGGTAGCGACAAATTAAAGAGTACAGGGAGTACGAGAAGGGAAGAAATAGAAGATAGAGAGAAACCGAGGCAAACGGTTGACGAAGTAAGAAGTAAGGAGGTTGAGAGAAACTCGGGAGATATACGAGATGGAGAGGTACAGAGAAATCAAAGAGTTGAAGTCAGAACGGTGGAGGAGACGCAAGAGATAGATAAACAGATAGCATTAGAGGCGCTCAAGAGTAAGGAGGCCATAGCTATGAGGTTTTTCGAATTTATGAGTAAGTGAGAAAAGGAGAGACGTAAGAGGTTATGAGAGGAAAGGCATAGCAAATGTTACAGAGAAGTTTAAGGCGAGAGAGGCCATGATCATGACATTTTTGGAGATGAAGTAGTGAGGAAATAGGGAGAGAGGAGGCTATGGGAGGAGACATAGCATATTAAGATATATAACCAAGATGGCGGCGGTTGCTAGTCTTAAAAAGACAAGTATGATTGGTCCATACCGCACTTAAGAAGTAAACTGGGTACACTGGACCAATAGGGTACTGCAGTAGAGGAGAGAAGGAAAGGAGATGTAAGAAGTAGATTAGAGGCCATGGTAGTATGGCGGAAATTATGTGAAACGCCGTGGTGAAGACGGCAAGAATAGTGCAGACTGACATGTTGGTGAGGCCGTGGAGGAGGACGGCAGTTATGGAGCAATATGAGGTATGGAGGTACGGAGTAATATGGGGGTGGAGATTTTGAGGAGGCCGTGCAGGAGGATGGCAGAAACATGGAGTATTATGGTGAAATGTGGAGAAATATGGATGTACAGATTTTGAGAAGTCGTAGAGTAAGACGGAAATTATGGAGCAATATGAAGTAGGGAGGTACGAGGTAATATGAAGATAGAGATTTTGAGGAAGCCGTAGAGGAGGACGGCAGAAACATGGAGTATTATGGTGAAATGGGAGAAATATGGAGTTACATATTTGAGCAGTCGTAGAGGAAGACAGAAAGAATAATAGAGATTTTGAGAAACCGTTGAGGAGGACGCGGTTTTGTGGGGTTTTCTGTGAGAAATATGGAACAATAAGGGAAAAATGAGATTTTGGGAAGTCGTGGAGCAGGACGGCAGAAATATGGACAAATGAGAAGAATAGAGACAAATGAAGTATGGAGAAATATGGAGACGGAGATTTTGGATAAAAGGAGAGTAGTAGAAAATTGCAGCGGGAGTCTAGTTGTTTGGAAGCTAGATGCAATCGTTCTACACTGAACATAAAAGTGAGCTGAGTAGGTCCGAACGATGGACTACAGCAGTAGTAGAAGAGAAGAGGAAAGAGGCAGGGAAGCCATAGATTAAGGGAGAGAGACGTTGAGAATGGGAAATTCAGAAGTCACGGAGAGGGGACGGAAAAGAATTACGAGATAACTGAAGGAGCATATGGAGTAACTATAGAGAATATGGCGATAGATGAGAGCCATAGGGAAATGGCGAAGATATAGAGAAAATTTGATAATTAGAAGTGATAGTCTAGAAGGAGCCGACAACGGAGTTGAAGAAGATGCAGATTTTTTTTTCGGCAGTTGCCAGAGTCTGGTGAAGACTTTGTGGGAAGCGAGGCTTCTCCAAGTTATAAGAGATGGAGGTTGTAGGGAGATAATAAGGAAGAATAATGAGAGATAGAAAAACTAAGGAAATGAGAATAGAGGAGAGAATAATTATGTTGAGAAAACAGTACACAATTGTATATGGTTACGGGTTTCTTTTAAACACAAGGGAAGATGGAAATGAAATGTAGATAACGTAGGAAAGATATGCAACTAAGTAGAACGATTAATGAGATAGGCAGAATTTCAAGATAATTCGCGTAGGCGGGATAATAAACTTGGGAGTAGAGATAAAAGGGATGGTAAATGACTAATGAAGTTAGAAAGGTCTAGTAAGAGTCGTAAAGGAGCAAACGACAAGGTGTACTATGAAAGAGTTCCATTATGAACAAGTTGTAATATGAAAAGAGTTGTATTCAGTTTTTTTTTTTTTTTTTTTTGTAACCAGCGGCACCTGGGCCTTCAGCCCTTCGGCCCAATGACATGTCATTGCGAGGCTGGGGAACCTGAGGACTTTCCTTCCAACCCGGTCAGGAGCTTCGCTCCTTCCCATCCACAGAGGGTTTATCACAGGAGCCGTTCAGGCTATTCAGTCAAATTTCCGGCCGTAAACATTTCTTCAAACGCCGACGCCCGGGTTTGAACCATGAACACCTGGTCGCCAGTACAACGCCGAAGCCATTACACCAGCGCGGCTCCCAGTTGTATTCAGTAAAATGTATAATATGAAAACAGTTCCATGATGGAAAATGTATATTATGAAATGGAAATGGTAGACAGGAAGATGAGTGAGGTTGATTAGAAGTGGAGAATGGTGGGTCTCATTGGAACAGAGGTTGGTGAAGAGAGGGATGGAATTGGTAGTAGAAGTGGAAAGGAAGAGAGTGAGTGGAGATTTTTCGGGAAATTTTTCTCTGTGAGAGAAATTTTTTTTTTTTAAGGGGGGGGGGAGATGTGTGAACGGTGGTTTGGTTTTGATAGAGAGAAAGAATGTAGAAAAATGGTATGGATGGGTTTGGTTACAGATTATTTGTCGTTGATGAAGGGAGATAAGATGTGTAAGGTTAGGCTTTGTCTTAAGGGAAGTAACTTAGAATTAAGTCCCTTACAGGTTTGAGTGAGTTGATAAAAAAGTATTGCACGAGAAAGTCGAGATGCGTAAACACATGTTAGGCGTGAACGAGGAATGTTAGAACGGGGTTTTGACAGAGTCTGGTTTGAGACGCGCAAGGCGTAGACAGGGAAAGGTGTTTCTCTCAAGTGTGTAGTTAGATATTGAACGTACAGCGTAAGATTTTATATTGTTGTATAAGATATATTCGGAGCACCAAAGTGTGTGTGTAAGAAAAAGTGTATTTCAAATGAAGAAACAAAACAGGTACGTTTTGACATTTTGATTATTTACTGCGTATGTGGCTCAGCAGACCAGGTCTGAGCAGAGGACAGTAAACAGATGAAATCTTGGTAAAAGTGACAGCCCTGGCGGTTAAGGCCAGTTTCTCGTATAGAGATATAACAAGAAACATGGGAAAAGAAACATAAACAGAAGAACGACAGGAAGTTCTGTCTGAATAAATATATGACAGGTTCTATAGCTGGGACAAGTAATAGTAAGAAGACAAGCAAAAATGTATGTGAAAAAATGGATACTGAGATTGTTTGAAACTGAAGATTGTATTTTGCAAGACTGCCAACCTTGAAGAGAAAGGTTGGGCATACCATTTTTACTCAGTTATCAACGTATGTTAATAAAGTTCTACCATTGATATTTTCACTGCTGTTTTGAGTGGTATCGATTGATAAACAGTGGGTATGAAGAAAAAGTAGAGTCAGTCTGAGTGAAGGAAGTTTCTAGTATTTACTTTACAACACACTATCTACTGAAAGGGCAGTGGTCCGAATCTTGCAATACCCATCCTCGTCGACATAATGTTAAAATATACTAATATTGTTGCTAAATTTTTAATATTACTGGTTTCTAATACTGGATGGCTGTTTGGGATTCTTTAATCATCCCCAGTTCTTTAATATACAACTTTCAATGTCTACTTCTTTGGGGAATATTTTTATTATGTTACACAATGGGCTTTAGTATTGGATGCTGATGAAGCGTCCTGTGCCAGATATTATACTTAACTGGCACAACTGGAACTGTCCGTATTCTTGCTGTAAACACGAACACTTTTATACTGGCCCAAAAGTAACAGGGTGGACTCTGTAGACCTCTGTCACTACTGGAAATGAAAAGACTTCTCAACTGCTTTTCACAGACATCTGGCACCAGGCTAGTGCCAGATAAAAACCCTGTAACAATGAAATAATGCCTCCTTGGTGATATCATACTTAAACTGTTATTTCTACAAATTATAATACATAAGAAATAAAGATCTGGGTCATATCTAATTGACCAACCCAGCTCATCCATTATAAAGTGTACCAGTGTTGTTCACATGTCTCTCCTCTCAAGGCGGCCATACATCTGCAATAATAATATTAATCTTTCTTTTCTTCCATACAATAGGATAGGTGAGCTGTGTCCATCTGGCCATCTAAGAAAACTTTTTTATTTCACAAAACATGTGCATTTTTACAAAACTGGCAATGTGTTATAGCATAAATCTACCTCTAGGCCCTGCATAAATCAGCTAAGGACCTATGTACTTACTTTCGTAATGGCAGTATCTCTCACTCACATTTTTAAACAAAATATATATGAATAATTTCTGCCTTACCATAAATTCAATGAATAAACACAGGTACGTTGATTAGCAGACTTCAGATGTCCTGCTGGCTGGACTGTGATGCCTATTATTGGTTTACTTTATATATTTAATTTAATAAGGCAAGTCACACTTCCCAGAATTTCAAACGTCCTGTTCGAGGGACTGTATTATACAAATGGCGTCGAGACTTTGAATTTTTTCAATATTATAAAATACGTTGGCCAATGAGCTAACGACTACTTTTGAATTTGAAAATAAAAGCAAAAACAGACTTGATTTTTGGACCTAACAAGTTTTCTCCTCACTCATTCTTAGATTTCTACTGCTAAAATATATTTCGTGTTAAGCCATCCCATAATTTCTCTCCCCTTGTCTACCCCTCCTCCAACAGAATACATGCTTGCTTGTCTCATTTCCAACAACGCGTTCAAAATTGTAATCGTTAGTGAATGCAAAATGAATGCAAAACCGCCAGTCTGTCCGTTTGTCTGCACGAACAAATACAGTCTTTTGTCAATAACTTTCTTATCTACTGGGGGATTTTGTAATTTTAAACATATTATTTATCAAGAGAAGATAAGCCATCAAACTAACTAGGTTTTATGATCCTAAACCCATTAATAAAGAAATCCATATTTTTTCCAGAGTTAGTTTCAATTTCCACTATCATATAAATTACGTTATCTTTTCTCCTCTCCCGCGTTGTCCAAAACTGAAACTACTAGTCTGTTACGTCATAAAATAGATTTTTTTGCAGTGAAAGGGCTGTCTGTGTGTTTATATATTTTCTCAGTATCTATAGTCCGAAAAAGTATTGTTTTTTGAGGGGTATTTTTAAATTCTACCGAACACCTGCCACTGTATCGTCTCGCACTGTTGTCTTGGGTAGCTAGTCCAAGAATCTAACGCTTGACAATTTGTGGCATGTTTTTGCGCTCTCTCTCTCACTTTTATGCGTTCGTTTATGCCTCCCCTGTTTTATTCTTACTATCTTTCTTGGAACAACTATGCTTGTTGTTTTCAAAATGTTTACCGTTAACCCTTGACGGGAGAGTTATAAAATCCAATACCACTAGCGCGGCAATAAGGTTTCACACCACGTTCTTATCTCAATGCGATGACTGGCGCGGGGAAAGAAGACTCGTTACAACTTTACTATTTCTATTTCTACTCATATTATTTTTACTTTTATACTTATAATTAATAATTTTATCGCTGTATCATTGTACTTTATCACAGGCGGTAAGGGCTGGATTTCATAAATTCTTTTTTTACTCGAATGTAAGTCGGTGGTACGTTATCTATTTAAGGTCCAAAAAGAGAAAATTTTTTTTCGACTTACTCGAGTATTTACTATATATATATATATATATATATATATATATATATATATATATATATATATATATATATATATATATATATATATATATATATATATATATATATATATATATATATATATATATATATATATATATATATATATATATATATATATATATATATATATAGAATGAACCACAGTTGGGGCACTGTACGAAGGATGGCCGCCGACCGAGCAAAGTGGAATCAATTTGTTGCTGCCCTACAAGACGCCACCAGGCGTGATGGCCGCTGACTGCTTTGACGGTTGGCGGTTATGGATCAAAGAAGAAGAAAGAATATATATATATATATATATATATATATATATATATATATACACCCTTTAGCTCCCCTATGAGCATAGGCCTTCAACAAACACATGCCAAGTCTTCCTGTCCTGTGCCATATGCTCAAGTTCTTTCCATGTTTTCCTCATCATTTTTATCTCTGTATCCAGTTCTCTTCTCCATGTGTTTTTTGGTCTACCTCTGCCTCTCTTTCCCTGTGGATTCCAGAACAAGGACTGCCTTGCAATGCTATCAACAGGTCTCCTCGATGTGTGTCCTATCCATCGCCAGCGTCTTCTTATCAACTCTTGTTCCACTGGCACTTCTCTGGTTCTTGAGACAGACAGACAGACAGACAGACAGACAGACAGACAGACAGACAGACAGATAATGTAGAAGTGCCACATAACGTTTAATAAACTCGGGAAGCTTATTTGGCGCTGCTTATTCCTTGAGAAAGAGGTTCATGAGAAAGCTTAAAAGACACTGGGAGGTTTATAGGTTGTAAGACACTGGGAGATACATAGGTTGTAAGACACTGGGAGGTTTATAGGTTATAAGACACTGGGAGGTTTATAGGTTGTAAGACACTGGGAGGTTTATAGGTTGTAAGACACTGGGATGTTTATAGGTTGTAAGACACTGTGACGTTTATAGGTTGTAAGACACTGGGAGGTTTATAGGTTGTAAGACACTGGGAGGTTTATAGGTTGTAAGACACTGGGAGGTTTATAGGTTGTAAGACAGTTTCACAACAGATACTGTCAGAAGGGAGTGAAGTGTTACATTTTCCACTAATCAGCGCAACTTTATGAGGACCAGTTTCCTTTCTTGCTACCTTTGCCTTCCATACTGAAGAGCAGAGTCAAGCACCCCTTGACATCTCAGTATACTTTAGCGTGATGCTACCATCTATCGCCCTAATTATAACCGACAATTATGTCGACCAAAAAGATGGATGAGCTGAGGCGATCTGGCCCTAATCCACTCTTGTCCTACTTTGATTTTTTTTTAAACTGACGACGCAGAATGAGATAGATCCGGTGAGAGGGGGGGGGGAGGGGGGGGGCGACATACACTCCCAAATACTATTCAACATTGCCCGTACTGTACTGGAGAACTATTAAAAACCCTATATGTAATACTCTGCGTCTTAAACAGTAGAACAAAATGGAGTACTGTGTGTGCGTGTATTTTTTTAATAATATGCATTTGTTATCGATTTTTTTTCCTAAATAACTATTGTTATCTTCTTGTTCTCAGTTCATCCACAACTATGATGAAGTCGCTCCTGATCCTTACCCTGTTAGCATGTTCTACGTTATCATCGGCCCAACAAATCAATACAAGTGCTGATCAGAACGATGTTAATGCTGCTACCACAGAGGTCACGTCTAGCCCAAACTCAAATGGTACCAGTGATCAAGTCATTAACACGACCACAACGGAGAACACGACAGCCCCCACCTACAATGGGAATGCTACCATAACGGACAACACTTCTGCTCATGTTTCAAATGGTACAAGTTTTGAGAATGTTAACACAAGCACAAGTGAGAATGTTAACACCACTACATCTGAGAATGTTAACGCAACTACAACTGAGAATGTTAACACCCCTATATCTGAAAATGTTAACGCAACCACAACTGACAACGTTAACGCAACTACAACTGAGAATGTTAACACCACTATATCTGAGAATGTTAATGCAACCACCACTGACAACGTTAACGCAACTGCAACTGAGAATGTTAACACCACTATATCTGAGAATGTTAATGCAACCACCACTGACAACGTTAACGCAACTGCAACTGAGAATGTTAACGTAACTACAACGGAAAATGCTAACACAACTACAAATGAGAACGCTAGCACAACTACTTCTGGGAATGTAAACGCAACTATAACTGACTATGGTAATGCAACTGCAATTAAAAATGCTAACACTACTAGAACTGAGAACGTTAACACAACTGCAACTGAAAATGTTAACACAACTACATCTGAAAATGTTAATGCAACCACAACTGACAATGTTAACGCAACTACAACTGACAATGTTAACACAACTACATCTGAGAATCTTAATGCAACCACAACTGGCAATGTTAACGCGACTTCACCTGGGAATGTTAACACAACCATAACAGAAACTGTCAACACAACTACAGCTGAGAATGTTAACACAACCGTAGATGAGAATGTTAACACAACCACAGCTGAGAACTCTACCACTCCTATTTCCAATGGCACAACTTTTGAGAGTGTTGACAACACGACAACAGAGAACACTCCAGCTTCTGCCTCAGATGGCTTCATTGTTGGGGATGAGAATACTACCACCACTGTTGAGACCCCCACACCAACTCCTGTTCCTCAAAACACAAGCACTGAGCCTGTTACGGAGACCACTACAACCGTTGAGACTACAACGACGCAAACCACAACAGAACCCCGCCCTACAGAAGCCAAACCGAAGCCATTTACCGCGGAGTGTCTTTCTCTGTACAAGAACTGCACAGAACCGTACCTGACTGAACGCGCGTCCTACTGTACAGTTTTCAAAAGCGCAGAGCCGTGCATACTGAAAAGTTCCTATAGGTATGTATATATACTCATGGAAAAAAGTAAGTGTGCAACACTTTACAGGGCACTGTGTGTGATTTCATGGACGAAATGAAATAACAGTTGGCACACAATGTGGTTGAATATTGAATAAAAGACCAAGTGATCACTTTGATTTTAGTGAAAGTGTCTTGAAAGAAAGATAAAAACTAAAGTCAGTGTGGCATCCCCACGAAAAAATGAAATCTTGATTTCAGTACCGTGTATGTCCACCTATTCCGCACTGTTCTGCACAACACGGGTCTTAAACCTGGAATGTTCCTGGCAGTCCATGTTGCCTGAATAAACCTGTTACGCAAGTGCATAAGGCGTACGTAACGGTCTTGCGCAGGGGTGGTAACTCGTGGTCGGCCACTTCTATGGCGATCAGCAGTAGATTCAGTTTGGTGGAAACGAGCTTACGAGCTTGAATGCGTGATAGTGTTCCTGTGAACATTGAAATGTTGTGATACAGCTAATATAGTCGCTCCAGCAGCTAACACCCCCATAGCTATTGCTCGCTGTTGTTGGTTCAATCTTGGCATTGTCAAAAAAGATGTTTCTGTTGGACTCTTGGTACTCTCTATTTCAACGATTACGTTTTCACATGCTTGTGATTAGAGCTACACACTTACCTTCCTTTTATCTGTGATAAATTCTCCCCTACGGCACTTTTCACGTGATTTATCTTGCACCGTGATTATCTCCCCATGAATAGTGCAATCCAATTGTAATTGCACGGGTAAGTGAACAACACTCACACAGAAATGTGTGCCAACTTGCATTTGAGTTCACCCAAGAACACACGCACAGTGCCCTGTTGAGTGCTGCACACTTACTTTTTTCCATGAATATATATATATATATATATATATATATATATATATATATATATATATATATATATATATATATATATATATATATATATATATATATATATATATATATATATATATATATATATATATATATATATATATATACTAACAATCAAAAGAACAACTGAAAGAGTTGCTCAGCCTAGGAACTGCCCAACATCACGCAAGAAACCAAGTAAACGTACAGGAGAAATGAGCATTAGGACCTACAAGCTGAGAGAGCCAGAAATTAAGACCAGATATCAGGGGCTTATTGCTGCAGCGGTGAGCAACACAGAAGAACGACCTGATGACTTGGAAACCCTCTGGATTAAATTCAAGGATATCATAAAGACAGCTGCTGCAGAAGCATGCGGTGAAGTCCGACTTGGGAACAAGAGAAAGAGGACACCTTGGTGGACAGAGGAAGTCAAAGAGAAAATAAGAGAGAAGAAAATGGCATGGAAACAATACTTAGGAGCTAAAAACACAACAGGACAAATGGAAAAATATAGAGAATATGTGACACTCAGAACAGAAGCAAAGAATAAAGTGCTAGCAGCAAAACAGAAGTCCTGGGAAGAATTTGGAGAAAAGCTAGAAAAAGATGCACAAGAAAACCAGAAATTGTTCTATAAGACCCTAAAGAACATGAGGAAGGAAAAACAATGCCCTCTCAAATTTATAAAGGACAAGCAAGGCAAATTGCTTACTGCCCCGAAGGAAGTAATGGGAAGATGGAAAGAATATTTCTCAGAACTCCTGGATGGTGAGCATGGTGAAGCATCAGAAATGATAAACACTAGCACAGAAGAGAAAACCAATGATGGTGAAGATGACATAAAGATGGAAGAACTGAAGGCAGCACTTGAGAAAATCAAGATGGGCAAAGCAGCAGGGCATGATGGTATAACACCAGAAATGGTTAAGTTCATGGGAGCATCAGGCGACCTATTACTCTTAAGGGTTTTACAGGCAGCGTGGTACAACAAGACAATACCAAAGGATTGGGAGATTGCCATCATAACACCAATTTTCAAAAAGGGTGACAATCGACAGTGTGGAAACCATAGAGGCATATCCCTTCTCAATGTCCCTGGTAAAATCTACTCTAGAATCCTAGAGCAGAGACTCCGACGCCTAGCTGAGCCACAATTGGATGAGGTCCAGTGCGGATTCCGAGCAAACCGAAGTACTCAAGACCTAATCTTCACACTCAGACAGCTGAGTGAAAAGGCCCTTGAGTATAAGAGTGAGATGCATCTTTGTTTCATAGATCTGGAAAAGGCGTTTGACAGGGTCCCCTGGAGCAAACTTTGGTACTGTTTGGCAAGGAAGAATATTCCAGCACCTCTGATTCATGCTATACAGAGCTTCTACAAGTCTAGCAGAAATTATGTGAGGACAGCAAACCATAAGTCGGAAGAGTTCAGGACCACCACTGGTGTAAGACAAGGTGATATCCTATCACCTTACCTCTTCATACTCCTTATGGACGATGTCATCAAGGCATGTAAGGAGAGAACAAGAAAGTATTCAGTGGGGTACTGGAAGATAGACAGGTCTATATTTCGGAGCTGGCATTTGCTGATGATGTTGCCCTGATTGCTAAATCAGAGGCACATCTCCAATCCAACCTGCAAATCTGGAAGGAAGAGCTGGAGAAGAGAGGTATGGTCATAGGCAGCTCTAAAACAAAATCCATGGTGATATCACGAGAAGAAAGAAAACATCAGATTAAGCTGGGAGAGCAGGTCCTGGAGCAGGTCGACCACTTTAAATACCTCGGAGCTATTATAGACCGAAAGGGAGGCATCAAAGAAGAGTTGGCCACTCGAAAAGCAGCAGCTGGGAGACTTTTTCAGGCCATAAATCGAGGATTCCTCAGCAAGAGAGAGGTTGGTAAGAAAACGAAGATGGCTGTATACCGCTCCACCTATGTCCCAGTCTTGACATACGGATGCGAGTCATGGGCAATGACTACAACCCATAAAAGCCAGATCCAAACCTCAGAAATGAGGTATCTGAGGAAGGTGGTTGAAGTAACAAGAAGAGACATGGTACGCAACCAGACGATACGTCAAGGCCTTAAATCCTACCCCCTGCAGACCCAAGTAGAACAGTCCTAATTAAGATGGTTTGGTCATGTCTGCAGAATGGGAGAAGATCGGATACCACGACAAGCATGGGAAACAAAGAGCCAAGGATCCAGACCCCGAGGACGACCCAGAGTCCGCTGGGAGGACAACATTAGACAATCTTTGAAGGATCGAGGACTAGAATGGAACCAGGCCAGGAGGAAGACAGCCGATAGGATAGTCTGGCGCTCTCTCTTCCAAACCTCTACACCTCACGGTAGAAGGGGAACGACTAAGTAAGTAAGTAAGTAAGTAAGTAAGTATATATATATATATATATATATATATATATATATATATATATATATATATATATATATATATATATATATATATATATATATATATATATATATATATATCATGTGAAACATACTGTTACAGAAACTACTCCTGCAAGAGTTTTGCTTTGGCCCATGATTCCTCAAGGGGCGAACCTACGCTTCCTCAAGGGGCGGTCCTACGCTTCCTCACGGGGCGATCCTACGCTTCCTCAAGGGGCGGTCCTACGCTTCCTCAAGGGGCGATTCTACGCTTCCTTAAGGGGCAATCCTGCGCTTCCTCAAGGGGCGATCCTACGCTTCCTCAAGGAGCGATCATACGCTTCCTAAAGGAGCGATCATACACTTCCTTAAGGAGCGAACCTACGCTTCCTTAAGGGGCGGTCCTACGCGTCCTCAAGGGGCGATCCTACGCTTCCTCAAGGGGCGGTCCTACGCTTCCTCAAAGGGCGATTCTACGCTTCCTTAAGGGGCAATCCTACGCTTCCTCAAGGGACGATCCTACGCTTCCTCAAGGAGCGATCCTACGCTTCCTCAAGGGGCGGTCCTACGCTTCCTCAAGGGGCGATCCTACGCTTCCTCAAGGGGCGGTCCGCAGTGGTTGCTTTATGCTTAAAAAAATGAGAAAAAAAAATTATGATGGTCTAAGAGACTTTCGAAAATGGATGCTTGCTTAGAATAGAAGTTTTGGAATGGTGTGACAAGATCACCAATGTGGAACTGGCGACAAGAACCAGACAAGCGGTAGTGAAACAAAGAGATGAGAAGAGAAGACGCTGATTGTTGATATGACACACACTGAGGAAACCTGGGGATAGCAATGCCTGCTAGTCTTTATTCTAGAATCCTTAGAAGCAAGAGAAGCAGACGTAGACAGAAAAATACATGGACACGAGAATTGGAGACAGAAAATGAAAATGACTAGACAGACATGAAAAGACCTTGAGTTGATGGCGCGCGACAGAAAGACTTGGGATATGTTTGTTGAAGGTCTATGCTCTTTGGGGAACTCAAGGAGAATGAATGGTTTGAGAAAAACATAAATTAACAAGGAGCTGTAGTAGCGCAATGGTTAATGCACTGATTTCCTAGCTCGGTGGTTCGTGGTTCGATCCCAGTTGAGGTGGGATTTTTTTTTAGACCGCAAACGGCTCCGGGGTCGACCCAGACTCATGAATTGGGTACCAGAGCAACTTTTGAGAAGGTAAAGGCGGCTGACGTGATGCTGACCACATCACCCCTAGTGTGCCGATGGTAAAAAAAATATGAGCCTAACACCATATTCCCCATATGCCACTATGGGCGTGTAAAAGAACCCTTATAAATAAGATTGTATTCACCTCGTCAGGGACGGACTGAAAGATCGAGCAATCGAGCAGTGCCCCAGGGATCACAACGTTAGAGGGTCAACTCTCCGGGTAGCTTCCATCTAGTTTAATATAAGTCGGACGGGTGGTTAGAGGCCCGGGTCCCAGAGCTCCGTCAGTCCGCCTATGCAGCTTGCTTATTGTACCCGCTTACATTGTTCTCTCCCTTTACAGTAACGCAAGCGAGACGTGCACTGATGCTGAGATATTCCTTCTTGAGCAACTCGACTGCGAGCCGTCAACGTTCTTTAATACAGATAATGGAACTAAAACTGTCATAGGGGAAGCGTGTCAAGGTCGCATCACTGAGTGCCTATTCCTCTATGAAGATACGCATCCCATAAGCGTGGCGTATTCGTTTGGAAGCTTGTTCTGTGACACCGTTAGAGACGACAAGTCATGCCTCTTAAAGAAGAATAACTGGTAAGATTTATCGCTATCGATGCTGTCCTCTTTATGATCATCATCATGTTAAATACTACCATCGCCGACATTACCATTACTTTCATCGTCATACCACCAGCACGATCACCATTATTCATTCATTCATAACCCTCCACTCCCAAAGGAGCATAGGCCTTCAACAAACACATGCCAAGTCCTCCTGTCACGTGCCATCATCTCAAGTTCTTTCCATGTTCTCCTCATCATTTTCACCTCTGTTTCCAACTCTCTTCTCCACGTACTTCTTGGTCTTCCTCTGCCTCTCTTGCCCCGGGGGTTCCAGAACAAGGACTGCCTTGTAATGCTATCAACAGGTTTCCTCAGTGTGTGTCCTATCCATCGCCATCGTCTTCTTCTCATCTCTTGTTCCACTGGCACTTGTCCAGTTCTTGTCATCAGTTCCACATTGGTAACCTTGTCATACCATTTTAATCCCTCTATTCTACGCAAGCACCCATTTATGAAAGTCTGTAGCTTTTTGGTTGTTGTCTTTGTTGTTCTCCATGTCTCAGAGCCATACAATAGGACTGACTTCACATTTGAGTTGAAGATTCTTATTTTCGTGTTGGATCCTATTTCTCTTGATCTCCATATATTTCCCAATGCAATGAAAGCTCCTCTTGCCTTTTGTATTCTTATTTTGATATCGCTGTCTGTCCCTCCAACTTTGTCTATATTACTGCCAAGATATGTGTATGATTCTACATCTTGTATTGGTGTTTCTTCAAGTTCAACCCTGTTTTCATTACCTGCATTTATTCGCATTATTTTTGTCTTTTCCCTGTGTATTTTCAGACCCAATTGCTGTGACCTCTCATCGAGTGTTTTCAATTTGTCCTGCATCTGATTACGGTTATGGGACAGGAGAGCCAAGTCATCAGCAAAATCCAGATCATCCAACTGCTTAGTCAGAGTCCACTGGATTCCATTTCTGTTGTGTGTTGTCGATGATCTCATAACCCAATCTATTGCCAGCAAGAAAAGAAATGGAGACAAGAGGCATCCCTGTCGCACTCCTGTTCTTATCCCAAATGGTTCTGTAAGCTGTCCTTCATGAAGAACTCTGCACGTCATGTCTTCATAGGTTTTCTTTATTAAATTAATGATCTTCAGGGGAACTCCATAATGCCTCATCAATTTCCAAAGTGATTCTCTGTCCACACTGTCAAATGCTTTTTCGTAGTCCACAAATCCGATGTATAGTGGTGAATTCCATTCCAGACTTTGTTCAACTATTATTCTCAAAGTGGCTATCTGGTCTGTACATGATCTGTTTTGTCGAAAACCTGCTTGTTCATCTCTCAATTTCTTGTCTATGGACTCCTTTAATCTCTCAAGGATAATCCTGTTCAATACCTTTCCTGGCACTGATAGTAACATTATTCCTCTATAATTTGTGCACTCTTGTAGATTTCCCTTCTTAGGCAACTTAACCAGATATCCTTCCTTCCATTCTGCTGGTATCTCTTCTTTTTCCCAGACTTTACCAAGTAATTTATATAACATCTCTGTAGCCGTGTCGATATCTGCTTTGATGGCCTCTGCTGGAATGCCATCAGGTCCAGACGCTTTTCCATCTCTTAGAAGCTTTATGGCTTTCTTTATTTCTTCCTTCGTTGGTCTTTCACCGTTAATTTGTAGCTCTTCTTCTGCTGGCTGGATGTCCGGCGGGTTTTGTGGAGCTGGTCTATTGAGAAGGTCCCCAAAATATTCCGTCCACCTCTTCATTTGCTCTTGTATATTGCTGAGCAGTTTCCCATTCTTATCTTTTATGAGGCAACTTGTTTGCTTGTATTTCCCTGTTAGCTTCTTTGTGCTGCTATACAGTTCTCTCATATTTCCTTTGGCTGCAGCATCTTCTGCCTCTCTTGCCAACTCCTCAATATACTTTCTCTTGTCTCTTTTGATACTTCTTTTTACTTCTTTGTTTGCTTCTGTGTACACTTCTTGAGCCTTGGCTTTGGAACTTCTGGTTTTGCTTGTGTTTAACTCTGCTTTCTTGTTTTTTCTATCTTTTATCTTATTGATGGTTTCTGTTGTTATCCATGCTTTTTGTTGTCTTTCCCTTTTCCCCAGTATTTCTTCACATGTCTCCTTCCATACCGTTTTGACCTGCTGCCAATAGTCTTCTGTATTCTCTACATCTTCCAACTGTTGGAGCACTTGGAATTTGTTGGATACTGTGACCGCAAATTTGTCTCTTGTTTCTTGATTTCTTAGCTGTCCTACATTAAACTGTTGTCTATAATTTTGCATTGTTGCATATCTCTTGAGTTTCATTTTTACTTTGGCTATCAGAAGATGGTGATCTGATGCCACATCTGCTCCTCTATATACCTTTACATCCTGCAATGATGATCTAAACTTCTTCTTTATGCATATATGATCGATCTGATTTTCTGTTCTATGGTCTGGTGATATCCATGTTGCCTTGTGTATTCTCTTATGTGGAAACATGCTTCCTCCTATAGCCAGTTGATTTGAAGCACAGAAGTTTGCGAATAGTTCTCCATTTTCATTCATTACTCCTAGCCCATGTTTTCCCATGACTTCTTCAAATCCGGTATTGACTGTACCTATCTTTGCATTCATGTCACCCATCAAAATTATGATGTCTCTTCTTTTTACTTTATCCATAATTTCCTGTAGTTTAGTATAAAATACTTCTTTCACAGACTCTTCTTTGTCATTAGTTGGTGCATAACATTGGATGACATTGACATGAATTTTCTTTTTAGCTGTTTTGAAAATAGCTGTTATTATTCTGGGTCCCACAGCTTCCCATTCAATGAGTGCTTTCTGTGCTTCTTTAGATAACATAAGAGCTACCCCTTCACTGTGGTGTGAACTTTCGTCTTCGTGTCCTGAGGACAGCACCAATTCACCTGTGATGAGTTTCTTCCTGTCTACCCCCTTCCACTTTGTTTCACACATTCCCAGAACCTCGATTTTGTATTCCCTCATTTCTGCTGCTACTTGTGCCACTTTCCCTTGTTCGTTCAATGTCCGAACATTCCAGGTGCCAAATCTGGAAGTTCTCCTAGAAGAAAGAAGGTTAGTCAGCAACACAGATTCCTTTCGGCTTTCTCTGTGTTGCATCATACGCCTCCCCGCGAGAGGACCTTCCCCTGTCTTGGATGGCTGTGTTTTATTTTCTTTATTTGACTTGTCCATATTTGTTGAAGTTTTTTGTGGTTTAAATTTTTTTTTTACAGGATGGGGTAACCGGCCCCATGCCCAACCCTCCTTAGTCGCCTTCTACGACATGCTTGGCAGGGGACAGTGTTACTATTCTTTGCTCCCCTTTCGGGCCCCGGTAACACACGGGTGACGATCACCATTAACGTAACTCTAAATGTTTTTTTTTTAAATTCGTAACAGAGATAATTACAAAAGGGAGGTAACTGGCGTATTTAGTAGTGTTTGGTAGAATGAGTGTAAGATTGTTGTGGTTTTACGAATGAATTTGTAGGCTAATTTGCTGAGTATTTAATTAAAATAAAAGGAATATATAGAATTTCTTACATATTCGTTTAGCATATTTAACATGTATAAATACCTTGTCACAGGTGCGTGTGTTTGAATTAGAGCAGGGTTTCTGAACTTGAGGTTCACGTACCCCTTAAGAGTCCATGCATAGCGGGTCCGTGTACATAACCTAAATTTAAAAATGTAAAGCTTCTTTACTATACCATTATTTAATTTTTTTTCTTAAAAGGTGTCCTTAACCTTCATTTGACAATCAAAAGGGTCCATAATCTTCATAGGACAATCAAAGGGGTACATAGCCTTCATCGGGTAATAACAGGGGTCCATAGCTCGGTCACCAGGCGATCAAAGGAGTCCATAGCCTTCATCGGGCAATCAAATCAATTTATACTGGCTTGACCATGTCCGCCGCATCGAAGATGGTCGCATTCCTAAAGATATCTTCTACGGACAACTGGCAGATGGCAAAAGAACAGTTGGGCGACCACAGCTGAGGTTCAAAGATGTGTGCAAGAGATACATGAGGGTACTGGACATAAACCCAGTAGCCTAGAAGCATGAAGCTGCCGATCGCACCAAGTGGCGATGCTCCCTACGGTGTCACCTCAGATTGGGCGAAAAGAAGCTCTCACAGCATGCAGAAGAGAGCAGAAAACGCCGAAAAGAACACCAGGGAAAAAATAGCTTACGGCTATCACCCCTGGGGCGCATGTCAATAGTCAGTCATGGTACGCTTAACATTCTTCTGGAAAACCAGTCTGCAGCGCTTACCTGTGTGTTTATTAACTGTCCATGACTCACTTCCATATGTTAGAGGCTAAAGAATTAGGAGAGTACAATTCAAGTAAATGCAGTGTCGTGAAATATTCTAATCCACATATATAAATTATCAGGTAAATGTAAAGCCTAACAAATAACTTCAATAAAAGGAAAGAAGAATGGTAAAGAACAGTGCTGTCACAATGACTGTACTCGAAATCCCACTTGTTTTCTACTTCGTCTGCAAATTGTAACGTTTCACGTTGACAGTAAAAGCCTTCTGCAGCATACACGCGTTTCCCCAACACAATAAAATGTGTACTCCATTTCTAAGAAAAACCTTGAGATACGCAAGATGACCTAGATTTAAAATTCCATTCATGTCATTTTATACACTACGTTACCAAAAAACGAAAGACAGATGGACTAAAGATAGAAAGAAAGGGAGAGGCTGAAAGCAGGAACGCATGCAACACTAAACACGCGTCTCGCTATACAATTACTACCATCACGCGTGTAAGGCCACAAGCACTAGCTTTTTTCAAATCGACAGTGATAAAAAACACTACCCATACCAGAGTTAGGTTTTAAAATCCTGAAAAACGCTTATTAGGAAACATGACATTATACTGGTTTACGTTTGAAAACATGACAGTACCCAGACACCCTAAAGTTTGGAAGTGAGGAGGTGGTAACAGCACGACTATCCTAGAAGAAAATGCATATTGGCTCCATTAAATATATATATTTGGGTTCCTTAGAACTTGCTGACAAATAATATGTTAAACGTTACGCAAATAGTCTAGGAATTACCAAATTATAGCCAAAAGAAATAGTGAGGGATGTCAGACAACACCTAAATCAGAATCGCTCAGTGGCAGATTTTCACCCCACCATTGTACGGGAAATGGGTCTCCATGTTAAATCCGATTTGATTGGAGCGCAATAAATGTAAGGCTAAACACGATTAGTCGGGCTATAAATACTATCTTTTGTTGTCAGGGGAAACGGGAGTAGGAGTACTTTTTTTCAAACGATTGGGTAAACATGGCACGATTGGTTAGACCCGCGAATATAGTCAATCAGAGGCGTCAGGTCACCACCACATGTTCAAATAAACTTACTACAGAACCAGTGCGTTGAGCACCAGTGCATATTTTTTCTAAATAAAAGCCTGGGACATCGGCAGATCGAAATTGTGCTATATTCATTGCCAGTCAACGTAACTGTGTATTATTCCATGAATTGTGGGACCGTGGTCCTAAAGCTATTGAGCAGCACCTGGTCGGAGCTTTGCTGAACCTAGAGGCTGACAGCATACTCCTGGGTCCAGATAGTGACCAGTGAGGTGTCTCCAGAAAACAGGGAGGCTATTGAGCAGAGGAGTCTTTTCCTGCCGCCATCACGAAAGATAAGCCTATGTGGCCAGAGGAGCTCAACATTATGCCCCCCTCAAAATCTGACTTTATAATAAACCAGAGGGAAAATACAGTGTTTAAATTGATATGGACTGTGAACTTTTCCCCATACTACTTACAAGATAAACAAACACTTGAAGTCATGATGACAAATAACAACATCATCATCTCATCTCATCTCAACCCATAACCCGTCATCTTTGCCTTCCTCTTCTCCGTTTACCTTCGACTGTTCCCTGGAGGATCGTTTTCGAAAGGAAGTCATGACGAGTTACATGCCCAAACCAGGCAAGCTTTCGACATTTCACTATTGACAAAAGTGGTTCTTGATGGCCTGCATATGTGTTTATCTTCTCTCTAACATAGACATTTGTTTTGTGCTCTTTATAGCAAATGCGCAAAATTCTTCTATAACATTTATGCTCGAAAGCCTGAATCCTTCGCTCCGTATCTGCAGTGAGCGTCCAGCCCTCACACCCATACAAGAGAACAGATAATACAAGTGATTTGTATAATTTGATCTTCACAGGAAAACTGATGTTACTTTTCCAGATCACATTCAACCTTGTCATGGCAGCTGAGGCCATCTCAAGTCTTGTCTTGATTTCTTTATTTGATCTTCCATCACTACATATAGTGGACCCGAGATATTTAAAGGTGTTAACTTCTTCTAACGTTTGCCCATTTAACGTAATGTTGGTCGGAACATGTTTCTTATGGCTATTCACCAATATCTTGCTTTTAACAAAATTTTCTCTTGGAAGTTTCAAAACAGGTGTTTGTACCCCATTCGTTGACTTATCACTCTCAAGGGGCAATGAGAGCGCGGTCGTTGTTAATCCGGGCATCGGCCGATCCGGCAAATTATTACTGAGTTGACTTTCCATCATAACATTTCAGTGGGCAAGAGGTTTGCTTGGCGGTGCCCATCTCCTCTCCAAGTATCCTTGCAGGTACATACAAAAATGTACCTGGAGCAGTAACAATAGCCCTCAATAAATCTGTAATGTTTTGAAACACTGTCCGGTTGACACATCACAAAAACCGCCATCTTGTTCACTCGGTAAACACAAACAGCGAACTCACATGACAGGCAAACTTGATGTTTTCATCTTTAAAATACTTATCAACACAATCCAGAAAATGAGCCAAACACACTACAAACTCATACAGCATTAATGAGAGCTGCTACCACAGATACAGACTCCAAAACGACGACATGAAATGCACAACACAAAAAGTGCGGCCTACCACGCCGCCATTTTGTATCTATTTTCAAGATAGCTTGAAGAAAAAACAAAACCAGTATTACCTCATATTACTACTGCACAACTGACACACATATGATAATATTAATAAAATATGTCACTACAAGTTTCATATTGATAAATCCTGTACATATAAATTGTAATTAAAATTGATTGTGATTCCTGGTTCACTTTGTAGTTGAATCAGGACATATATATTAATGAAAGTGCTTAATACATATTGATATTTGAAAATTTACCAGTGACTCATTTAAGATAGTCTTATAGAATGGTACATGTGTGTGAGTGTCACAGTGTTGTCAAGTGTGGTGGAATAAATTAAATTGTTTATCTGTCTGTTGTTGTTGTGACTTACACTTCATCATATACATACCCTAGACATTTAACGTAGTCATCACAATATTCCAGAATAATTCTGACTGAGGCATAATGTGGTAGCAAGTAAGGTTATCTGTAAAACACTACACCTATTAGATACAGATACCTTCACAGCTGATCTCAGTCAGTACACTAAGTCCCCTATAAAAATTTATAACATCCCACTTTACCACACGCAGCGAGGAATGCATATGAGCAGTTAAGTTGGTTGGCTTATGGAAAAAACGTACAACTGTAATTTCTCATAATTATTTTGCAAATTATTACAATGCGATCAGATTTGAGGATTGCTTCCACCCTGTTGGAATCATTATCATTTCTATTGTAAAATTTAAGACGCATGGGGCGATGAAAGCGGTAGACATCTTGAAGCAGAGATAATTTATCAAATTTCGAACGAAGAGGGACAAACTTAAGACCTTTACTCATGACACACAATTCACCAGGAGATAGTTGTAGATCTGGAGGAATGCAGATAACTGTAGTTTGAGTAGACGTCTGAATAGAGGACACCGAAGATTCAGAAGAAACATGAGGACGGAGGCGAGGCAATTTTCTTTTTTATGCGTGTTCAGCCGAGTATAAAGCTCCCTATTAGTGTCGTGGATAATTGTACGAATAAGAGGGAACGATGTCGGGCACGAAGAAGTCAGTTGACGTAGTTGGTGAGCGATGTTAAATTTCAAAAAGTTCCAAGTCAGTGAGCAGGCATTTATGCCGAGCAATAACACACCTCATACGTTGGAAGGAACATTTAATCTCAACTAATAACAAGCGGTGCAGTTAAGAAGGATGAAAATGTCCAATCGACGGATGAAAGTGGGAGAGAAACCCTTTGGGGATAACTCTAACTCGAAGACTTGCGAAAATTAGAGTGGCATGTAAAGCGTGTTTGTTTTGTTTTTTTATGTATTGGAGGCCAAGTCAGAGGCAGTACGAGATATGACAGAAGGCATGAGAGAAAATGTATGGATGATAAAGGCATGAAGAGAAAAAATCAAATGTTTCTGATAAGGCATACTGAACAAACGCAAAAATATGAAAATTATCACGAAACGAAAACAGGGTAGCAGCGATGAATTTAGTATAGTATATAACAATAAATGAGGAGGCTGTTGTAAAACTGGTAAGGAAACAAATATATAAATTAAAAAAATTAAATGGTATGAAATCAGTTTTACAAGTTAACGGTACACAGGAAAAACGGGACGTTTCGGGTTTCACCCTTCGTCAGCCATAGTTACAAACAAATGACAAGGACAAGAATTACATACATGTCAAAGAAAGATACTACAAACACATACGATGATGAGAAACATATACCAAAAAAAAAGCGATACAAGCAGATGAAAAAGTAAACAACACAGGTGATGTGCGAAAAAAGAACAATAATAACGCAAGAAAATCGCAAAACCAGAAAGAAATATCGAAACAAGAAAGTAAATAATCAACAAAACGCAAAAGGAATTAACAAAACTGCTAAATCCATTCCTGATCTAAGTAGCTATATCCGTGGAATAAAAGAGAAGATCGCTCGTCAAGTAACGTCCATAGAAGTGACGTATAAGATAGCGGAAATTAAAAAGACACAAAAGGATACGAAACGAAACAATACTATAAAAATTATAAAAAGATAGTTTGCGAAAACAACGACGGAAGAAATAGAGAAGAACCGCTAGAATTCATGCAAAATGATGCTGGACATTTAGGCCATTGGGAGATAGACAACCCATTTGAAAAATGCGACGATTCTCCAAGGAAAAACTAGTTCGATCATCCCAAAGGCAAGAACGGAGGGCAGTAATATTAATATCAGAATTACATGAATGGTCAGGCCTATTAAAATGAAGAGCCACCGCTGTAGCTTTGCCATGATAAATGTCATTTAAGTGCTCACGAAACCTGTCTACCAAACGTCTGTCAGTTTCACAATATAGGTAATGACTCACCTCTTGCAGATGATAGTATAAATCAGGTTTCTGGATTCGCACGTGAAAGACTCTCTAACGACAAATTTTCCTTTCGGAAAAGTAACTCTCTGAGTTTGGAGTACAAACAGACAGCTCTTACATATACGGCGTTAGAACGTTTTAATACCAAAGTGTGAAGGGCTAGTATGTCTCAAGCGACTGTGAACAAGAATATGAATAAAATTCTGAACCCTACGATATGCCACCAAATGCGTATCACGAAGCAACTCTCTGGTAGCAGGATCAGAGTGGAGAATAGGCAGATGGCAAAACAGAATTTTTTCACCGCCAAACAGTGAGGATGGAAAGTTAAGACAAGTTTGAGTCTGTCAGATGTAGTAGTATGTTTGGTAGTAAGTGAAATCTGACGAGTAACGAGTCTGATGCGATTAAGAGCATCAGATAAAACTCTTTCAGGATAAAGACGTCGGCGAAAAAACTCGAGCATCTCTTGAGCTCGTTCACGGAAATCATCATCATCGTGACACATCCGACGTAAGCGTAGAAGTTGAGAGTAGGGAATGGAATGTTTACAACTGAGAGGGTGAGAAGAAGTGTAAAGAAGAAAACCATTAGCGTCAGTAGGTTTATAAAAGACACAAATGTTAAGGCCAGTAGGACTAATGTTGACAGTAAGGTCAAGAAAGTTTACTGATTGTCACGAAATGGATTTAGGACTAGAGACTGTCTACATATAGTGACAAGACAATAGTAAGAAGAAAGACTGAAATGATAGATTCAGATAGAAATATAGTGCAAAAATGTGAAAGTTGAGACCATTGGCTCCGAGGTTGAGAACCGAGGTTGATTCTTTCCTCGCCACTTCGGACGTTTAAATTGCTATGGCCTCGAACCACCTCTAACTACCCTATGGGGATAAGGTTCAATTAAGATTCACAAACACCAAGGTACAGACAACATATAGCTACTGTACTAAAGGAAATGACTGATGCCAGCTACAATTTATACAAGTTTATTATACACCTATACACAAACTCATATACGTGTCAAAATACATGAAGTGCGAGGATGCACACCTGAAACAAAATCAAGCACAGTTAAAAAATGCATCAACCCCAACCCTTCTCCCACAATTGCAACCTGTATGGAGAAAGAAGGTAAGGTTAACTGAAATGAACTACACTGCACTTGATGTCGCCTACACTCCAAACTAGCTGTTCTAAATTCTAACTCTAACTCTAAGTCCACTGATAGCTGGAACGACGGCGAAGTGACTACACAATCTCTGCACAGACTTCGGTTCTACACAGCCTATCCTGGAATCTCCTGAACACAACTAACTGCACCTCTAAACTTCAGCAGCTGTCCTCTGCTATGATTCACCAAAACTAACAGTTCTGCCTATCTGTGCTGACTTCAGTAGAGAGAATGTTTACCCTCTCTCTCTCCACTAACTCTGGAATTGATGACTGAGGTTTAACAGAACCCCACTGGATTCTGGACTGGAACTGTAGCGGACTTCTACCACTCTGAAATTACCTGCCCGAGTACCTATAACTGGGCCGTCGGCTTTATTATGGCCGTGAAGAAACGAACACAAAATTACCACAACGCTGGCAGCCTGCCAAATCTGCGTGTGTAACGAGCGTCAGAGCTCAGGATTTATCCACAAAAATCCTATTCGCTGGAAAATGTCTTCCCCTGGCTGGGAAAACGTATTTTCTTCCTCTCCTTCCACTACTGGCAACTAACGTAAAACCCTTGCGGTTCTGCGAATGGCCCAACTTTGCCGTGGGAGAAATTTTGTGGTCTCACAATTCCGCTCTCATTCCCACAAAGCCGGTACCTGCAAATCTCGGATGTCCAACTGAAGGCAATCGACAATATGCTTCTGGCACCCGGCTTTGGCAATTTTTTCATTAAAAGAGCAAGAAGCTATGAAATATAGGCTTTTTATAATCAAGACCCCCACGCGCCGACTTCATGACGTCATATGCGCGGCGTGGTTCTAAAGCCAATGAGAGCTCTGCATTTCAACTGCAGTTACCTCTCAGCCAATCAGAACCTTAGATCGTTCTGATGTAACGTGCATGGGTTTTAGACAAAGAAACGAGATTAAGCCTAGCCCTATACTGCGGAAATGAAGCAAAAATGGCCGCAAATAATTTAACTCCCGAAAAATGCGTATATGGCCACGCAATATCTTTAAAAAAAAGACACTGGTGCAAATCCTGATCTAGCCTCTATAATCTTCCTTCTAGAAAAATACTGTCCAATTCCCTACACCCCCATTCTAAACACATAGATCAAACTCCATCTAGATCTCATCTTGAAAAAAAAACGTAAATAATAGAAGGAGAAGAAACATGGGGAAGGATTTTTCTGTAATCCCTCCAAAAATAGTGAACTAAATGCAAGGAGAAAAAGACATGGGCCATTTGAAAGACAGAATCTCAGTACTTTCGTCACATCACTCCCACCTTCGAAGATTGAGCATCGATCTCATTACTGAAATCTCTGTGTTTCACACTGGCCCTTAACTCTGTCTACAAGGCTGTCTGTCCTTACCCCTCCTATTCAGTGTTCTTCGACCTTCCTCTTTTGCGTTTCCTCCTTCTTCCTCTCCTAGAATGAGCTCCTATGCTCCGTTGGGAGAGTTGATCTCTCTTCGGACCTGTGCCGTCTAATGGCGGGTCTGAACTTTCCCTTGCTATGACCGTCAAAAGGCTGTCCTGGTCAGCTGATGTGACCGACGGGCGCTGTGGCGACCTGGCGATGACGACTTCCTCGCTGCGCGTCAGCAGGGTTGTGACTGCTGGTACCGTGCGAGAACGATGCAACGTCTCGGGTTCCTCTGGTGTAGAGCCTCCGATTTCTTGCTGGGTGTCTATTGGATCACGATCGACCTCAATAGCTTCTACCTTTGAAGAAAGGTAGGTAAGATCTGCCCCTGGCAGTGGTTCTGGACTCGCTCTTCCCCTACCAATCTGAAGCGAGACAGAGCTCTCCAAAATAGCTCCTTGCAAATGCGTAAGGTCGCTTTTCTCACTCTTTTCTGGCCTGAAAAGTTGGTGAGATGAAAATGTAGACCACGGGAGCTCTCCGTCTAACACCCTGGTTCTACCTTCAACCTTGCCCTCCCCTGTGAGAGTTACTGGCGTCAGTTGGAATGTGTCCTGCAGTGACACTTGACGGTTTAAGATCCCGTTAGATCGCGGAGAATCTGAGTTAAAGCTCTCAGTGACGGGTTCCAATGTTCCGTGAAACGAATTGGAAAATATAGCCAATTTTTCAGGCTCCTCGTTACAAGGGTCGTTTCCTGTAAACGAGATACGAGAGTTGTGGGGCCCATCTCCGTTTATAGGCAAACGGATACTCAGATCACTGTCCTCCTCCGTTTGAGTAAAGTGCTGGTCGGATGGGGCTCCAGGGCTGGTTGGAACTATATGCTCGCTCAGACCGCTATCTTGTGCCCTATGAAGATGGCGCTGGTCGTTGACATATGTAATACCGCTCTTGTCAGTATGTCCCTCACTTGAAGGAGCTAATACCATCGGGGGCCTAATTCCCGACAACAAAGAGTGTACTTCCGGAATCAGAGGCGTCGTCACCACTGTTTGGCCGGTTGGCTGAACAGGGCTGGCGGGCGAAGTTGCCTCTGCAAATAACATACCACTGTCGTCGGAGGCATTGAACCTCTCCTTAGCACGACAGTTATGTTCGAGCTCCCTCGGGGCTTCGTGAATTAGGGGTTTTCCTTTTTCACGTATCTGGCCTGCAGTAGGCCCCCTTGCATCAGCAAGGATCGGTGTGGTCGGGTTCCCCAAAACTAAATATGGGTTGCCAAGAATGAAGTCATAGGCTGGCTGAGCCATCACAGCTGCCTTGATCGTGCCAGACACAAACTTACATTTCACTTCAATGTTGGCGACCGGAAAGCACTGTGAAGTCCCTTTCCTTAAAACTCCACCAATATTCACTTTTTCCTTAGTCATCTGCCAGGGCTTCACCAGATGTCGGGCGACTATGCTGGGGTATGTAAGCCCACTGTCAAATAAGCATGTAGTCTCAGTCCCGTTCACTTCTGCTGGTCCACTGTTGGAGAACAACTTCTCTGACGGGAAGGGTTTCCACTTCTTCCCTTGTTTCACCCTCACAGGCCTTAAACAAGCCATCTGATGAGCGGGTTGTTTGTTTGGGCACCGTGATGTCCAATGAGAAGTAGTCCGACAGAACCTACAATATCTCTCATTATCTCCCCGGTTCCTGACGGGTTCATGAGACGTCGGCCCCTGTGTTCTGTTAGGCGGCTGGGGGCGCATGTTATGACTGGGAGGGGGCTCCTTGCGAGACGGCCCTTGCGGTTGGTGAGCTGAAGAGGAAGGCGAATGCGATGAAGATGCTCCTTTGTCCGGGGCTGGCAGGTCAGGGTGTTTTCTTTTCTGGCCCAGTACTTCGGCCTGTGCCGTCTGGAACCTTTCAGCAAAAAGAATTATCTGGTCCAGTTGCAGTGCGCCCTGCTCCGCCAGGTACTTCCTTAAGTCTGAGGACATGTTGGCCTTTATCTGTTCGCACATGATGAGCTCTTCGAGTCCTTCAAACGATTTAGCCAAACCCGACAACTCTCTCCAGCGAGTGAGGTAATTCCTCAGCCTCTCCGCGAACTGGGGAAAACTTTCCCCTTTCTCCAGTCGACTTTCCCTAAACATTGTTTGGCACTTCCGGGGAGTCCATTGGAATCGCTGTAACAGGGCGTTCCGCAGTGCCTCAAAGTTACCTTGGTCATCTACCAGCATCTTGCTATAGACCTCATACGCATGTCCTCTTAGAGATTGAGATAATTTGAGACACCAAAGACTATCATCCAGCCCGTATGCCTTTGCCATCCGTTCAAATTTTTCTAAAAATACCTCAATTTTCTCATTCCCGTTAGGAAAAGAGTCCATCGGAAAATTCATGGCTGCCATCCGGGGCCCTCCGTTTCCTGAGGTGTCTGTTGCCCCTGCTCCGGGAGAATCTCCGTTAGCCGAACTGCCTTCCGAAGATCGGTACTGCAGTTCCAGTGAACGCAGGGCAAGTTCATGCTGTCTCTCTGCTGCCTTCTCCCTCTCTTGGGCTTCCCTCTGTGCTAACTTCTCCTGGGCTTCCCTCTGTGCTATCTTCTCCTGGGCTTCCCTCTGTGCTATCTTCTCCTGGGCTTCCCTCTCTGCTATCTTCTCCTGGGCTTCCCTCTCTGCTTTTCTCTCCTTTGCCTGTCGGGTCTTCTCTTCTTTCTCCGCTTCCCTTTTCTCTCTCTCCGTCTGCCGGTCCTGTTCCCTCATAATGTAAGCCCTAGTCTCGGCCTCATTCATCCCCATGCTTTTAGCTGCGTCCTTCCATGCAGTAAGTAGCTTGACCAATTCAGCCATCTTACCTGACAAATCAGCAGTACTCACAACGAGGGGAAATGACAAAAAAGGAACAAGAAAAATTTACTGTTACCTACTAGGAATATGCTGTCGCAAAAACCCGAACTCAGACTAACACCAAGTCTGACTAATAACTACCTGAAAAAAATTCAAGTTATCCAGCTACCCAAAACCCGAATTTACTTTCCTGTCAAGAAAAAAATTCCATTAGCCATCAATTACTTCTAAGTCATAAACAACCTTACTACCACTATCATCTATACTAACTGGAACCTGTGGAAAAAAAACTTATAGCTGGATCAGTCTTAATATAGCTCAAGTCTAGGGGATTTATAAGAAATCTATTTCCAGAACTTTCTTCAGAGACAATTTATGAATCTAGAATTGATCCCAACAAAGATGATCCCAAGGACGACGCCACCCACTTTGTCAAGATCACAGAATTGAACGTAACAAAGATGATTCACCGGACGATAGCACCCACTTTGTCACGAAATGGATTTAGGACTAGAGACTGTCTACATATAGTGACAAGACAATAGTAAGAAGAAAGACTGAAATGATAGATTCAGATAGAAATATAGTGCAAAAATGTGAAAGTTGAGACCATTGGCTCCGAGGTTGAGAACCGAGGTTGATTCTTTCCTCGCCACTTCGGACGTTTAAATTGCTATGGCCTCGAACCACCTCTAACTACCCTATGGGGATAAGGTTCAATTAAGATTCACAAACACCAAGGTACAGACAACATATAGCTACTGTACTAAAGGAAATGACTGATGCCAGCTACAATTTATACAAGTTTATTATACACCTATACACAAACTCATATACGTGTCAAAATACATGAAGTGCGAGGATGCACACCTGAAACAAAATCAAGCACAGTTAAAAATGCATCAACCCCAACCCTTCTCTCACAATTGCAACCTGTATGGAGAAAGAAGGTAAGGTTAACTGAAATGAACTACACTGCACTTGATGTCGCCTACACTCCAAACTAGCTGTTCTAAATTCTAACTCTAACTCTAAGTCCACTGATAGCTGGAACGACGGCGAAGTGACTATACAATCTCTGCACAGACTTCGGTTCTACACAGCCTATCCTGGAATCTCCTGAACACAACTAACTGCACCTCTAAACTTCAGCAGCTGTCCTCTGCTATGATTCACCAAAACTAACAGTTCTGCCTATCTGTGCTGACTTCAGTAGAGAGAATGTTTACCCTCTCTCTCTCCACTAACTCTGGAATTGATGACTGAGGTTTAACAGAACCCCACTGGATTCTGGACTGGAACTGTAGCGGACTTCTACCACTCTGAAATTACCTGCCCGAGTACCTATAACTGGGCCGTCGGCTTTATTATGGCCGTGAAGAAACGAACACAAAATTACCACAACGCTGGCAGCCTGCCAAATCTGCGTGTGTAACGAGCGTCAGAGCTCAGGATTTATCCACAAAAATCCTATTCGCTGGAAAATGTCTTCCCCTGGCTGGGAAAACGTATTTTCTTCCTCTCCTTCCACTACTGGCAACTAACGTAAAACCCTTGCGGTTCTGCGAATGGCCCAACTTTGCCGTGGGAGAAATTTTGTGGTCTCACAATTCCGCTCTCATTCCCACAAAGCCGGTACCTGCAAATCTCGGATGTCCAACTGAAGGCAATCGACAATATGCTTCTGGCACCCGGCTTTGGCAATTTTTTCATTAAAAGAGCAAGAAGCTATGAAATATAGGCTTTTTATAATCAAGACCCCCACGCGCCGACTTCATGACGTCATATGCGCGGCGTGGTTCTAAAGCCAATGAGAGCTCTGCATTTCAACTGCAGTTACCTCTCAGCCAATCAGAACCTTAGATCGTTCTGATGTAACGTGCATGGGTTTTAGACAAAGAAACGAGATTAAGCCTAGCCCTATACTGCGGAAATGAAGCAAAAATGGCCGCAAATAATTTAACTCCCGAAAAATGCGTATATGGCCACGCAATATCTTTAAAAAAAAGACACTGGTGCAAATCCTGATCTAGCCTCTATAATCTTCCTTCTAGAAAAATACTGTCCAATTCCCTACACCCCCATTCTAAACACATAGATCAAACTCCATCGTGATCTCATCTTGAAAAAAAAACGTAAATAATAGAAGGAGAAGAAACATGGGGAAGGATTTTTCTGTAATCCCTCCAAAAATAGTGAACTAAATGCAAGGAGAAAAAGACATGGGCCATTTGAAAGACAGAATCTCAGTACTTTCGTCACACTGAAGTAGTAGAAATCTGAGAAGTGAATTTAATGGTTGGATTGAAATTACCAACATAGTCAATAAATCGACGGAGGTTTACCTCAGACATGTCTTAACTCCAATCCCATCATCAACATAGCGACAGTAAAATTCAGGTATCGGCCCATCGTAACTTGGAAGGAGCAAATATTCAAAGTGGCCCATAAAAAGGCAAGCATAACTAGGGCCCAATTTAGTGCCCAATGCCACACCATTGATTTGGTTAAAGAATTGACCATTAAATTCAAAAGAGTTGAGAGTAAGAACCAATTCCTCAAGGCGAAGATGAGGACCTGTGCTAATGGTAAGATCAGTACGTCGGTCGAGAAAAGATTGTAGTGCCTTAAGACCATCAGAATGTGGAATAGAAGTATAAAGCGAACAAACTTCAAGAAGGAAAAGACAGTAAGTATGGGCAAGCGTGAATCTGATAGAATCAAAGATAGTAATAGCATGAGTAGTGTCCTTCAAATAAGAAGGTAGATTAGCCACTAAGGGTTGCAAAATACTATCAAGGAATTCAGAGATACGTTCAATGGGACAAGAGCAGTCTGAAACAATGGGTCGACCAGGATTGTCAATTTTATGCACTTTAGGAAGCATGTAAAAGAAAGGTTTATCTCGACTACTTTCAAAAATATGGAGAGACAAAGAACCAGAAAGAAGGAGGTCATCATGGACGAGGTAAACAGTGAGATTATTGCGGACTGTGTCATCACCAGAACAAGGTGAGTAGAAGGTGGAGTTGCGGAACTGTGAAACTCCTTCTTGAATATATGTCATTTCGCCAAACTACCACTGCACCACCTTTGTCAGCCGGTTTGATGATAATGTCATCACGTTTTTAAAGGAGTGACAGTGCCCGCCATTCAGAAGCAGTCAGGTTAGATCAACGGAAACGGTGTAGAGAAAGTTGATTAGTCATGTAAAGTGTTGGCAATATATAAATCAAGAACAGCAGAAGCATCTGGAGCTGGAGTCCAGTCTTGTTAAGATTTATCGAAACGACGAAAGATATCACCATCAGTACAGGAAACCCTGTTGGAATCATTACCATTTCTATGGTAAAATTCTTGATTTGTCAATCAAACAGTTAGAAAGCAGACTTTTAAAATTAATTGTTGTTTTTATTTTTACTAATACGTTATTCATTCATCACTCACTCGCTTGCTTTTTTTTTCAGGACAATTTGTTCTGCTGATGAATACTTTGCTGCATTTAAGACTGCTGCATGCGGTTCTTCCCGCGGATTGATCTCTAGTGTCATGGTTGTCTCCCTCGCATTCCTGATGCAAAAGCTTATCAGAAGAATTTGAATGCAGATTTGATTAAATGTTTTTTTTTTAAAGAAAAAGGTATTCTCGCACTAATTTTCACATTATGTGAAATTCTTCACACTGTTAATCATATTGTGTAAAAAATTATTTATAATCAAGAAACATAATTATTCGGGGAAATTGCAATTTCTTTCAACGTAAAACTCATTCATACTTTTAATATGTTTGACTCGCAAATAAAAAAATAAAAAAGTAGTTTAAATTTAATTACAGTTCAACAAAGGCAAAGTATTTAATTTAAGTATGGGGGGAAAGACCAGAAAACCTTGTTCTTCTTTGTTAATGAAGCAAAGATATAAACAATGTGTAGCAACCTTCAAAAGAACTGACGTGTTGTATGAATTTAATTTGCATGATTTCGAACAAAAACAGGAACACGAAAGATCGATACATAGATAAATTCACATGGGAAAAATATTGTTTGTGCCTTGTTGTTCAACTGAAGCAGGAAATAAAGAACAATAGACGAGTGTACATAAAACTGTATAAATTATTTATTATTTTACAATTATACTTTCCTTTAGTCGACCACACTGATGATTTGTTGAAAAATGTAGTGGAGTCCTCCACACTTCGGGCGCATGGTTTCTGTGATCATTAGATAAAGGTCGCCCCATAGCAGATACTGTCGTAGGGGAGGGTATAATATGAAGAGTACTGCAGTAAGACGGGCAAAAGCGGTATAGGGGGGAAAAATAACGAAGGCCTTGTGGCCGCAACGTAGGTTTTTTCTTGTCTTTTGTCCTAGTAAGACGCATTAATTTCTTAGTTTTGTCCTGCACTCTATCGTACGGGAGGGAAGTGTTAGAGACTTCACTATAATAGGTCCAATTTTTTTTTAATGGGGGGGGGGGGGAGAAGAGATGACCAGTTCGCTTCCTTTGCCTTCCTTAACTTAAGAACAGAGGCAGGTACCTATTTACAGCTGGACAGACTGGAAGATGGCGCTACCAGGTTTCAAACCCAGTAACTCAGCCTCGAGAAACAAGTGCCATATCCACTCTGCCATCTGACTGGTTCTTGTTAACTTTTCCACAAAGGTGATCCCGTACAATTTTAATTCTTCTATTCTACCCAAGCGTCCATTTATACAAATCTGTAATTTTTTTCCTTGTCCTTTTTGGTGTTCTCCATGTTTCAATGCCATACAATAGGACAGGTTTCTTTTGATTTTCGTATATTTTGAATGCAACGAAATCTCCTCGGTTTTGTTTTCTTATTTTGATATCACTGTCTCTGTTCCCCCCACCCTCAGCTCTGTCCTTATTGCTTAAAAGATATATTTACGAGTCACCCTTTTTATTGTAAAGTACTAACGGAAATACCGACAAATGTAATTATAGAAGCTTACCTCCCCTCACCTAGCATGAGAAAGTGAATGCATTTAGCCACATTGTCAGCTGCAAAAAAAGATGTTTTCATTTAGTCACATTGTCAGCTGCAAAAAAAGATGTTTTCATGTAGCTACAGGCATTCTTGCTTCAACTAAGAATAATAGAAACTAACAAGGTCAGGCAATACTGATTATACAGTTAGCCTTTTCCTGTAACACTTACACTAACAGGGGTCGTCCGCATTTGACGTCAGACAGTGAGGGAGGAATCTAAAATTTTGAGACGAAATGTGACAGGAAGGAGGGGGGAATTGAGAAAAGGGCAAACATTGCGTGACATCATATGCGGACAACCCCCATATCACTGAAAACAACAGTACATTTAGACAGAGCCGGCTCTTAGACAGTGCGAACAGTGAGGCCATCTTGAGGCGTCGTAATCTTAAAAAAATTGCAGAAATCATAGTGTCATGCAAGTCAATAGCATGAAACTGATCCCTGTAAGAGAATTAAGAGAACGGTGCAGTACGTGTGGGGGTGGAGGGAGGCGCCAAAATGACACCTCACACCTCCTTGAAAAATACCTTGGGCCAGCTATGCATGTAGGAACATAACCAAGCATGTATATATATATATATATATATATGCAGCGTTGCTTAAAAGTCTGGATCCATAGGCAATTTGCCTTTTATAAATTTATTCTCTCTTCTAACTTAAATAATCATTCTTTTTTTATATATTAATTTTCAGTGCCAGTATGGATTCGAAACTAACAATATATGAAAGCATAGTTTTTTCTCACATACGCAAGACAGGAAGATTTCAATAAATTAGGTAGTTAATTTCTCTAAGGATCGAGACTTTTGAGCCACCCAGTGTGTGCGTTTGTGTGTGTGTGTGTATATATATATATATATATATATATATATATATATATATATATATATATATATATATATATATATATATATATATATGTATGTATGTATGTATGTATGTATGTATGTATGTATGTATGTATGTATGTATATATATATATATAATGTATGTATATATATATATATAATATATATATATATATATATAATATATATATATATATATTAAATATATATATATATATATATATATATATATATATATATAATATCATAGTTTTATTACAGACAGCACGGCAACATACCAGTAGAATAATGAAACGATGAAGTGTTTGAGTCAGATGTCATTTTGTGATATGACTTGTAAGTCTCAAACTTGGAGTTTCATAACTGTACTAACTTTTCAAAACCAGTAGTCCCTAGATATATATGTGGCCAGATTTTTATCTCACGAACGACTTTTGCTTGTTTTTACAAAAATAATATACTAATAACTTCTTGAGTTTACTCTTCCACTATAATAAAGTGGCATTTCTGTGATCTGTTGTAAATTTTTTGTAAATAATAATTCTGAGGAAGAAATAAATAAATGTGGATAATGAATCCTAACTAATCCATCAGCTTCATTCATAGGCCCCAGCAGATCATCCGTTTCCACCTGAAAAGTAGCCAGTGTTGATTACTAGGCCACCTCTACCACTTCAGGATATCGCATACTCATGAACGTCCATGTGGAACTGGAATCCAGGTCTCTGTACACATCCTCCAAAACTGCCCAGCCCACAGTGATCTTGGAGAACCAACGACATCAGACCTGGCCAGAGAGAGAGAGAGAGAGCAGAGCTGAGGTAAAATCTAGGTGCTCCGGCATGAACCTGGAAAAAGATCATGGACTTTATCCTGGCAACAGGCCTGAAAATTTAACACGCCTAAGAACTGAATGCAGAAGAAGCAGCCTTGAAATCCTCACTCTTGGAATTTCATAACTGTACTTTCTCGTAAGCAATAGTCCCTAGACATACAAGTAGCTGGATTTTTACATCACAAACGGCTTTGTTTGCTTCTCAGACTAACAATATATGAATAACTTCACGAACTTTTTTTCTTCCCATGTCATAACATAATATATCTGTAAATTGTTTGTGAATAATAATTTTGAGGCCCTGCGGGTCTCTGAAGATATATAAATAAAGACTAGGACTACTAACTAGTCCCTCAAACAGGTTGCACAAGGTGATTAATATGAGGTTGTACATGCATCTGGCAACCTCATCATGTCAAACTAATTGCCACATAAACCACAGCTACGGGAGCATGTGAATAATTGGTGCAACCTATAAGGGAACCAGCTATAGTGGTGACTCTATGCTCTGTCAGAAGCACACAGAAAAATTATGATGATTAATTTTGCTCAGGTTTGCAAAGACAGCTGTACATTAATTTCGTTGATTTTGAAAAGGCTTTTGACAGCATACATAGGGACAGTTTATGGAAAATACTGAGGGCTTACGGAATTCCAAGCTGCATAGTGTCAATCATAAAAAGCCTCTATGCCAACTTTACGTGTAGTGTTGGGCAGAGCAACCTAACCTTTGAGGTGAAGACAGGAGTACGACAGGGATGCCCCTTATCAACCACTCTATTTTTAACAGTCATAGACTGGGTGATGCGCCAGACAACAGAGGGCAGTCCAAGAGGAATAAGATGGACTACATTTTCCACATTGAAAGATCTGGAATATGCAGATGACATTGCACTACTAGCACATTCACATCAACACATCCAGGAAAAAACGGATAGACTTAATAAGTTTAGCCAGCAGGTGGGCTTGAACATCAATTTAAAGAAGTCAGAGGTCATGACGCTCAATGTGAGCAACCCTGAACCCATATCAGTAAGGAATCAGCAACTGGTACAGACAGACACCTTCACATACCTAGGATGCATAGTAACACCAGGCGGCGGGGCAGGCAAAGACATCAACATCAGAATGAATAAGGCAAGAACAGCCTTTTTTAGCCTAAACAACATCTGGAAGTACTCTCAATACAGCACAAGCACAAAATTAAGATTATATCAGAGCTGTGTGCTTTTTGTGCTTCTCTATGGTGCGGAATGCTGGAGAGTTACAGAGAAGGAAATGTCGAAATTGTCCTCTTTTCACACATCATGCCTAAGAAAAATTCACCGAATCTTTTGGCCGAATACCATCACCAACCAAGATCTGCTTACTCGGAGCAAGCAAGAGGACATGCACACCATCATAGCTGGCAGACGCTGGAGCTGGGTTGGCCATGTCCTCAGAAGAGACCCCGATGCCATCACAAGAACAGCTATGCTTTGGACCCCTGAAGGAAAACGAAAGAGAGGCCGACCAAAAACAACCTGGCGGAGGACTGTGGAAGCTGAGCTGCAAAGAATGAACCAGAGTTGGGGCACTGTACGAAGGATGGCCACCGACCGAGCAAAGTGGAATCAATTTGTTGTTGCCCTACAAGACGCCACTAGGCATGATGGCCACTGACTGCTTTGACGGTCGGCGGCTAAGGATCAAAGAAGAAGACGGGAGCATGTGAATGATTGGTGCAGGCTACCTGTAAGGGAACCAGCTAGTATAGTGGTGACTCTATGCTCTGCCAGGAGCACACAGAAACATGTTGATGATTAATTTTGAGGATCATCATCATCATGCTGACCATTTAGCATCTCATGAAGCACGGGTCTTCAACTTATTCCCGCCAAACCTTCCTGACCTGTGCCATTCGCTCAAGGTCTTTCCATGTCTTCTTTACCCCTCTTATGGCTGTCTACTATTCCCTTCTCCACATATTATTCGGTTTTCCTCTATTTCTCTAGCCTGGGGATTCCAGAACAAGGATTGCCTTTAATGCTATCAACTGGTTTCCTTTCCTCAGTGTAAGTCGTAACCAGTGCCAGAGTCTTGTCCTTACTGCTTGTTCCGCTGGTCCTTGTCTATGTCTTTCCACCAGTTCCTTGTCTATGTCTTTCCACCAGTTCCTTGTCTGTCTTTCCACCAGTTCCTTGTCTATGTCTTTCCACCCATTCCTTGTCTGTTTTTCCACCAGTTCCTTGTCTATGTCTTTCCACCAGCTCCGCACTGGTAATCTGGTCATATCTTTTTAATCCTTCTATTCTACTTAAGCATCTATGTCCGTGACTTTCTGGTTGCTATTTTTTGCTGTCCTTGTGTTTCATAGACATACAATAGGAGCAGTGTTGCCACTCAAGTTCTAGAGATAAACCCAGATGCTCTTCTTAAAAAAACCCAGAAATACCCAGAATATTTTATGCCTCAAATACACGGGATAGACGATGCGTACATAATCTTTTATGTGCATCTTTAGAACAAATAATCTGTGTGCTACCAATTTTTATGTATTTCTTCTTTTTTTTTTTTTAATTACCAAAAATTCACAATTAAATAAAAATGATTTTAATAACACCCCAATATATGAACTCTTGAAAATGAGATATTTTAACAGTAATATACTTACATTAGTTACATTAACAAAATGTTCCTCAGATTAAATATAAAATGTTAGTTGTAACTTGTTACTGTTGAAAAATGTCACTTGTCAGAGACTCGGCATCCATGTCGACAACTTCTCCTTCGTCAAGATCATATGCATGAATTGACAACGTGGAATCTTGATTGTGAAGTTCCAGAATCTTTGCATATCTCTGCCGACAACGTCCTTCACGCACATCTTCAACCACACTTTCACTAGGATTAAACTTATGACAAACTCCGTCTTTGGCAACTGCTTGCTTGACTAGTATTCGATTGGAAACTGTTTCACACAAAAGCTTGTTGGTTTGTTTAGTTTTAACTAAGTTAACCTTCGAAAACACTCTTTCGACGCATGCTGAGGAGTGAGGTAGTGCCATAAGCGTGAAAATGAGGTCAGCCAAAACATCAAATTTCTTCTGGTTATTAGCATCTGTTACTTGTTGCAGTCCCAGCCAGAATGCGGGCGGATCCTCATCCACTAGATGTCCAAGATCTTTTCGGTACGATGCCAGTTCTCGCCATTGATCAGACAGACGATCAAGGCTCTCTTCTGAAACAACTGTTGGGAACTGCGTTGCTAATGGAATGACAGAAGGTTTGTTGATATCGAGATTGCTTTGGATCCAACAGCTGCATTTGCGCCAGAACACTGTTGTTCAAGTGGGAACCTGCGTCGTATTTGAGTACAAAGTTCAATCAGGTATGCCAATGCATCCTTGCGAAACTGGACTTCTTTATCTCGTAACGGTTGTCGCATTAACTGCGCTTCACATCGTCCACCCAGCTCAATGTAATTCAGTTTCTTGTGCACCTGTACATCCGAAGGATCAATGTCGGCAAGAGTGCGATGCTCATGCTGCAATACTTCCTGCCTAATGTGGTAATCTTCTAAATACAATATCTAAATTAGATTATAACAGTATAGTGCATAAAGTCAAAGATAAGAAAGTACTAAAAATTTTCGGCGAGAATCGTAAGTTGTCGCCTACGCCTTCAGCGTATTATTTGATAACGCAATGGCCGAACCAAAAGGGTACCCTATTTTTCAAATTCGTCATTGAGACAAACGTTCCACTTCCCTAGGTCAACTAAGTATTTGCCTAACATACATTGTAGAGGGGAGGGGAAACGGAGAAAACCCAACGCAAATCACGTCTCACATTGTTTCTAAAAATAAAACTACTTGCTAGTATTGCCTTAGGCGGTTTTTCAAATTACGACGAAAAAGTTAGAAAAAGTGGACACTACGGTCAGGGAAACACGCTTAGCTCTTATTGCGAATGACATAAACTCTCGTAATTAGCTTGAAAGTACATGAGAAAAGAATTGAACGGGAGGTAGTTTAAAAATCAACAACTAACATGAAAAAAATATGGAATATTGAACCAAGCCACGTAGCCCCATAAAAATCATATATTCGTGTACCTGTGGCTTTGCTGACTAAGAAAATGTTATCAATTACATAAATAGTCCATTAGATAATCAAATATTGGGGATTGTGGTAAAGTGGGATGTTATAAATATTTATAGGGGACTTAGTGTACTGACTGAGATCAGCTGTGAAGGTATCTGTATCTAATAGGTGTAGTGTTTTACAGATAACCTTACTTGCTACCACATTTATACCTCAGTCAGAATTATTCTGGAATATTGTGATGACTACGTTGAATGTCTAGGGTTATGTAAATGATGAAGTGTAAGTCACAACAACAACAGACAGATAAACAATTTAATTTATTCCACCACACTTGACAACACTGTGACACTCACACACATTTAACATTCTATAAGACTATCTTAAATGAGTCACTGGTAAAGTTTCAAATATATATGTATTAATTACTTTCACTAATATATGTCCTGATTCAACTACAAAGTGAACCAGGAATCACAATCAATTGTAATCACAATTTATGTATACATAATTTATAAATATGAACTTAGTAGTGACATATTTTATTAATATTATCCTATGTGTGTCAGTTGTGTAGTAGTACTATGAGGTAATACTGGTTTTGTTTTTCAAGCTATGTTGTTATTTGTCATCATGACTTCAAGTGTTTGTTTATCTGGGAAATAGTATGGGGAAAAAGTTCACAGTTCCTGTCAATTTAAACAAGGTATTGTCCCTCTTTTTTTTTCTAAAATGTCAATTTTTGAGGGGACACATAATGTTGAGCTCCACTGGCCACAGAGGCTTAACTTTCGTGATGGCGGCAGGAAAAGACTCCTCTGCTCGATTGCTCCCCTGTGTTCTGGAGACACCTCACTAGTCGCTATCTGGACCCAGGAGTATGCTGTCAGCCTCCAGTTTCAGCAAAGCTCAGACCAGGTGCTGCTCAATAACTTTAGGACCACAGTCCCTGAAACAAGAAGGTTGTACCTCCTACTTCATAACTAATTTATAATCTATTTACAGACTGAACACAATACATAACAAACACTGAGTTCAGAGCGGTAGGCCAACTGTCAGCTTCATCTGAAATAATTTACACCAGTATACTCCTCCCTAATGGTTACTACGCCTCTGCAATTCCAGCATTAGTTCTTTCTAGTCAATAAGATAGGTGTCAGTGTACTGTTTGGCAATTCCATGTAGTTTTACTTTCCTCCGACACCTTCTGTTCAGGTTGGAGCACTATATAGGCTTTGCCTCATGTTCGCTACTGAACCACACACATATACAGACATAAATTATCAATTTACATTCAATTTTCATTAAAAAGATATCAAATATTTCAAGCTTACCACAATTCATGGAAATAATACAGAATTACGTTGACTGGCAATGAATAGGCACAAAATCCGACCTGCCACTGTCTCAGGCTTTTATTTAGAAAAATATAAGCTGAATCTCAACGCACTGTTGCTTTAGAAAGTTTATTTGAAAATGTGGTGCTGACCTGACGCTCCTAATTGCCTATATTGGCGGGTCTAACCAATCGAGCCATGTTTACACAGTTTTTCCAAAAAAAAGTACTCCTACTCACGTTTCCCTAACAACAAAGAATTAGTACCGGTATTTATAGCCCGACTGATCGTGTTTAGCCTTACATTTACTTCTATCCAATCAAATAGGATTTAACATGGGGACCTATTTCCCGTACAATGGTGGTGTCAAAATCTGCCACTGAGCGATTCTGATTTTGGTGTTGTCTGACACCCTCACTATTTCTTTTGGCTATAATTTGTTAATTCCTAGGCTATTTGCGTAACGTTTAACATATTATTTGTCAGCAAGTCCTAAGGAACCCAAATATATAAATTTAATGGGGCTAAGGGGCTGCGTTCAAAATATGCATTTTCTTCTAGGATAGTCGTGCTGTTGCCACCTCCTCACTTCCAAACTTTATGGTGTCTGCTGTACTGTCATACTAATGTCAGGATTTCAGACATAAAACAGTAGAATGTCATGTTTCCTAATAAGCGTTTTGTAAGTTTTTTAAAACCTAACTCTCGTATGGGTAGTGTTTTTTATCACTGTCGATTTGAAAAAAAATTAGTGCTTGTGGCCTTACACGCGTGATGACTTTAATTGTATAGCGAGACGCGTGTTTAGTGTTGTATGCGTCCCGGCTTTCAGCCCTCCCTTTCTTTCTATCCTAAGTCCACCTGTCCGTTCGTTTATGGTATCGTAGTGTATAAAATGACATGAATGGAATATTAAATATAGGTCAGCTTGCGTATCTCAAGGTTTTTCTTAGAAAGGCAGTACACGTTTTATCGTAGAAAGCGTGTATGCTGCAGTAGGCTTTTACTATCAACGTGAAACGTTATAATTTGCAGACGAAGTAGAAAACAAGGGGATTTCGAGTACAGTCATTGTGACAGCACTGTTCTTTACCATTCTTCTTTCCTTTTATTGAAGTTATTTGTTATGCTTTACATTTACTTTTTAATTTATATATGTGGATTAGAATTTCACACGACAGGGATAATACATAGAGAATCGGAGATACTGTCAGGTCAAGTCATGTCTGCTTAGATTGGATAGCATATTTTTTGGGGGGGAAAAATTAGATGAAAGATAGGCTAAGATAGTACGATGAAGGGGATTGGGTGGAATTTGAAGTGAGGCGAAATATTATTGGCCGACCTCGTACTAAACATATATTACCCGAGTAACGTAGAAGAAAGTTGAATTGTATTTTTGAAAGACTTTGTTTACAAGTGAAATAAGGATAATCATTGGCCAGAGTAGTTGATATTAGGGGAAAAGCATTAGGTGAGGACGCGATTTTATAACAAAATTTTGCCAAGGAGCGATGAGAGCAGGCTTGTGCTGTGTAAACAATATTTCTCAAAAGCCTGGACAGAACGGCAGATCGAAAGTGTGCCTGTCATCGTTCACTTGTGTATTTCATTGAATAAATGTGGTAAGATTGACTTTATTAACATGTATCTAGAATAAAAATTGAATGTGAGATAATAATGTATGACTATAAGTAAGTGGGTCTGTAGCAAACTTAGGCAGAGCCTAGAGATTGATCCACCATGTGGTAGACTATCAGAGAGGTGTTAGACTACAAGAAAATATGTACGATTGTCATCAAGGAGCATAACACCTATCCTATTGTATGGAAAAGATTACAGCTGGAATTGCAGTGGCGTTGTAACTATGAGGGGAGAGGAATACTGGTGTACATTGTCACATCAAAAGATAATGGTGGCATAGGTTGGCATAAAGCTATGACCCTTTTCGTTTGTTTGTAATGTACCTGTACTTAAATGTGGAATAGTATTGTATACTAGGTATAAAGAAGGATGCATAACCTTCACATTTCAGGGTCCTGGGTACTGACGTTAATGTAGTACCAAACGCTTGAGAACTGCTCGATTCAGGACTCTGTCTGTAGACTTCGAGCCCATGCTAGTGGCCATTGCCTATCAAACAGGTGGAACAGATTGTCAAGCGAGCAGAGGAAACGATCTACCTGTATTCTCCTGCCAAGTTAAGTTCTTGTTCGGCACCTGGCAGCTCAACTTAAAAGAACTAGAAATTGATAGTGAAGAAAACTGTGAATAGTTATTAATATTTCCACAAGTGACAAACGAAAACAGACATAACTTAAAGCGAGTGATTATAACCAACAACCTATTGTTTGATACCAGTATTACCTCAAAGTAGAAGAATACAACTACACACTTATATTAGAATAATATTGTATGTATGGACAGAAGATCTACTGCGTTATTGGACTGGTGTAAATGATTCTTTTGATTTCACTTTTGATTGTCAGTCCTGGTTCAAAATAAATTAGAATCAGGATAATAAATTGTAAAAAAAACTCTATTTACACAAATTTCAACCACTGTCTTAAATAAGATAGCCTTTTAAAGTGTCGTTTGTATGTTATTGTTGTAATACTGTTGGTTGTTGTGGATAATAAACTATTTGTTTGAATGTTAGTTGGTTATTGCACCTTACACTCTACATTCATAACCCTAGACACTACACAAAGTCATTTTATATAATAATATAGAATAATTTTGAATGAGATCAAAAGGGTGGTAGCGGAAAGGTACTCTGAAAAGTTTACAATACTATTTGTTAAATTCAGGGACCTTCATAGCTGATCTCATTTAATATAATAATAATACATAACAACAATTCATAACATCAAAACCCACCACACCTAATAAACATACTGAGAAGAAAACGATACTCTCTTGTTACACTCGTGTACACTTTGTGAAGACGGAAGTTCTCGGACTGGAATTCGATGTTCATGACGTTAACTTTACCCAGTAAGTAGCCGACAAATAGAAGCATGTGCTTCGTGCCAGCAGTGTTCATCGTCTGCAGGATTTGCCCCGCATCGTCGACGTTGTCCACTGAAGCTTCGGATTGAAAATACAAGTGCAGAGCATCCTCTGAATGACTGCTTCACGGGACAGCCAGCGTGTTTCACACAGCTTCAACAATTTATGTTTCTTGGCCTGAACTACATCTTGTATTAACTGGAACTGGAGATTTCTTTTACTACTACGCGAAAAATATAAGCAGACATTCTTTATGAAAATTTCAAGCCAAGACGGTAGGTGGTTGCTGGCAGCATTTGCACAAAATGCAAATGAATGACAAACACAGCCGAGAACAAAGACATGTGGAATCTCTTTCTTCAGATGTGCCTGTAAACCACTTGCAGTCCCCATCATATTGGCACAGTTGTCTGCAGCAAAACCAATGACGTTACTAAGCGGGATTTCATGCGTGCTCAACAATTTCTTAACAGCTGTAAACATGCCAAGACCAGTCCCATCCTCCACCTCAATGAGGTCTAACAGTGTGTCTTTTGTGTCACAGAATCGCACAACGACTGCCAACATCTGGTTCGTAGAAATATCAGTACTCTCATCAACGATAATAGAAAATTTCTGATTTCTGCAAATGTTTATAACTTCAAGCCGCTCAAAATGAGCAATGCCGTACTGCATCACATAGGCAGCCTTGGTGCGCTTCAGTGACATATTTTGAGCAATTGTGCTGTCTGGAAATATCTGCTTGCAACATTCAATCAAATGATCAGCTTGCGAAAACGGAGTATTATGTTCTGCCACGAAAGCCGACAACACTATCTCCGCTTTAGCAATTTTGTCTTGGAGACAGGGCTCTTTTGGGTTGATGAAAAACTTGTTAATGTTCAGAGTTTTGCTTTTGGCTTCGAAGTTTTTCATGTGCTTCTGTGTGCTTTTATGTGTCAATAAAGCTGTTTTGTTGGCATTAGTTAATGTACAGGAACAGACCGTACAAATCGCAGCATAGCGGTTACCAGAGTCCGGCTTTATCCAATCCTTCAGTTCGCTGTCTGTTAGCCTTTCCTCACAAAAAGCCTGCTGATACCATGGCTTCACTTTTTTACGCGGTGGCGTGTGTGTCGTCATGCTGCTACAACTACCAAGCGTACCTTCATCATCGCTCATTTCATAATCTTATAATAACAAAATAAAAACCAATATGCTGTTTATCTGCTTAAGTCTAATAATATAAAAAGAAGACTTTATAACACATCGCAAAAATGACCGAGTATTGCAAATGACAGCCATTAACAGAATAACAGGAAATAGATAGCTGATGTAAACGAGTCAAAAAACAACGTCATTGATGTGGTTAAAAACAAGAATTAAATTTAAGTGGAATAAAAAATAGATAGCACATAATGTTTGACATTTAATTATAATATACATATAATGTATAATGCTCAGTGCACAGAATATACATACATTGTAAATGCCAATTGTCAAATATACCCAGATTAATGCAGATTTTGAAAAAAAATACCCAGATACCCAGACGGAAGCCCAAAAACCCAGATCTAGTAAGAAATACCCAGCTGTGGCATCCCTGAATAGGAGTGCTTTGATATTTGAATTGAAGATTCTAATGTTTGTATTGGATGTGACTTCTTTCGATTTCCACGTTTTTCAAATGCAATTAAAGTTCCTCATGCCTTAATTTTGAGGGTATTTGTGTGAACATTGCTGGAACAACTTGACTTCAAAGTTTACCATATAACAGTGCTGCTTTTGTGTAGAATTAATGTTTATGTATTGGCTGGGTGTCTTAATTTAGTTGCTAATATTGGAACTCGGTGTAAACTTTGATGTTAATGTTCGGAATAAAACTTTTTCTGTTTATACTAGTATCTGTGTAAAATTGCTAGTAAATAGTTTGTCCGCAGTGACTAAATAAGTATGCTGCTGTAAATTTGATAAGGGAAGTAATATATAATTTAAAAAAAAGAAAATGGTATGGAATCAGGATATTGCCCCCTTACTTATTTACTCATACTGAACAACATCTATTATTGTTACCCTGTTTTTGTTTCGTCATAATTGCTTTTTTTCTTAATTCATGAGTTAGTTCACTGCCCATTGTCTTTTTCTCTTGACCTGCTTATATTGCTCGTCTTTGTTGCCTGTTTGTAACAGTGTCCTGAGCAAGTCTGTGCTGGTTCAAGTTACAGGGTGTTTGAAATGTCCCTCCATATTTGTAAATTGTTATATCCCCACTTTTATCTGTTGGATATACATGAAACAAATGAAAATGACCACATCAGACCTAAAGGTGTTTTATATTTGGAAATGCGCCGTAATATAACTGACTAGGCTGAACGGGACGTGCCTCGCCTAAATGAGACAAAATTTTATTTTAAAATTAAAAAAAAAAAAATGAAAGAAATGTCAAGACACAGAGCATTAACTGCCATTTGACAAATAAGTCTTATTTTTTTAATTCCCAGAATTATGCATGGAGGCATATCTGGAGCCATCCTTATATGACCACCAGCTAAGCACAGTGCTATAGTATACATATGTGGAAGTGAACGTCTGTCTGTGAGGCTAATTACGCCCTCATTGACTCTTTAAATCATCAACACACTTCCAGGACCAACGGGCTGATCACCCGTTTGCCAGTCACTTCGATTACGGAAACAACAGCAAATGGATTGATTTGCCGTTGCCCTAAAGACGCCAATAGGCGTGATGGGAAACAATGGCAAAGAAAACCTATCTGCTGTTGCCCTAAGACGCCACTAGGCGTAATGGCCACTGACTGCTTTGACGGTCGGTGGCTAAGGACGGAAGAAGAAGAAGAAGACACTTCCAGGGATTCCCCTTGTGGTGAAATATGTTGAGAACCCACACTAAGCTTGGAGAAGTCAATTCAGCTCCAGACTTAACTCTGGCTTATACCGGGTTGGCTGCATGCAGGAGGAACTGAGAAGTGGCTCTGTTGCAGGACGTGACAAATCCTTGGGAGAGCCCAGAACCAGAGTACAGTAATTTAGCTCTGCATGTTTTGAGAGCCCTTCTTCTTCTTCTTCCTTCCTTAGCCACGGACCGACAAAGCAGTTCATGGCCAGTACGCCTAGTGGTGTCTTAGGGCAACAAGAAATTAATTGTTGTTCCGTTACGCCTAGTGGCGTTTATTGGTACAACAAAAAATCAATTGTTGTTTCTGTAATCAGAGCGGCTGGCAAGCGGGTGATCAGCCCGCTGTGCCCAAACTTGCCCTCGTGTGTACTCTCCTTCTGCCGCTATAAAACCGTCACACTCCCGAGACGTCAGTCCAGCCAAAATTTACTCGGGACCGAAGGTCCGCGAAAAAGAGCAAATCTGGTACGGGCACAGCACCCTGCACTGCCTCTGCTATGCTGGGAGGACCCGGCAACCGGGACCACACACAGCCTTGAGAGGACAAAGATCGCCTGAGGGGATTGAGAGCCCTTGGATAGCGGGAAATGCACAGTATGCCACACTCTTTTTCCTCCTAGCTTGGGACAAGATGTGATGATCTTTTATTTTTAAATGCAAGCCAAGCTGGAGAAACTGGAGGTCATAACTTCAACTCAACACATTTCGGAATGGCAGAAAAGCAACAGGAAAAGCCTTGATCTACAGTGTAGATAATACCATGGAGTCTTCAATTTGGTATTGGCTGCAAAAGAGTGCTCAACAGCCCTAGTTAATTAACAACAGCAATGCCCTGAAATAAAATAAACAAAATAAAAAAACTAACGTTACAAGAGCCAGAAAAATTGCTGCCCACTATTAAATCCTGTTTTGAATAGCCCCCAATCTCTCAATAAACTGTAACGCTAATGTGGCATAACATTTTAAGTAATACCATGCCGTTAATGGTCTTTATTTTGACTTTTTTTTCATGCAACTTAGTTCAATAAGAGTGTTGTTGTTTAACTAGGGCGCTGATGCATATCTGGAGTCATCCTTATATGACCACTAGCTATGCACAATGCTACAATATATGTACATGGAAGTCTTCTTCTTCTTCTTCCTCGTTCGCCTTCAGACTTCCACATTTATGACTCTAATAAAGGCAGCAGTCAACTCAAGGTTCCCGACATCTCCAAACAGTTTTTCGTTGACAGAAGTGTACATGGAAGTGAACCTAACAAGAAGAGACATGGTCCACAACCAGACGATACGTCAAGGCCTAAAATCCCACCCCCTGCAGACCCATGTAGAACAGTCCCAACTAAGATGGTTTGGCCATGTCTGCAGAACGGGAGATCGGCTACCATGACAAGCATGGGAAACAAAGAGCCAGGGATCCAGACCCCCAGGACGACCCAGAGTCTGCTGGGAGGACAACATTAGACAATCTTTGAAGGACCGAGGACTAGAATGGAATCAGGCCAGGAGGAAGACAGCCGATAGGATAGTCTGGCGCTCTCTCTTCTAAACCTCGACACCTCACGGTAGAAGGGGAACGACTAAGTAAGGAAGTGAACCTATGTCTGTGAGGCTAATTACATTCTCATTGACTCTTGAAATCATCCACACACTTCCAGGGATTCCCAAGCTAGAGTAAGAAGTGCACGCACACAAAAAATGCATACTGTGCATTTCCCACCATCCAAGGCAGCTCTCCAACTATGCAGAGCTAAAATACTGTACTCTGGTTCTGGGCTCTCCCAAGGAATTGTCAGTCCTGCACAGAGCCACTTCTCAGCTTCCCCTGCCTATCACTGGGTCCATAGTGGGATCCTTCTGCATGCAGTCAACCAAGTCAAAGCCAAAGAATTACGCCTGGGGCTCAAGTGACTTCTCCAAGCTTAGTGTGCAATGCTGGGTTCTCAACAAGTTTCACCACAGGGGGAATCCCTGAAAGTGCGTTGATGATTTCAAGAGTCAATGAGGATATAATTAGCCTCACAGACATATGTTCACTTCCACGTACATATATTGTAGCATTGTGCATAGCTGGTGGTCATATAAGGATGACTCTAGATATGCCTCCATGCATTAGAATAAGAGTGACGAAATAACAATTTAAAACTAGAAAGTAACTTTTCAACAACCCCCCCCCCCCCCCCCCCCCCCCCCCCCCCCCCCCCCCCCCCCCAATATTATGATGATGTTATGCTAGCGCCATGGAAGGAAAACTGTGCAAAAATAAACAAAATGCAAACAATAAAATACAAATTATAAAAACAACAAGGAAGCCCACTGTCATAAGAATGGAATGCCTCTGTATTTTTATATTAAGTGAAACAGCTGAGGAATGCACTTTGGTATGAGGCTCAAAATATATTTAAAAAATCATACACATATTTTAGTTTACATACGTATTTTACAATAACAGTCATCTGTCCAGTAACATTGAAACATACATTCAGTACGGTTTATACAACACTGGTATGAAACAGCCATTAATTCAGTGTTACAGCAAGAAAACAGCATTTTGCTGAGCTATTCTTTTAATGGACATAAATTATATTCTAATCCTAATCTTCAACGGAACATCAGACAATCTCTAAAGGACTGGACTGGAACCAAGTCAAAAGGAAGACTGTCACTAACCTCTACACCCCAAGGTAGAAGTGGAATGACTAAGTAAGTAAGTGATCTTCACTGGTTACACTACAGGTCCATATCAGCAGAGTTCGAACACCTGAAAACTGAAATATTCTGAAAATTGAAAGTTTTTTTCGGCTGACTTTTGGGAGATTTTCAAACCGATTTTCGGGCGACTTGGGCTACTTTTTGGCAATATCTAAAACCGAAAAATTTTGATTTCCAAAATACGGCTGTCCCCGAGCATTTCGGATTCTGAGAACGGAGCCGTATAAGAAAATGAGGTGGACAGTAGTAAAACCTGTTAAAGGGTGAGTTTATACAAAAAAAAATAATAATAATATTGAAAAAGGTAATGTATCTTACGAAGACAAAAGATAATAGGGAAAAAGACATGATGATGAAAAAGGTAATGTATCTTACTAGGATAAAGGACATCAGGGAAAAAGACATGAAGATGAAAAAGGTAATGTATCTTACTAGGACAAAAGTCATGAGGGGAAAAAGGTAATGTACGAGGTCTGGTCAAAAAGTATCCGACCTTCTTTTTTTTCGGGGAAAAAAAATGATATACAGGAGGTTTCTCTGGTGGATACAGTGGAGAAGACCTTCCTGCGCATGCATGAATTTTTCCCCTCCCAAAGACAGTGTCAGTCGTCTGCAATTAGTGTACGCGCGAGCTGTGGTAGTACCAAGCCGTCAGATTTTTATTTGTCACGAAATGACGGAATATTTTGAACAGCGGTATTGCATTAAATTTTGCCAAAAGCTCGGTGATACCCAAGTAGAAACAATTCGAAAGATTCAACAAGCTTTTGGCGATGAAGCCATGAGCATTATACAAATTAAGGAGTGGTACAACCGTTTCAAAGATGGCCGCACATCGGTGCATATCGAGCCACGTTCCAGTAGACCATCAACAAGCTGAAACAACGTGGTCATTCACGAAGTGCGGACTTTGGTCATGCAGAACCGTCGTATCACCATCCGAGAACTTACACACGAGGTGGGGATAAGCCACGGTTCAGTACAATCCATATTGATGGAGGATTTGAACTTGCGGAGAGTGTGCGCTAAATTCGGACCTGTGGACAACGGGAACTTGGCAGCTGCATCACGACAATGCACCCACACATTCTTCGCATCTGATTCAGACTTTCTTGGCCAAACACAAGACTCCTCTGATTCGTCAGGCTCCATACTCTCCTGACATGGCTCCTTGCGATTTATGGCTGTTCCCCAAGCTGAAAATACTGCTGAAAGGGACCCGATTTGAGTCATGAGAAGACATTATGATAAATTCGACGGCCGAGCTATACTCCATTCCCAAAGAGGCCTACCTGAAAGTCTTCCAAGCATGGCGGGACTGCTGGGAGAAGTGTGTGCAGTCCCAAGAAGATTACTTTGAAGGGGATTAGGGTTTCAGACTTCCATGTGAGTGATTGTATTTTTCCTGGCCAAAGGTCAGATACTTTTTGACCAGACCTCGTATCTTACTAGGACAATAGACATGAGGGAAAAAGGTAATGTATCTTACTAGGACAAAAGTCATGAGGGAAAAAGATATTTTTGAGCCGAAGCCAGGCGTTTCTGCTTGTGTTCATCGGTTAACATTTTCGGCACCCATCTGGCGGCAGACTTCCTTGACACTGGAACTAAGAACCTGGTGCCACGATACCAAAAATGTGTTGAAGTCAATGGTGACTATGTTGAGAAATAATGTAAATGTGTGGTCTACTTTTGGCTGCAATAAATCGTTTTTATATATGATGGTTTTTTAAAATTATTTTAAAACGGGAATTACTTAAAAAACGCGCCTCGTATCTTACTAGGACAAAAGTCATGAGGGAAAAAGGCATGAGGATGAAAAAGGTAGTCCTATAGGATACTTTTGGACACATTCTGGCTGACTTTGGACTACTTTCTGAATGTGATTTGGGCGACATTTGGAAACTGAAAAATATCCGGTTTCTGAAACACATCTGTCCCCGCCGATTTTGGATAAGAACTAAATTGTATTCAAAATCTTTATATTTCCTCTGGTTTTACACTCACAAGCAACATATACATAACAAAGATTTCACACATTTGAGAAATTACACAAGGTGCAGCATAAGCATATTATGTGCCATGTAACCCTAATCCATAATGGGATTCTGGCTTTTCTGGATTATGCCTTTTTGAGATTACGGGAGTCAGGATCCTGACTGGCACCTTATGTATATGTGCATATATTTAAAAGGTCAAGACACACAAAGATAGTCCCATAACAGATACTGTTGTAAGGAGTGAATTGTTGGAAACTTCACTATATTAGGTCCAGTTTCGAGAGGTGGGGTGACTGGTTCCCTTCCCTGCTGCCTTTGCCTTCCCAAACTAACTCAAGAGCAGGGTCGGGAACCCATTTACAGCTGGGTAGACTGCAGCTTGATTCCACTGTGCTTTAAATTTTGCACCTTTGCTGCGAGAGGCCAGCTCTCTAACCACTCTACCAATCAGACCCTCATTTAAAATGTACATTGGCTTAAACCACAAAGCACATGCACGTACAGAAATATAACAAGTGTCAAGTGTTTTAATGAACAAATTTTGTTCTTTGGAAGTTAGTCGAACAAATGAGAAATCAATGGGACAACAGAGATGTGGTTTCTTAGAAGAATGTTCAGAATCCCATGAGTGGCTAAAATAACTAGTGAAGAATGTTTCAGAAGAGCTAATAATAATAACAGCCCCTTCAGTCATAACTGACCATGGGAACGCGCCCCTGAGGTGACAGCCCTCAGCTGCTTATTTTCCTGGTATTCAGGTGTTCAAGGTTCAAGCCTGGGCATGGGCATTTGAACAAGTGTCATCGACCGAGATTTTGACTGAATAACCTGAATGGCTCCTGAGATAAACCCTCTGTGGATGGGAAGGAGCGAAGCTCCTGACCTGGTTGGAAAGAAAGTCCACAGGCTCCCCAGCCTCGCAATGACATGTCATTTGGCCGAAGGGCTGAAAGCCCAAGTGCCGCTGGTTTAAAAAAAAAAAAGAAGAAAAAAAAAAGTTTCAGAGACTTCACTACACTCTAAACTGGTATCTCACTCTGATCTTGAGTTAGGGAAGGCAAAGGTAGCGAGGAAGGGAACTGATCACCACCACCTCATAAAGCTGGACCTAGTATAGTGAAGTCTCTAACACTTCATTCCCCTATAGCAGTATATGCTAAGGGACTACCTTTACCTTTTAATGCCTTGACTGATATAACGGCATAAGTTATTGTGGACCTGGCAGTATTTGGGGGTGGGAGAAACTGCCACAATGTTCAAAGACGTTGTCACTAATAATAATAATAGCCCCTTCAGTCATAACTGACCATGGGAATGCACCCATGAGGTGACAGCCCTCAGCTGCATATTTTCTTTTGTGTTCCTTTCGACATTTTCTCCTTTCTTCTGCTTGCAATGAGAGCTTCTTTTCGCCCAATCTGTGGTGACACCGTAGTAAGCATCGCCAATTGGTGCAATCGGCAGCTTCATCCTTCCAGGTTGCTGGAATTATCCACTGCCCTCATGTCTCATTTGCACACATCTTTGAATCTCAGCTGCGGTTGCCCAACTGTTCTTTGGTCACTATTAATTTATAAATTAATGTCACTATTTGGGGGTGGGAGAACTTACCACAATGTTCAATCACAATTACAAGGAATTAAAAAATTATTATTATTATTTAATGTCACAACCATAAAATGCATTGGCAGATTAATAAATCGGCTCACTAGAAAAATACTTATATACAGAATCTGCCGAGAGTTTAAAAAAAAAACACAAAAAAACAGCTTGATATACATGTCTGTTCAGTTGAACGTATTGGTACATATTATGTTTCAAAGATATGATTGACAACAGCTGTCAACTAATTCGATGTGAACAAATCTGATATTTCAAAAAAAATTTCCAGTCCTATTTATTTTCTTTCAAGCCTTGTTGTTGATTATTTCATGAAATCATAAACTCACATCATCATCCTTTTACTCCATATGGAGCATGCAGCCCCCACCGCTGCTAGCCAGCCCCCCCCCCCCCCCCCCCCTTTACAGGGAGTATGCACAAAGCATACACATGCTCTTGCTTCAGTGGTTTCTGTAGCAATCTGTTTTACAGGTTTGCAGCCTCATGCACAACCTCATGTTAGTTGCCTTGTAGGACATGCCTGAGGGAGGAGTAGTCCTCTTCTGTCTCCCCCCCCCCCCCCCCCCCCCCCCCCCCCCCCCCGAACTATACGGGACATATACTTTCAACAAACCGCAATTTTCCTGTTCATACTTAAAACTGTAGTTATGTAATGTGTGTTATCAGTAATGCTTGGAACATGGGACTGTGTTTCAGATAACAAGTTTACTGTGATTAGGTGCATTATGGTTAACATCTGCTTGAGCTGACGGCATGTGACAGGAAGACTTGACATGTGTGTTTGTTGAAGGTCTATGCTCCTCGGGGAACTAAAGGGTATTGACAGTCGCTCAACATCTAATAAAACATGTTACATGGTACGCCACAGAATTAGGCTACATCACATTAATATGTATGTCACATTAATATGTATCTATGACAGATAAATAGAGAAGGAAATGTTGAAATTGTCCTCTTTCCACATAATCTGCCTAAGGAAAATTCTCTGAATCTTTTGGCCGATTACCATCACCAACCAAGAACTGATTACTCAGAGCAACCAAGAGGACATGCACACCATCATAGCTGGCATACGCTGGAATTAAGTTGGCCATTTCCTCAGAAGAGACCCTGATGCCATCACAAGAACAGCTATGCTATGGACCTCTGAAGGAAAGCGAAAGAGAGGCCGACCAAAAACAACCTGGCGGAGAACTGTGGAAGCCAAGATGCAAAGAATGAACCAGAGTTGGGGCACTGTACGAAGGATGGCCGCCGACCAAACAAAGTGGAATCAATTTGTTGCTGCCCTACAAGATGCCACCAGGCGTGATGGCCACTGACTGCTTTGACAGTCGTCGGCTAAGGATCAAAGAAGAAGAAGTAGTAGCAGACAACAGATAAACATTACTGAGGCTCTCTGATTAGACACTATTTATTCATCATCATTACTCTTTAGCTCCCCCAGGAGCAGAGGCCATCAATAAATTTATACCAAGCTTTCGACAGATGGAGGCATATCTGGAGTCATTCTTATATGACCACCAGCTAAGCACAATGTTATAGTATGTAGATTTGGATGTGAATCTCTGTCTGTGAGGCTAATTACACCCTTACTGACTCTTTAAATCATCCACACACTTCCAGGGCTTTACTCCTGTGGTGAAACATATCGAGAACCCAGCACTGCACACTAAGCTTGGAGGAGTTACTTGAGCCCCCGACATAACTCTTCCTTCTTGCTGGTTGGCTGCATGCAGGAGGATCACACTGTGGACTCATGATAGGCAGTGGGAGCTGAGAAGTGGCTCTGTGTAGGACATGAAAATTCCCTAGACAGCCCAGAACCAGAGCACAGTATTCTAGCTCTACATATTTGGAGAGCCCCCATGGATGGCGGGGAATGCACAGTATGCCACACGCTTCTTACTCCTAGCTTGGGACCAGATGTGATGATCTTTTAAATGCAAGCCAAGCTAGAGAAACTGGAGTTCATGACTTCAACTCTATACATTTTGGAATGGTAGAAAAGCCTAGATCTACAATGTAGATAATACCAAGGAGTCTTCAACCTGGTGTTGGCAGCAAAAGAGCGAGCTCATCTGCCATAGTTAAACAATAACAAACAAGTTTTCCTGTCCTGTGCCATCCATTCAAATTATGTCTCTAATTTTCTTCTCTATGCATTTTTCAGGCTCCTTATACCTCTCTTTCCTTGGGGATCGTAAAAAAGGACTGCCTTGTAATGCTGTCAACAGCATATCCTCAGTGTATGTCCTATCCAGTGTCTCCTGCTCAAGATACTGCAGTAACTCTACTCTTTACACTAAGTTGTAGATACTGTCGTAACTCTACTTTATGCTTCACAATAGGTGGCAGACACTTGAGTCTTCTTTCTTCTTTGATCCTTAGCTGCCGAGCATCAAAGCAGTCAGTGGCCATCGCGCCTGGTGGTGTCTTGTAGGGCTGCAACAAACTGCTTCCATTTTGCTTGGTTGGCAGCCATCCTTCATGCAGTGCCCCAGCTCTGATTCACATGGCCAACCCATCTACAGCGTATGCCAGTTATGATGGTGTGCATGTCCTCTTGGTTGCTCCGAGTGAGCAGTTCTTGGTTGGTGATGGTGTGGAAAGAGGACAATTTCAACATTTCCTTCTCTGTTACTCTCCAGCATTCCGCACCATAGAGAAGCACAGAAAGTACACAGCTCTGATATAATCTTAATTTTGTGCTTGTGCTGTACTGAGAGGACATCCAGATGTTGTTTATACTATAAAAGGCTGTTCTTGCTTTGTACATTCTGTAGTTGATGTCTTTGCTTGCTCCGCCGTCTGGTGTTACTATGCATCCTAGGTATGTGAAGGTGTCTGTCTGTTCCATTTTCTGATTCCTTACTATTAAGGGCTCAGGGTTGCCCACATTGAGCATCATGACCTCTGTCTTCTTTAGACTGATGTTCAGACCCACCTGCTGGCTATACTTATTAAGTCTATCTGTTTTTTCCTGGATGTGCTGATGAGAATGTGACACTTGAGTAGCTTTACTTTATTCTTTACACTAAGTGGTGCACATTTCAGTAAAATATACTTTATTCATTACACTAAGTGGTGCACACTTCAGTAAAAACTACTTTATTCTTTACACTAAGTGGTGCACACTTCAGTAAAATCTACTTTATTCTTTACACTAAGTGGTGCACACTTCAGTAAAATCTACTTTATTCTTTACACTAAGTGGTGCACATTTAAGTAAAATCTACTTTATTCTTTACACAGAGTGGTGCATGCACACTTCAGTAAAATCTACTTTATTCTTTACACTAAGTGGTGTACACTTCAGTAAAATCTACTTTATTCATTACACAGAGTGGTGCACACTTCAGTAAAATCTACTTTATTCTTTACACTAAGTGGTGCACACTTCAGTAAAATCTACTTTATTCTTTACACTAAGTGGTGCACATTTCAGTAAAATCTACTTTATTCTTTACACAGAGTGGTGCACACTTCAGTAAAATCTACTTTATTCTTTACACTAAGTGGTGCACACTTCAGTAAAATCTACTTTATTCTTTACACTGAGTGGTGCACACTTCAGTAAAATCTACTTTATTCTTTACACTGAGTGGTGCACACTTCAGTAAAATCTACTTCATTCTTTACACTAAGTGGTACACAATTCCCTTTGGCAATTATTGCACATGATGATATTCATGGAAACCTTTTATGACAATGTGGTTAACTTTAAAAATATTAAATACTTGGACAAACACGTGGGAAAATATACAATTCGAAGCTGTCATGAAATACAAACATGTGTGGGAACACTGACACTAAAGGAGCTGTAATGAAACTGTTAATTTGGAATTTTGAAGTGCAGATGTTGCCAGGAAAAAAAAAATGCTTTGGCTCTGGACAGAAGAATTTATAATTTTAAATTTACTTCGATTGGAAAGAATATTGATTTTCTGAGCATTCCAGAACTGGGGGCAACCAAGAAACGAGGTTTGAAAACTGTACTATTTCATATCATATACAAGGTCAATATGAAAATGGCCACCATGTAATCACTTCATATCTAACTATAATAAGTGAAAAACAGCACTGGAAATTCTCTAATTGTTGACAAAACTATTAAAAAAATATTCAAATTGTCAACACTAAAAAAATACAATCATAATATTTTTTGAGCCAAATAAATATTCTTGTTTTGGCTCACACGGTATGTGGAATGTTTGGCTGCTACTGCTCTTAATATAAAGAGCAGCTGTGATTTTAAACACAAATCAAAGATGAATCTGTTTTTTTCTGTCTTCATGTGAAGTCTGTACTGATCAGGTTATATGTCATTGGTCTAATAATGATTTTTTTAACATGGCTATGTGAAGCCATGCACTTTAATATCATTATCATGTCTCTGACCAACTTGCCACAAGAAGTTCCTGTGTCGTTACAGCAAAGATTCCTTCCTAACATGTCATGATGTACTGGGAGATATATCACAAGAATTCTTTATTTTTTTCTGTTTAGTTTGTTTGTTTAGAACTTACGACTTTAAAGATATAATGCCCATTAATGTTTTGCAAAGTATCTGCAATTTTTGGCGAAGACCTGCCCATATTCCATTTTTATTTTTTCCATCAAATAATGCTCATACATTTAACTACAATGAATCTAAACAACTTTAACATATTTCACACGACCAGGTGGCCTTTGGTCTAAGATTAAAACTGAATAGTTAATGCACATTCTGATATCTCATATGTGAGCCAGGTTTTCATAATATTTGAAATAATATTTATGAGCCAGGCTGAATAATATTTGAAATAATATTTATGCGCTAGGCTTTAACAACATTTACAATAACACTGAAACCACTTCAAGTTTCTCTTTCTGCAAAATAAAGCACCAGTAACATAATGTTATCCCGTGCCATTCCTGGAGGGGTCTCTGAGAGACAAAAAAAGAATAGGACTATTGTACACTATGCCACGTTGTACATGGCAACTAATCGGAGGCTGTGCGTGGTGCTGGCAACTTCAACAAGTAAAACAAATTGGGGACCAAAGACGCAGCAAAAGAGATGAATGAGGTCAGTGACTCATAGCTTGACTGCTTGCGTCAGGGTCAGCGAACCATAGCTGGCCAAGACCCTACTCCACCTCCAAGTGGTGGTCCTGAAACAGGCTGCATCACTGCAGCCTGGCCGAGAGAGTAGGGATCGAAGAGGGAAGGCAAACCCGGTCCCCAAAAAATGCCGTGTGGAAGTCAGATGTGCCGGGCCGAAAGGCGCAAATATCGCAGCTTCACTGTAAACGGCAACACAACGCAACCTACGTCCTTTTCAGGACGAACGAGGAAGAACAAGAAGAAACAAATTGCCACAGAAACAAAAGCTGCAGGAGAATGTGAATGCTTGGTACAGGCTTGGTACAGGCTTCCTGCAAGGGGAACCTGCTACAGCTGTGGTTCCATAAGGAACACAAAGGAAAATGATAATGAATATGTTAAAGGACTGTTCTGTTAAACTGCATAGGCTTGGTGGTAAAGTGTGTCAACATTCTAAACAATTTGTTGAGAACCCCCTGCATTATTCCTACGTCAAGGCTGTACAATTCTGACATTACCACATGAATGTTCTTCTTTTCCCCCTCTTCTCGCAAAACCTCGAACTGATCTCTCTCGCAGTTGCTTTAGTTATGCAGGTAACTAATCATGAAATTCATTACAGAGTTCTGTCAGAACTAAAACTGCAATACATTCAAAAGAAATCTACAGGAGCGTGTGAAAGTCATGGCAACTTGAAAATTCACCAAACTTACATACCTCTGTTTTCCCCTGAGTATTTAATTTTAAATATTATAGCTTTACCTTTAATTTGAAACATGTAATTACTTCACTGCTTCCTCTGTGTGTGTTTGTGTTACATTTGTGAATGCAATATTAACTAATTACTGTTGAAGTTAAAAATGCATTAATTTGAAATCACTTGCAGAATTGTTTTTACAGGATAGAAAGGTAAAAAGGCAGATAATGCCTATTTCATTACCCTGATATAATAAAGCTTTCGTTCGTTCATTTATTTTCACACCATATAGAGCCACCCTAAAGTTGGTCCTCTTGCAAGAAGCCTGCATCAAAGCTTTCATGTCCTCTTGCAGAAGTGGTTAATATTCCATGTTAGACATGAATATTCTTATGTTATTTACCTACTCACTTTTCTGTTACCGTATTAATATTCTAAGACAAAGTTTTTAAACCCGTGGTCCTATGCATGGTGGCATATCTGGAGTCATCCTTATGTGACCACCAGCTATGCACAATGCTATAGTATGTAGATTTGGATGTAAACATCTGTAAGGCTAATTACGCCTTCAGACGGGCCTGCGTGCCCAATTCTTAACCCTTTGAAAATAAAGTTTGTTCGTTCGTTTATTGACTTTTGAAATCATCCCCACACTTCCAGGGATTCCTCCTGTGGTGAAACATGTTCAGAACCCAGCATCACACTAAGCTTGGAGGAGTCACCTGAGCCCCAGACGTAACTCCAGCTGTTACCTTGTTGCCTGCATGCAGGAGGATCTCACTATGGACCCCATGATAGGCAGAGGTAGCTGAGAAGTGGCTGGGTGCAGGACGTGACAATTTCTTGGGAGAGCCCAGAACCAGAGCACAGTATTTTAGCTCTGCATATTTGGACAGCCCCGCTTGGAATGCACAGAATGCCACATGCTTCTTCCTCCTAGCTTGGGACCAGAGGTGATGTTCCTTTAAATGCAAGCCAGACTGGAGAAGCTCATGACTTCAACACCTTTCGGAATGACAGAAAAGCCACAGGACAAGCCTAGATCTACAGTGTAGATAATACCAAGGAGTCTTCAACTTGGTATTGGCTGCAAAAGAGCGAGAAGCTCAGCAGTCCTAGTTAAACAACAACAACCCGTTGTCCTTGGATACCTTGAGGGGGGGTCTGTGAATGGAATCTAGGAGGTCCAGGTACATAACCTAAAATTTAACATCTAAAGTATTTATTATGCTTTTATGTACATTTTTTTTACGAGAAGGGGTCAACAGCCTTCATCGGACAATCAAAGGGGTCCATAGCCTTCATCAGACAATCGAAGGTGTCCACGGCACAAAAAGATTATCACATACAAAAAGAATTACTGGTACCCAGATCTGACCAATAATATCTTCCTGCGGTACTATTTCTGCAAAACTATTTCTAAAGTTCATGTTATAATGGTAAACACTTCTTAAAAAGTTGGAATACAAAAATATGAGTATGTATCAATAGTAAAATAAACGTAGCCATTGAAAATAAATGAAAGCATTGAAAGTGGAATTTATTTCTAAAACAAACAACCACTCGTCAAGAAATCTTGAGACGTTATAGTACAATCATTCACCAATAAAACAGACAAGCTGTTATAATACTGCCAGGCCAGACACACCCAATCATAATAATGTCTGTAACATTAAAACCAAGCAATCATCATACAACTGTGCCTGGCCATGAAACAACAGATAATGTGACAGCTCCATCAATACGTTTGAGAATCTCAACAGCAGTTGCATGACCGATTGATCGCAAGCTGTGTTCGTTTACTGTTAGCAAGATGTCTCCACATCTGCAAAAAGAATAAATAGAAGTTAGGATGCAATAAACATGATGTCTACCTATGTCACATAAATTAGAAAATAAAAAAAACTGTGTTTACTCACCTATCTCACATAAATTAGAAAATAACACAAAAACTGTAAGTGTTTATCCACCTATCTCACATAAGTTAGAAAATAACAAAAACTGTAAGTGTTTATCCACCTATCTCACATAAGTTAGAAAATAACAAAAACTGTAAGTGTTTATCCACCTATCTCATATAAATCAGAAAATAACAAAACTGTACGTGTTTATCCATCTATCTCATATAAATCAGAAAATAACAAAAATTGTACATGTTTATCCATCTATCTCACATAAATTAGCAAATAACAAAAATTGTACATGTTTATCCATCTGTCTCACACAAATTAGCAAATGACAAAAATTTTAAGTGTTTATCCATCTAACTCCCATACGAGTAAATTAGCAAATAATAAAAACTAAGTGTTTATCCATCTATTTCACATAAATTAGCAAATAACAAAATGTATAAGTGTTTATCCATCTTTAACGTCAACTGCTGTCTTCAGATGTGCCTATAACTATTTTCATCATCATTATCAGGTGCCATCTCCACATCGAAGGTCGGATGCAATAGATCTCCAACGTCTTCTGTCTCTTCTCTTGATGGTGCACTCTGATAGACTCTTTCCTGTTCACCTCTTGATGTTATCTTCCCACTTATGGCACTGTCTTCCTCTTGAACGTTAGCATACAACTCTTTCTTCTATTATGGTCTTCTGTAGAGTGTTATGTCTTTTTAGATGGCCAAAATATTTTAGCTAATTTTGATCTCCTTCATTCTCTTTTCATTATAAGTTTTCTAGGACCTCTTTATTTGTTTTCTTCTCTTTCCATAAGATGTATCACATTCTTCTATATATCCACATCTCAAAGGGCTCAATTCTTTCTTCTAACTGCTTATTCATTGTCCATGCTTCTGCACCATAAAATAATGAGAATATGTATAGCATTTTCTAATTCTCAGTTTTAATTTGTGAGTTAACTGTTTAGATGTTAGTATTTATCTCCTGTTGTTGAATGTAGCTTTGGCCATTCCTATTCTCTTCTGGAACTTCTGTTTCACATCAGCCACTTTCTATTACGTGACCAAGATATGAAAAACTCGTGACTTGTTCCAGGATTTTCCCAATTATTCTCGTCTTTAACGCTGGCTTATTGTCTGCTTTGCTAATTATCATAGTTTTCAAATGTCTTAAATATTATTTTTACATTTTGAGAACTTTAAAAAGCAAATCTTCATATGAAAAAAAAATCTTTTCCATTAAAAAGAAGACTAACAATAGATAGTATGACAGTACAGCAAACAAAGTCATCATGTTGGAATGAAAATTTCTTTTTTGAGTCACACAGTATAGACACTTTCCATTGCTTTATTCTGAGGTTTCTCTCTCTTCTCTGATTCATGTTTTCAAAAAGATAAGACAAACCAACCAAAAACAAATCTAAAAATAATGAAAATAAATGGAATTTTTTGTGTAGGAATAGTCTCACAAGTTAATCAGAAGTCCTGTTTTTTTTAAATATCCTTCCTCGTTTTCTGCTGCCTGGAAACAACAACAGCGGCATCATCAGCATCATCATGAACATTCATCTCCCCAAGAAGCTTCAACAAACTTATGTGAAATCTTCCTGACTTGTGCCATCAGCTCATGGTCTTTCCATGTCCCATTCATGGTCTTTCCATGTCCCATTCATGGTCTTTCCATGTCCCATTCATGGTCTTCACATCTGTCTCCAGTTCTCTTCTCCATGAGTTCCTTGGTCTCCCTCTACCTGTCTTACCTTGAATAAGGACTGCCTTGTAATGCTATCAACAGGTTTCCTCAGTGTGTTCTATCCACTGCCAACATCTTCTTCTCGTCTCTTGTTCCACTGAAACTTGTCTGATTCTTGTCATCAGTTCCACATTAGTGATCTTGTCATACCACTTCATTCCTTCTACTCTACGCAAGCACCTGTTTATGAAAATCTGCAGCTTTTTTGGTTGTTGTCTTTGTTGTTCTCCAAGTTTCATCTTGTTATGGGTGTTTCTTCAAGAGCAATCTTATTGTTTCCTGTATTTATTCTCATTATCTTTGTTTTCTCCCTGTGTATTTTTTAGACCCCACTTGCTGTGACCTTTCATCGAGTATTTTCATTTTATATTGCATCTGATTACAGTTATGGGTCAGGAAAGCCAGGCCATCAAAAGAAATTAGTCCAAACACAAAAGTCAGAATCTTTAATTCAAATGCCAAGTCAGTCCTATTGCATGGCTCTGAAACATGGGGAACAACAAAAACAACCAAAAGAAAAAGAAGAAGAAGCTGGAGACACACACTGAGAAAACCTGTTGATAGAATTACAAGGCAGTCTGTCTTCTGGAATCTCCAGGCTAAGAGAGGTAGGTTGAGACAAGCGTGAAGGTGATGAAGAAGACATGGGAAGACCCTGAACTGATGGCACGGGACTGGAAGACTTTGCTGTAAGTTTGTTGAAGGCCTTACTCTTTGGGGACCTGAAGGGTGATGATTGATGATGATTGATGATGATGATTGATGGTGATGATGATGATGATGGATGATGATGACAGATGATGATTGATGATGATGATGACGACGATGATGATGATTAACTTTCATAAATCAAATTATTTTTTTGGTACTTATCTGCAGCATTTGAAGGCATGTTAAGTTTTGTTCTGATTCAATAAAGAGTTGATCTGAATATTATATATATATATATATATACATATATATATAATATATATATATATATATATATATATATATATATATATATAGATATATATATATATATATATATATAAATATATATATATATATATATATATATATATATATATATACAGGGTGTCCATAAAAGATTGTACCCTTTTCAAAAAATGTATTCTCGGCCCCATGACGTGGTACGAGGATGCTTTCTATCACAAAAGTAAGATAATCTCTGCAAGATTTTAAGCATACCTTACAAAGACTCAAAAAAAATATATATATATAAAGGTAGTCCAATAGCAGATACTGCCACAGGGGAGTGAAGTGTTAGAGACTTCATTATACTAGGTCCAACATCGAGAGGTGGGGGGTGACCAGTTCCCTTCTTGCTGTCTTTTCCTTCTCTAACTGAAGAGCAAGAAATTAAAAAAAATTTAGGAAACCTACCCACCACAAAAATATTTATAGAATGTGGGATTTCTATATACACACGTTGGCATTCTCGCCGGTGATACGAAGTTCGTGTGCTGTGCTGAGATCCTCCTTGTGTGATCTAAGGGAGGAGATCACAGCACTGATGGGAGTTGTCTGAGTGCAAAGAAGATAGTCCTTAAAACCAAACTAACTCAAGAGCAGAGTAAGGCACAGATTTACAGCTGTGTAGACTGGAGTGAGATCAGTTCTGGCTCCATGCAATATCAGACTCCCTTTCTCACATACGAGGGAAGGTAAAAAAGTAATGCCTCGTAATTTTTAATTTCATTCAATAGGCAAGAAAACAGATAAAATTCACATTGAAATGTAGCCCCAAGTCTGAACTTCAAAAATTTATTTCTCAATGTAGTCTCCGTTATTTGTTACAGTTTTTGTCCATCTTCTCACAAGGGCATGTATCCTCGCACGGTAAAAATTTGTGTCCTTTTTCCTAAACCACTGGCGTACGGCGCGTTTAAGGGTCTCAGTGTCCTCAAAGTGATGTCCGCGAAGATCTTCTTTCAGTGGTCCAAACAGCTGGAAGTCAGAAGGTGCAAGATCGGGACTGTAAGGGGGATGTGATAATAATATCCAGCCAAATTCTGCAATCGCATCAATGGTGCATTTAGCGGTGTGTGGCGTGGCATTATTGTGCAACAGTAGTGCAGTTCTCTGATCTTTTAATGGGTAAAGTCGCCGAAGACGACCTCTAAGCTTCTTCAAAGTTTCAATGTAACGGTCTGCATTCACCGTGTTTCCCTGTTCCAAGAAGTCGAGAAGAATCACACCCTTCTCATCCCAAAACATGGAGGCCATAACTTTCCCTACAGATGATGAACTTTTGAACTTCTTTCTTGTCGGCGATGTTGTGTGATGCCATTCCATTGACTGCCTCTTGGATTCTGGTTAAAAAAAATGAACCCAAGTCTCATCACCTGTCACAATATTCGATAAAAACTCTTCTCCTTCAGTTTCGTAACGGTGCTGGAGGTTGATGGCTATGGTTTTCCTTGTTTCTTTATGTCTGTCTGTCAACATTCTGGGTACCCAACGTGCACAAACTTTTGAATAACCCAGGTCTTTAATGATGTTCTGGACACTGCCTTTACTAATGGACAACATGGAAGAAAGTTCATCCAGTGTTACCCGACGGTCACCACGAATGATGCCATCAACTCGATGAATGTTGTGTGGAGTCACTGCTGTAGACGGACGGCCAGTCCGCTTTGCGTCAGCCATTGAGGATTGACCTACTTCAGCTTCGTCACAACGATGTACCCAACGTCGGACAGTGCTAACATCCACTGTTGAATCTCCATAAACATTCTTCAAATGTTCGTGGATTCGAAATGGGGTCTCGCCTTCAGCATTGAGGAATTCTATGACATAACGTTGTTTTAACTGAACGTCTTTGGCAGCCATTTTTAAACTGTTACAGTGGTGCCACCTGTTACTGAAACAGGTTGGTAATGCTATACAGTGCAGAAGAGTGTTTGAGGAATCCTGCTAAATTTACAAATTGCACACCGATGCAGTATTTACATACATAAAAAATAGGAGGCATTACTTTTTGACCTTCCCTCGTACAAGAATGAGGATCTGGTTGCACAAACTATTAGTGGTTAGTACACTGGCTTCCTAGCTCGGTGGTCCATGGTTCGATTCCCAGTTGAGGTGGGATTTTTTAGACCACAAACGGCTCCGGGGTCAACCCAGCCTCATGAATTGGGTACCAGAGCGTCTCTGGGAAGGTTAAGGCCACTGACCAAGCCCCTAGTGTGCGGATGGTCAAGAAAATATGGGCCTAACACCATACTTCCAATATGCCTCAAAGAATGACAGTAAATACTTACTTAAGGCGACCATCTTTGGCAGCAGGTGTATCTGGTACAACAGATTTAACAAATATGGGCAGATTTCCATGGCTGCAGTCAGCTCCGCCCACTATTGAGAACCCCAGGCTCCCAGTTGGTGACCTGAGCAAAGTGATTGTCTTCACAAGTCTGCAAATTCTAGAGAAAAACAAAACACGGAATGAGGCCAGTGAATAAAACAATACGTCATATTGTCACTGTATCATTCATTATAGTTTTCTTTTGTGTTCCTTACAGAGCATGGAGCCACCATTGTAGCTGGTTCCTCTTGCAGGGACCTTGCACCAAGCATTCACACGCAGCAGCAGTTTCTGTGACAATTTGTTTTACATGGTGAGGTTGCCAGCCTCATGAGCAACCTCATTTTAGTTGCCTTGACAACAATCCTGAGGGTGCGGTAGTCTTATTCCTAATTTGTCTCCTCAGAGGCCCCCAAGATAGATAGAGATACATACACACGCACGCACGCGAGAGAGAGAGAGAGAGAGAGAGAGTCACAGAATGGTTTCATGTGGATAAATGACGGAGTGAGTGTATGTAACAGTTACTGAAGTTGTCATCACTGGTTTAAGCCAGATGGTGATGTTTCAT